>JAJTWQ010000077.1:0-600000 GCA_029007595.1 Solanum commersonii
ACTATCTGAAGTTGACCCAATCATAATTTTCATCTAACTGGTTGCTACCCTCACCTACGGACCGTACATCAAATGACGGTCCATGCTTGTCAACCATCAATCGGGACTAAAGCTGGACTTTAGGGGCATCGATCCATGGACACGAACCACGGTCCATGACATGACCTATAAACCGTAGGTCCGTCCGTGGGTCGACACTTGGCCAAATTTCTGGCTGAGTTATGGGGGAGTTTTCTAACAAGAACCACGGACTTGCAGGACAGACCGTGGGTCCTCCTACCATCCGTGGATGGTGCCATGAGTGCCACCTACAACACCAAAAATCTGCAATCTGGTCTACTTTCGGATACGGGGTTACATAATCTCCCCCTTGGGATCATTCATCCTCGAATGAAGACTAAAGTAGCTAAAATGGAGGGAGGGGGCTGCAATCCCTTCCACTAAACACTGAGAACTGAATTTCTGACTGAACTGAGTTCCAAGGACATGAAAATACGCTGAAAATACAAGTATAAACTGAAGGAACATGATTCTAAGACTGAATTTATGCATGAATGACTGAAAAACTGATGAGGAACTATTACCTCAAGCTGGAATGGAATCGGAAGGAAAGAGGTGAGGATACTTGGACTTTATGGCTGCTTCTGCTTCCCAAGTAGCTCCCTCTATGGACTGACTCCTCCACAAAACCTTGACTGAAGCGACTTCTTTATTTCTCAACCTTCTAACTTGACGATCAAAAATCTCAACTGGTACATCCTCATATGAAAGACTATCTTTCAGGGCCACACTCTCTAATGGAACTATGGATGCTGGATCACCCACACACTTCTTCAAAAGAGAAATGTGAAAATTTGGATGCTGCTTGTTGCTAAGTCTGCTGGCAACTCTAACTCATAAGCCACTTTATCAATCCTTTTCAAGGTCCGGTAAGGGCCTACATATCTGGGACTAAGTTTCCCTTTCTTGCCAAATCTCATCACCCCCTTCATAGGTGACACTTTCAGGAAAACCCAATCATCAACTTAGAACTCTAGTTCCCTTCTTCTCACATATGCATAAGACTTCTGGTGACTCTGGGCAGTCTTAAGTCTATCCCTAATGAGTTGCACTTTCTCTATAACATCAAGGACTGAATTTGGTCCTATCAAGGCTGCTTCACCTACTTCAAACCAACCAACTGGAGATCTACATCTACGCCTATACAATGCCTCATAAGGGGCCGTCTGAATGCTGGAATGGTAACTATTGTTATAGGCGAACTCAATAAGAGGAAGGTGATCATCCCAACTACCCTTGAAATCGATCACACAAGCTCTCAATTTGTCCTATAAGGTCTGAATGGTACGCTCTGCTTGACCATTCGTCTGTGGATGAAATATTGTGCTAAGGTTAACCTGAGTACCGAGACCCTTCTGAAATGACTTCCAGAAATAAGAGGTAAACTGAGGACCTCTATCTGAGATGTTAGACAAAGTAACCCCATGCAACCTCACAATGTCATTAATGTAAAGCTTGGTGTAATCCCCCGCCGAATCTGTAGTCTTGACTGCCAAAAAGCGAGAAGACTTAGTAACCCTATCAACAATCACCCAAATGGAGTCATGCTGTCTACGAGTACGCAGTAAACCTGTGATGAAGTCCATGTTGATAACTTCCCACTTCCAAGTAGGAATGTCAATCTCTTGAATCATACCTCCTGGTTTTTGATATTCTACTTTTACTTGTTGGCAATTGGGGCACTTAGCCACAAAATCTGCTATATCTCTTTTCATACCATTCCACCAATAGACTTCCCGCAGATCGCCATGCATCTTAGTGGCACCTGGATGAATAGAATATCTGGAATTATGGGCTTCTGTGAGAATATGCTGTCTCAATTCGCCCACATCAGGAACACACAATTTACCCTGATAGCAAAGTACACCATCTCCCCCTTGGGAGAATACCTCCACTCTCTGATTATGGACTGCACCTTAAACCTCAAGCAAGATTGGATCACTATCTTTCTTTTCCTTAACCTCTACTACCAAAGAAGATTTTGCCCTATTCTGAACCAATACACCACCATCTGATATGCCCATAAGATGAACCCCTGGGCGAGCAAGTCTGTGAACATCATTTGCTAACTCTTTTCTTTCTTCCTTAACATGTGCTACACTACCCATAAACAATCTGCTAAGAGCATCTGCTACTACATTCACCTTACCCGGATGGTAATGCATGCTCATATCATAATCTTTGAGAAACTCAGGCCACTTTCTTTGGCGAAGATTCAACTCTTTCTAGGTGAATACATACTGGAGGCTCTTATGGTCTGTGAACACATCTACATGAATACCATACAAGTAGTGTCTCCAACTTTTGAGTGCAAACACCACTGCTGCAAGCTCTAGGTCATGAGTCGGATAATTCTTCTCATGTACCTTAAGTTGTCTAGAAGCATAAGCTATAACCTTACCTCGCTGCATCAACACACAACCTAGGCTGACTATGGATGCATCACAATAGATCACATAACCATTTGAACCCTCTGGTAGAGTCAAGACAGGAGCTGTAGTCAACCTAATTTTCAATTATGCGAAGCTTTGCTCACAATCATCTGACCACTGAAACTTAACATTGTTTTGAGTCAACCTAGTCAATGGTGAGGCTATGGATGAAAATCCTTCCACGAACCTTATGTAATAACCTGCTAGACCCAAGAAACTTCCGATATCTATAGCAGAGATAGGTCTGGGCCATTGTTTCACTGCTTCTATCTTCTGGGAATCTACTCGAATTCCTTCACTAGACACAATATGTTCAAGAAAGGCAACTGATTGTAACCAAAACTCGCACTTGTTAAATTTTGCAAATAAATGGTGATCTTTGAGAGTTTGCAGAACAACTCTCAAATGACTCGCATGTTCTTCCTCATTCCTAGAGAAAATGAGGATGTCATAAATAAAGACGATAACGAACAAGTCCAAGTATTGCTCGAACACTCTGTTCATCAAATCCATGAAAGCTGCAGGAGCATTAGTTAGTCCAAATGACAAAACTATAAATTCATAATGACCATATCGAGTTCTGAAGGCTGTCTTCGGAATGTCACTATCTTTGGCTCTAAGTTGACGATAACCTAATCTGAGGTCTATCTTTGAGAAATGACTAGCACCCTAAAGTTGGTCAAACAAGTCATCAATCCTGGGGATGGGATACTTATTTTTAATTGTGACTTTGTTGAACTGCCTATAGTCAATGCACATTCTGAGAGAACCAACTTTCTTCTTTACGAACAACACTGGTGCACCCCATGGCAAAATGCTAGGTCTGATGAAGCCCTTATCTAGAAGGTCTATAACTACTCTTTCAATTCCTTAAGCTCAGCTGGAGCCATTCTATAAGGAAGAATAGAGATAGGCTGGGTATCTGGAAGGAGATCAATTCCAAAGTTAATTTCTCGTTCAAGAGGAACTCCGGGAAGATCATCTGGAAACACTTCTTGAAACTCACTGACTACAGGAACTGACTCAAGAGTTGAGGTTTCGGAACTAGAATCCTTAACCCGAACTAGATGATAGAGATAATCCTTAGAGATCATCTTTCTAGCCTTAAGGTAAGAAATGAATTGACCCATAGGCGCTAGGCTACTACCCTTCCATTCTAGGATTGGTTTGTCTGGAAATTGAAAACGAACAATCCTAATTCTACAATCGACTGAGGCATAACAGGAATATAACCAATCTATGCCTAGAATGACATCGAAGTCTACCATGTCTAACTCTACAAGATTTGCTGAGGTGACTTTCTGGGAAACTGTGACAGGGCAATTTCTGTATACCCGTCTAGTTATAACTGGGTCACTGATTGGAGTAGAGACTAACAAGGGTTTTGAAAGGGTTTCTGGGCTAACACTGAATTGGACTGCTATGTAAGGAGTTACAAAAGACAAAGTAGCCCCTGGATCTAACAATGCATAAACATCAAGATCAAAGACTCATAACATACCAGTGACTACATCATGAGAATCTTCCCGATCTTGATGAGCCTGAAGAGCATAGAGCCTGTTTTGGCGCTGTCCGCCACCTGTACCAAAAGAGTTACCCTGCTGAGTTGTTAGTGCTGCTGAAGTTGTAAACTGAGCTCTACCATTATTTCCTCCTTGACCTTGTCTAGAAGGACAATCCTTCGATTTATGACCAGACTGACCACACCCAAAACATCCTTCCTTACCTACAAGGCACTCGCCCGGATGGTTCTTACTACATTTTGGGCAGGTTAGGTAAGTTTTGGTGCCTGAAACACTACCTTGAGACTTAGAGCCTGACGCCCTACCTTTTTTATCATTACGGAACCTAGGGGATGGAACACTAGCTGATGAAGGTGATGGAATTGAAGACTTTTGCTGAAAATGCGAGCGATTTCCACCACCCAATTTCTGTTGGGAATACTCGTAGTTACATGTTCTTGCTTTCTTAGTCTCCTTAGCCTATTCCATAAGCTTATCACCCTCAACCTGCTGAGCATAAGTCATGAGCTTAGAGATGTTCATGTCTCCCAACAACATAGCATTTCTGCACTCTATTTTCACTAAGTCTGACACTCCATACAGAAACTTATTCATATGAGCCCTGGAATCAGCAACCATGTAAGGAGCATACCTGGAGAGATGGTTAAACTTGAGCCCATACTCTTGGACAGTCATGTTACCCTGTCTTAAGTTCATAAAATCTTGGGCCCTTGCTTCTCTCAACTTTATGGGGAAAAACTTGTCCAAAAAGGTTTTGCTGAAACAATCCCAAGTAATAGGAGTTGCATTTGTACCCTTGTTCTCCTTCCACTAAGTATACCATATATGAGCCACATCCTTAAGTTGGTAAGATGCTAACTCAACCCGATCATTCCAGTGACCTGCATCACCTCAAAGATCTTCTTGCTCTCATCCAAGAAATTTTGGGGATCTTCACCAGTCTGCGATCCTAAGAACTCAGGTGGATTCATCCTAACAAAGTCACGAACCCTTGTTGTTGCTGATCCACCATTTGCATTTACAGGAGCTTAAAGGCATGAGCGACACTCTTAGACAAATCTAAATGGCATTCGTCATTTGAGTTAGAATGGAATTTAGATACGAGGAGGCATATTTTAAAACGCACGATAAAATTTAGATCATACCAAGAAAATAAGATTTCCTAAAACACTTTGTAGCCTCCCCCTCATTAGATGTGGTGTGCACTACACATCCATGAAAAGGACTCTACCTAATGTAGCTTTTCAGACATCCTAGGACACATAAACCTAAGGCTCTGATACCAAGTTTGTCACACCTCCGAGCTACCCCCGAGACGCAGACACGGGACCTAGGACCATAAGTGATCCCAAGCTAATCCTGCTGGCATGATCATGAGCATATTAAATATAATAAACTCATGCGGAAGCTAAATCATAAATAAAAATGAAAAGATGGGGAGTACCCATATCCTATAACTGAGATATATGAAAATTGATGAGTTTAATACAAAGAAGATATTAACTCAATATTAAGCTAAATCAAATTATGTCTGAAATAAGCCTCTAAACTGACTAGAAATATAGGGACATGCCCCAACTAGGTGTAGCAAAACTGAAACTAAAGACTAAAAGTTATAAATATAAACATGTCACTAATCCTCGAAGAATGAGGACTCACCATTGATGCTGCTAAACTAAAGATTAGGAATCGATCTAAGAATGATCTAGATGCTGAGAACCTGAACCTACATCATGAGAAGATATAGCGCACGTATGCGTCAGTACTTGAAATGTACAGAGCATGCAAGATAGAGTAAAGTTGAAATAGCATATAACTGAACAAAGCAATAAAGTAATGAAATAATCTAAATATGATATAGATACTGAAAATACTGAATACTAAGCTAACTGATGCAATGACCAAATTTATAACATGCTGACACTTAATACTGACTGTATTGAAATATGGTCAATGCAATTAATAATCAACATAAAGCCACGTGGGAGCTACTAATATGTATACGACATAAAACCACATCCCTAAATGTGAGGTATGATGGCGTGATCACTAAACTGATGTTTCCCACATATGGGACTTACACCTACGTGGCTCATATTTTTGGGACTATATGGGTATGTTGAACCCTAGTCCAACTTGGTATTATGATACTCCCAATAAATTAAGTGGTTAACTGGTTATGACTGAATTTCTGTAAAATGCTGGATAGCTCAAAACTGAACATGCAAACTGAGAATGCAATAATTAATCTGATAATTATGCATTAATAACTGAGGCATGTATAACTCAATAACTGAGATATCTGACCTAGCATGTGTAATGTAAGAACTAAAGAAATACATAGCTAGGGTTCTGAAATTCATGCAATAAACTAAGAAATAACATGATAATCTGATTTGGAACATTTAAATAACTAATTCCTGATGATCTGTTAAAATTTTAGAAACCCTAAGTTTATTCATAATCATAGAATCAAGAATCTGACTAAATTCTAGGGACCTAATGGGCGAAAGGAACCCACTAGTAAAATCTCACATACCTGGTGATGAATTCCACGGAGAAATCTTTCAATTTTGGAGCTAGAACTGATGGAAACTTGTTGCGTTCTTGAACTAGGGTTCTTGGCCTTTTTCTCCTCTCTTGCTTCTAATTTTCTAAGTTTTGATTAATGATTTGACTTGGATATGTTCTAGTTATGTTTCTAGGCTTAAAATGACTAAAACCTCCTAATTTAGGGTCTAAATGACATATCTTAGGGGTTAAACGAAATAGGAAAAGACCAAAAGACCCCTAACTTAATTGCTATTGGAGTGACCGGCGGACGAGATTGACAGGCCATAAGTTAATCGACGGTCCGTCGATTGGAGTTGTGGTCGAGTCTGCCCGATAGGATTTCACTAAAACAAGCATAACCTTTTACTCGGAGGTCAGATTTTAGCAAACTTGGTGGCGTTGGAAAGAGAATCCAATTATCTATCATATCATTGGTAATGGGACACATAATTCCTTTTGTGCTAAAATTTATGATCATCTGAAGTTGACCTAATCATAATTTTCATCTCACTGGTAGCTACCCTCACTTACGGTTAGACCTACGAACCGTACATCGAATGACGATCCATGCTGGTCAACCGTCAAACAGGACTGAAGCTGGACTTTAGGGGCATCGACCCATGGACACAAACCACGGTCCGTGACCTGACCTATGGACCGTAGGTCCGACCGTGGGTTGACACTTGGCCGAATTTCTGGCTGAGTTCTGGGGGAGTTTGCCGACACAAACCACGAACTTGCAGGACGGACTGTGGATGCTCCTACAGTCTATGGATGGTGCCGTGAGTGCCACTTGCAACACTAAAAATCTGCAATCTGGTCTATTTTTGGATTGGGGTGTTACAAAAGCTTGGTGATAAGGCTGAAATTAATGATACTTTTCGAGATGAACAAATATTGGTTGCTTCTCATGATATGATTCCCTGATTTGCAGACTTTGCTAATTATTTGGTAAGCGATTTGGTGCCCCCGGACTTGTTTGCTCACCAAAGGAAAAAGTTTATATATGATGTGAATAAATTATTTTGGGATGAGCCTTACTTGTATTGTAGTTGTGCTGATGGGATTATTCGTCGATGTATGCCTGAGGTTGAGATGTTGAGTGTACTTGAAGCATGTCATTCATCGCCTATTGGTGGGCATCATAGTGTTATTCAAAATACGCATAAGATTTTGCAATGTGGGTACTACTGGCCTACCATCAACCAAGATGCTCATGATTTCACCAATTCTTGTGATTGTTGCCAAAGAGAAGGAGGGATTTCAATTAAGCAAGAGCTTCTTATGAATCCTATATTGGTGATAGAGTTGTTTGATGTATGGGGAATTGATTTTATGGGTCTATTTATGAGTTCACATGGGATGAAGTATATTCTTGTTGCGGTTGATTATGTATTGAAGTGAGTGGAAGCAGTTGCGCTCCCTAACAATGAAGGTAAAAGTGTCACCGCATTTTTGAAAAAGAATATCTTCTCCAGATTTGGAACCCCGAGGGCGATTATCAGTGATGGAGGTTCCCACTTTTGTAATAAGTTGTTCAAGGCGCTACTTGAGAAGTATGGTGTCCGCCACAATGTGGCCACTCCTTACCATCCACAGACTAGCGGGCAAGTTGAAGTGTCCAACAAAGAGATCAAACAGATTTTGGCGAAGACTGTGAATGTTAATAGAACGAATTGGTCAAGGAAGCTTGATGATGCTTTATGGGCCTATCACACTATATACAAGACCCTCATAGGTATGTCTCTTTACCAACTTATATATGGGAAGTCTTACCATTTATCGGTAGAGCTAGAGCATAAGGCTTTGTGGGTGATGAAGAAGCTAAATTTGGATTGGGGCGCCGCATCTAATCAAAGAATGAATGACTTGAATATGCTTGATGAGCTTCGCTTAAAAGCTTATGAAAGTTCAGCTTTGTACAAGGAGAAGATGAAGAGGTATCATGATCAAAGAATTGAAAAACGAGAATTTGTTGTGGGTGATCTTATGCTTCTATTCAACTCTAGGTTACGCTTGTTTCCGAGAAAACTCAAATCCAAATGAACCGGGCCATTTTTTCTCACAAAAGTGCTCCCCCATGGAGCGGTTGAGTTTAAGAACAGTGAAGAAACAAGGTTCATGGTTAATGGGCAAAGGATCAAGATCTATTTGGGAAACACAGAAAGTGTGCAAGAAGTTATTGAGGCCTATCATCTTGATGAAGTCTGAAAGTCTGAGTAATCAAGAGGTCTGCATCGTACTGCGACGTTAAATTAAGCACTGCTTGGGAGGCAACCCAAGATGAAAAATCTAGCCAATAATAGATTGTTTAGTAGTTGCTCCTTTGTACTCATTTAGATAGTTGTTTTAGTTTTGTTTTAGTGTTGGCTAGACATAGCATAGGGTCCGTGTCTAAAAAGTGTCCAGAAAATGTAAAAAGAAAGGGCTAATGGTTACTACATGTGTAGGAGCGAGAAGCAAAATCTTCAGAAAAATGTCTGGTGCAGCGATCTACGGACCCCATCGACGGTCCGTCGTTCACTCCACGGACCGTGAATGGCGTCTGTAGACCCCAGGTAAGTCCTTAAATTTTTCCTAAGTGTTTAGGTGATCTACAGTCTCGACCTACGGACCATAAGCAGGGTCACATAGGTCAAAACCGGGGTCTGCTCGACCCGACCCGACCCGACCCGACCCGAACTTCCTCTATTTAAAAACCCTAAAGTTTAAAACATTTCCCACTCTGTCCAAAACCCTCATCCGAACCCCCACACCCCAAAGTCTAAAATTTTACTCCCTCACACCACCCTCCATCAGATCTCCCAAAGATATTTACCCCTAAAATCCACATACTCACACCCTTCCCATCTTTCCCAAAAATTCCCATCATCAAGAGAGTCCAGTGTTCGGGTATGGTACAACATTGGGTTAAATTCAATCGGAGTCTAAGTCTTGGTACGTAATCACACCACTCCTCATTTCTTGTAAGGTAATTGATCGTCCCCTCACTTTGAATTATGATTCATAGCTTGAATAGGTTAAGTCGGGAGTGGGTCTTGACCTTGGGTAGCTAACCATCCCTAAATGCATGTTAAATATGAAATTTAGACACCCTTAGGACGATGGTCAGTGATTGTAGATAATTCTAACTTAAAACCAGTAGAACTACGAGTCTAAATGTAAGTTTCGACTTAGGGTTCCATAACTTGTATAAATGGCGTGCTTAACTGAATTATTGGACCCCCAAGAATGACGAACTAGCATGTGGAGTGTTGAAATGCATGATTAGACTTGATTAGTGTTGTTGTTAATCCTCTTGTATGTCTAAATGATAAGCACTGATGCATAAAATTGGCCCAGACCACCCACGAGACCCCGTCCACAGACCGTTGTTCAGTCGACGAACCATTAATCAGTTCTGTGGCAGGGGCACTTGGGAAATTTCCCAAGTGTGACACGATGGAGGTCGACTACGGTCCATGGAATGACCCACAGACCGTTCTGCATCTCTGTCGTTTCCATCTTTGACTATGCCCTGGTTACTTCTGACTTACGAAGCAGGTCCACGGACCATATGTTGACATACGTACTGTCGATTCCCTCCGTCGATTACCACTATAGCTTACTGTAATTTTTTTCATTATTATTTTTTTTTATTTCATTTGTTTATGGTTCTTAAATTCTTTCCACCATGTTTAGGGCTTGTGTTGGTACTAACATCTCATTCGCAGGTGCAATGATACCAAACAAGAAAATTGTCATCAACAGGGGCCGGTCAAAATCAGTGGAGCCATCCTTACGACTTATCAATGAGGATACTAATAGGCAACGAGACCCGAATTACTCACCCACACCTGCTCAGATCGCTCAAAACCAGTCCAAAAAGGTGCTCCCCGACGTAGTCACTGCCTCCTAGTCTGATAAAGAAGATACACTGATTGGGTCACCAACTAAGTCTAGGTCTGGGTCCGGTTCTGAGTCCAACTCTGTTGTTGGGTCTGAGTCCGGGTCCACCATCGATTCAAGAGCACATGAAGTGACTGCCTCGTCTGATGAGGCATCTAACTCTAATGAGATTCACAACCCTTAAAATGACCAACCAGATCCTGTAGACGGAGAGCCGAATAGGTGGTGCATTGAGGGGCAGTGGCAGATTTACCATGACGCCAAGATGAAGAATGCCAAGGACAAGATGGTACGTACAATTACGGAGGAGCGCAGAGTTCTCACCAAGAGCCTCCACACTATGCCAGATATCCACCAGCTTTTCCAAAGGCACAAGTGCGAGTGGATGGCTAGTGATTCGGCTACTTATAGCGAGGAGATTGTGCGAGAGTTTTACGCTTCCTATGCTGCCACTCTCCGAGAGCGAATTCACAAAAACTCTAAGGACGCAGCACAAGACCCCCTCACATCCACCATGGTTCGAGATGTCACGTTGGACTTATCCTATACCACTATCAGTCGGTTCCTTTATGGCCCTAACCCTCACCACACATGGGAGAACTCCACCACTGAATTTGACTATCGGTGGGAAATTATGAGGACAAGAGCCTTCAGTAGAAATGCGGATAAAATGGAGGCGGTTATATCATGGCTAGCTCGGCATCTGGCTTTGGATGGAGAAAGAGCGGACTGGGTTGCTGCTCCCCGATTGGGTATTCGGAAGGCCACCCTCACTTTGGCAGCCAAGTTCTTTTGGCTATTGGTCCGAAATAAATTATCACCAACAATGGCCGATAATATAGTCACTAGGATAGAGCGGTCATGGTGGCTACACTGGTTGCCGGATTGGATATAAACTTCCCCCACCTACTATTGGAGAATTGCATAAGAGGGCTTTCAAGGCCATCACCACCTACCATTTCCCCTGTATGATCTTTCAGCTTTGCAGGGATGCAAGAGTGCCTATGTATGAATTGGTCTTTACATTGGGTTGATTCAAGATGCGAATGTGGAAGCACCATGCAGAGGGCCTCGAGTCGACGTACCTATGGGCGAGGATCTGATACACACTGTGGGGCAGATGCATGGAGATGGGCCCCCCACTACAGCTCCACCTGATAAGCACCTAAATTCCTCTTCTCAAACTGCCAGCGAGGCCCCGAGCTTATCTCGAGCCACCTCACTCTCCCGAACGACTGTGATACCATTGGCTCGAGTCCAGAAGTTGGAGGGTCAGATGGCCACCCTGCTACATCACCTAAAGCCATGGATGAGGAAATTAATTGTCGAGTCTAATGAGCGAGCGAAAAAAAAGATGGCGGCGATGGTGGCCCAGAAGGTCCAAGCTGTTCACGCATGCTTAGATGCCTTCAAGGTGAGAGTGTTGGAGAGTCCTTCCCCCACCGCTGATGTGACTACCCTCCGAACATATATAGCTAGCCTCTGGATCGATATGGATGCCATTTTTGCTACACTCATTGTTGAGCCTCAGGTTGCACCCTCTGCACTTGGCGATGATACAGTTCTGGGTGCACTGTTTAGCGGAGATGAGGTGGAGAAGCAGCCAGCATGTGCCCGTGGGAAGAGGCACCCATCTTGTCGACACCCCAAGCACACGGAGGCGGAAAAGGCCAGTATGAAACAGCGCATGTTAGACAAAGCAGACATAAAAGCTTCCATCGTAGATGAGCGGTTGCGAAAGCAAAGAGCCCATGAGATGATGGCTGGAGCGTTGAGTTCTTTGCCCACTCCTGAGGGTGTGGTGAAACTGACGGATAGCACTACTGAGGGGGCTGTAACTAAAGATGTGGGCACTACTAAGGATGACCCCACTAATGTTGTTGCAGAGGTCGGGAAATCGAACCTACCCGCTTGTTGATGAGGCGTCGGCGCAATGTGCCACAGGTTTGCTTCACGCAAATCCATTTTTGATCTACTGTATTTTTGCATTGGGACAATTGCACTTATTTTGTTGGGGGTGGGGTAAATGATGGATTGTGAGTGATATGGTGAAGTCTGAGTAACCCAACTCATAATCATCTCAAGAGACTATTTATTTTCTATTGAACCGGCCTGTGTTAGAAATAGTATGTGTAGAAGCAAAATAATCTTGAAGCATGATGGCATAATTTCTTTTTGAAAAAAAAAATGAATTGTGTGCTAAAACTCAGGAGGCTAGAATAAGTTGAATGTGTTGGCTCTGAAGATGACATAAGAATGAACTAACTGCATGACCTACGCTTAACTTAAACTGGAAAATCTGACAATCTGATAATGTAACTATGTGCCAAGTGAGTGAGAGAATGATGATTATTCAAACAGTTGTGTGCCAATCTAGAACTTGCTCAGTTGGTCCTACTAAGATAATCTACTCTAGATGCTAGGAAATGATCATAGGCCCTTGTTCTAAATAGTCCACTAAATTGCTAAAAAGAGTCTGACCAAATGAAAAGAATATTCCCTCTGATCCAAATACTTTGAGCCTAAAATAGACCATTTCTTTCTAAATCCCTAACTCACCTTCCCAAAATCTAATGTTTGGCCCTGGTCCTTCCTTGGACATGTGTACCTCAACTTAGGCCAAAAGCCTAAGTTGAGGGTGACTACTACAAATGTGACCTCGTTCTTGGCCCTGATCTGACATCGAGTATTGTGCACCTCAATTCATGGAAAATCCATAAGTCAAGGGTGGCTATGAAAAAGGAAACCAAAAAAAAGATGGGTAGGAAAAGAGTTTGGTGTTGAAAAGAAAAGAAAAGAAAAGAAAACTAGAAAGAGTATGAGACTTTGGTGAAAAGAAAGCAAGAAGAATAAAATGCAAGAAAAAGTTGAAATTCAAAAGTACAAGAGCTACAAAGTGGAAGTCGCATCAGTAGTTGAAAAGAATCAAGGGAAAGAGGAAAAAGGTAGGATGTCAAAAGATAGGGAAAAAAGAGGTTGAAAGCATAAAGTAATGTCAAGGAGGGAAGAAAATCACTGAAAGTACCCAAATGTACCACACCTGACCCTAAGCCCACGTTACAAGCCAAGAAAGCCCTATAGTGATCCTAGAGTCTAGTTTGGAGAGTCTAAGTAGTGAAAATAAGGGCAAGCCTATGGCATTGAGAACCAATTGTACTTGAAATTATTTCTGAGTGTGAGTGTTGAATAACATGTACCAAGAATAACATTCAGTGTGTAAGGAAGGAGTTTGTTTGAAGTAAGGGCCCTAGTTATATTGTCGAAAAAGTTGGTACCTTGGTGATAGTAAAACTGTGGAGGTTTGTGTTGCTTGATCAGTCATTGTCATGTTTGGATCCGCACAAATTAGCATGTTTGAGTCTAAGAGAACAAAGTCGCACTCAAAATAAGAGTCGGCATAAAGAGCTATGTGATTGCTTGGGCTGAAATTATTTGCTTCTGTACAAGTGTTGTTTAGAGTCATAATGTGTTGCTTGAGGACAAACAACGATTTTAAGTTGAGGTGTTGATGTACAATGAGATTACGGTACTATTGATACGTTTCACTTAGGATTTGTGAATGTCTAAGGCATTTTTGTGTTAGTTTTATGTGTTTTTTGTTGTAATTTCAGGAAATAAACTCAGACGTGAAAAGATAAAGATGTAGCTGAGGCAAGTGCTGAAAAGAGTCACCTACGGAGGCACCTATGGGCCTAGGATGAGTGACGCCATGTAGATGAGGGTCGTTGGACGACCAGGTATGGCAAGATTGAAGCTCATAGAAATCTGACCAAGTGTGGAACCACTGTGGGGACTGACGAACTGACGAACTGTCGAATGACTTACGATCCATCCTGCAGCTCCATAGAAGTGATCATAGGAGTGGTTCTAGTACCTGAGTTGAAATAATCTAATTATAGAGCGACGGAGGTGACTGACGGTCCATCGTCTCACTAACGAACTGTGCTGCTGGTTCGTGGAAGTGACTGAGAGAGGTGGATTTGTGAAGATTTCAAATCGGCTAAGAATGGAGCCACGGAAGAGGGCTACGAACCATCATTCGACTTACGGATCATAGGTCATCCTCGTGGAATGGAAACGCGTCCTGCAACTTTATTTCCTTATTTTGTTTTTCCTTTTATTTTAGGATTTGTTTTCTATAAATAGGGTATGTAAACCTCAATTTTGGGAGTTAGATTTTATTACTTTTTATTTTAGTTCTTGACTTGGGATATTAACTTGCAACTTTAGTAATTCTTAATTTCCTAAGTTCGTTTTGAAGATTTTGGTGTTGCTATTCAAGTTGAATTTCTGGGTTTATTATTCTTCTTACGTAAGTTCATAATTCTTTCATCTAAAACAATGAATTGTTTTCATATGATTATAGGTAACTAAACTCCACAACTAGGGTTGTGGGAACCATGAGCGATTAACAATGTATGAATAGTAAATAAGCAATTCTTGAATAGTGTTTTGCATGCATGATAATTCATTCGTTTAAAAGTCTTTTTAACAGTGCGCAACGTTAGAATTCAACTTGTTGCTACTTGCCGGACCAAGGAGGTAATCAACAAGAAAAAAATTATCAACATAGGTTTAGTGTGATACTATCTAATAGTCTAGTGTCGATTGGTGCGAAGTAATAACTAAGCCAAACATCGATGTGATGTCTAATATGAGGTAAAGGTAAGGGATTAGTAAATTATACACATGTAGCCGGACCAAGGTGTGGGTGAAATTCTCTAGATGCCAAACCAAGGATTTAGAGATGCCTAGCTTATCACTTTGCATGTAGTACACTAGGAAAGGATTGCAATTACTAGGATTACTGTGTTATGAGCTTGTGGGGAACACGTATACCCTAGTTAATTCTCTTATCTTGATAACAACCAAAATTGACTTTTGTTTACTGATTACTTACTAAATTCTTACAATTTGTTTCACGAATCCCCCCTTTCATTACTTGTTTCTGGAAGTAAGTTGACTAAACAAATATAATTGTTGGTTAAAGTTAAGTCTAAACCATTTTTCTTGTGGGATCGACCCCAACCTACAAGTTGGGTTCTTTACTTGATAACGATTGCTTATGCTTTTTTAGGGAGGTATAATTTGAGCGTATTACATAAGAATAAGTAGAACTCGGATCAAATAACACATTAGCCATCAGGTCACAAACAAGAATAGTACCTATGATCACTGCATCAGACGCCTCTGCCTCATTCTTTCCCGGAAAGGCATAACATTGAGCTCTATCATCTTGATGAACCACTTCCCTGCCTGGTTGCACATTACCTCTGCCTGCATTACCATTTCATCTAGCTCCACAGCCTTGTTGATTACCTCCTCGCCCACATTGTGGACGCCTCGACCATTATTGCCATTTCTCGTGGGTACCACTACTCTAGTCTGTTGCTGCGCGGACTCAAACACACGTAGGTGTGGACAATCTCTCCTTATATGCCCAGGCTCTCCACAGTTGTAACAAGTACGATCAAAATATGGTCCGTCACCTATCGAAGGCGCGACTCCCTGGCTATCCTGAAAATTATGAGATGGAGTTTTCGAGTAACTACCTGCAGAGGTGGGCATAGTAGACTGAATTGGCTTTGTTACAAGTGTTGGCCTTCTGGACCCCTTGGAATAAGAACCTTGAAAGTTACCCGAGTTCTTGGCCCTTTTTGCCCATGCCTTAGCTTGACCGTCTCGCCTCACCCCCTCCACTTTCTTAACATAGTATGTTACCTCACTAAAGCTCCTCCCTGCAGAAGTCATATAAATAGATAATACTTGCAACTCAAAATTTAGTCCCCTAATAAATAACCGGATTCTTTCTTCCTCAGTCATCACCAATTGGAATCAAGTCATAACACGAAAGGAGACAAGAGAAAACAGAGAGATTTCCTAAAGTCCTATAGCCTCTCGAAGAAAAGTAAAGGCGTCCTTATACTGTTTCGCGAGACTCTACTAGACTTGTTTTGGTACATTGAGATCAATGAACCTAGGCTCTGATACCAACTTTGTCACAACCTAGACCGTCATGATTGGCACCCGCACTAATCCTTCGGTGGGAGACCACTACTACAACCCAACCAAGAAACTAAACCAAAACTAAGGCATTTAAGTACACAAAAGTGGGAAAATACTAAGGAAAGAAATAGAGTTCCCATAAACTCTAACAAAGGTCTAACAATAATAAACTAACAATGCCGAAGTAATAACCTAGAACCTGAAAGTCAATGTACCAAAACATCTAAAGTTCAACAAGTCTAAACAAGAAGGGATGTAACCCCAATCTAATGAACTAATAAACTAACTAGAACATCGTCTAAGTCTGAAAATGGTGGACATAAACGAAAGGACAACTCTTGGCAGCCTAGAAGAATTAGCTCACCCTTGAATTCAAATGACGATCACGGATCTCCTAAGAGAGGTCTATCAGTAGCCGCTTGAAGATGCCTTATACTCAATAAAAATAAGAGCAAGTGCAGTATTAGTACACAACCATAGTGTACTAGTAGGATCATGTAGTTATCCCACTAAGTGTAACATACATAAGTCATCACAACAATATAATCGCATGCATATCACGAACATATACAATATTATCAACATTTACTAACAACGAACAACTTCACATTTCTCAAGATACACTATTATGTCAAATCATTGGTCCTCTCATGGAACCCAAACCCAAACAGTTAGCATACTGGAACGTGGTACCTGATCCAATGATTATGCCAGAATGTGGCAACCGATCCCATAGTTATGCCAAAACGTGGCAACCGATCCAAGTTAGTTATGCCAAAACGTGGCAACCGATCCATTCAATCACACCACAATCACAATCACAAGAATATCCTCAAGATCATACAATTAAGTCATGATTTCATGGTAATCATCATTCATCTATCTCAGTTACAACAAGTGTGATCAATAATGCAACATTCATATACATACATGTATCATAATGAGGCAAGAACAAACATATATCACACAATCATAGAATCACAACCATCACATACCTCGAAACAAGCTTGAAATCCTAAGAAACTTAATCCTTCCCTCTCCAGATTCGTTCCACTTGTTCTTGGTCTACAAACAATCAATATAATACGGAAATCAATAAACAAACACTAATTACCTGAATTACTAACAATTCTATAAACCCTAGATCAAACCCATTATCCCAATTATCCAAATCAAAGTTGTTGCCACTATAGAATCTATAACAAAACCCTCCCCCATCATTATTCACCCATTATATTACGTTCTACGGATCGAAAAATGGATACGGGCAGTGAAAAGCTTACCTTTAGCCTCACAAATGGTGAAAACTAAGTAGGAGTCGCCTGGGGTTCGTTCCTTAGCTCTAAAAATCAAAAGTGCCAAATAAGGTCATTTAAGGGTTTATTTACGACTTTAAGTCGTGTCGAACCCGCCACGGCGGCCCTCACCCCACTGCAGCGGCCCTGCTAGAGCGACACCAATCCCGTTAAAGCGGCTTGCACGGAACCAGTAAGCTATTTAAAGAATTCCAAGACCCCTATTTCACAACACCCCTCTAACCAACGTTGAACAGAAAATACCCTTTACGCTAAGATCGATTCTAGGAGTTCTACTCGCTCGAATTCAATTCAGTAAAGTCAATTCAGTACTAATGTAATCAAAATCAAATTAACCCATCCGGTTGTTACCAGATTTCTCTACACCTTAAAGACTCCAATTTTATCCAAATCTTGACTAGGTTGGGAAAATCTAAATACTATGAAAAGATTTTTCGGCCCCAAATTTTCCCTCGTTGACATTTCTATAACGACGAGAACAAGTCGTTACAGTTGTGAGTTTTTAGAACTCTCCCCCATCAGTGCTCAATCATACTCCCAAAATATACTTAGCTTATTATGTTTTAAAGAAAAAATTTCCTCTTCCTCATTTTTGAGATTATTACTCAAAAGGTTTCTTTAAAAAGAGATAATGCTGAAAACTGCTCCTAAACTCTTTTAGAAATCGATGTTTCCTCTTTTCTTAAATGTAAAAACATTTCTCTTAGGAATACTTACTTCCCGTATATCATTTTAAATAAAATGAAACTTGACTCTACTCTTCCTCATATTCAAATGTTCAAGCCTTCAAACAAATTATGAATAATTGTAAAACACTTCTCAAAATAAGGTTATTGCCGAATTATGGACGTGAACGACTCAATTCAATATTTTCAATAACCATATGCAAAACTCAATACTCAAAACTCAATGACTCCAGAACCCAAGGACTCAATGGTACTACTCATATCCTGAATGCTCGACTCGTAGGGTACATGCGAAATTATGGGCATGAACTACTCAACACAAGGACCTTCATGGGTAACATTTAGTAGTCCCATGACTAGGAATATAATTTCAAAAGGGTTAGGAACATCAATACTCAAGACTTATAACTTGAAGATACTACTCCTCTCAAAGAAACTCAAGTTATGGAGTTCATGCGGAAATTTATGGGCACAAACAACTTGACTTAAGGGTCTACATAACGATATGGAACTCATGTATACGACTCCTCTCATTCTCATACTTACTTCCTCAAAACTTAGCTCAAATCAATAGTTAATCTCAAAGTATTCACGATTTAACTTAAAGACTTTCTTGAATTGTACTCTTAGATCTTTCTTGAATTTGAATTATCAATTAGCTATGATTCATACTATGAAGGATCTCAATGATAATGTAGACTCATGAAAATATTCTCCTCATTCTCATTCTCATTCTCACTTACTCAAGTCTTGATACAAGTTATTAGAAGTTGTAGAAGACTCATCAAAAGGGCTCAAAGGAATTTTCTCAAAATGTTCGGAAGAACTCTCAAGACTTATCTCTAGCTCTACCTTGAATTTGAATTATGAATTCAAGGTTATGATTTATATAGGAAGGATATCGTGATGATTAAATGAGTCTTAGATAGTTAATAATGAGAAACTATTGAAAAACAATGTCTGAGAAGCTAGTTCGTGACACGGAGGTGAATTATAATATTTGGTCGCGAAATAATTTTTGAACAGTGGAGTCTGTGTTCTCTCCATGGCACGGAGAGGGAAAATTCACTATGTTGAACAGGTCCGCGATGCGGACCTGGTACCTTAGTTTCTGCCGATCTTTTCTTACTCGTTTTTCGACCCTAATTCACCTAAAATTGAATGATTTCTTTCCCAATCACTTAGATTCAAATACTCAACTTATGTACACGATAATCTACTCCAAACCACCCTCAATTCACTAACTTTTATCTCAAGAACTCATCAAAAGCATCCTAATTCAAGAACGGAAACAATACTTTCAAGAAACAAATCAAGAACTCAAATTCTTCATCTTCAAGAACGAAACTTTGCTGAAAATAACATGATTGGCGTGTGGGTGAACGAACCCAACACTATGAGAAACTCACATACCTCAAAGAACTAGGTTCTTGACAAAATCTTGAATTTCTTGAACGAACGCTTGGAACTTTTAACTTTTTCTCCTCTTTTCCTTTCTTTTCTCTTCTTGAACTTTCTTCTAAAACCCTAAGCGTAATTAGGATTTGTAAAAACTGAACCAAATCAGTTTAGAACCATAAATATTACCATATTTTGTTTTAATCTGATTGGGTAAGAAAAAGACCAAAATACCCCTCATATTTTTGGGTAACTCTTAAATGGACAGCCTGACTTCAAAAGGGCATATCTCCCTCATACAAGCTCAAAACTTATAAAACTCTGTGGCATTGGAAAGATAATCCAAAGACCTTCAATTTGTTATCTTATGGGCCACCTAACTCATCTTGTACAGAAAATTATGGTCATTTGAAGTTGACCCAAAATTTAAAAGAAGTTACGAATGACTTGAATGAATTCTCTTTAGTTCTTCTTTGAACACAACGTGCAACATCTAGTGACCTTAACACTTAAGAAAATTTTAAATTCTTCGGCAAAATCCTACTCACAATGAAGGATGGTTCGAGTCTTACTTCAAAAAAATTCTGGGGTGTTACAATTTAGACAGTCATCCAAGAAACCAACTTCTTGAAAAATAACAAATGGAAGTCGATTAGCCACTGTGTAAAATCATTGTGCAAATGATGAATATTTAACTTCAATTGAATGATTTGTATAATACAATTTAAAAATAAAAATAAGATGTTTGCTAGTACTTCAATTGCTTATTGGAGTTTGTAACCAAGCGTATACAAATAGACAATGATAAAAGTAATTTTACACCATAATAGATTTAGATTCAAAAAATTTAAAGGGTATATTTTTTTTGTAAAAAAGATAACTTTTTTACCTCTTAATTATTTGTTTTTTTAACAACTAGTGTTGGGCACGTGTGTTGCACATGTTTCATGTTAATTTGTGTAGACGCATTTTAATGATATTTTACATTCTATGAAACACATATGTGTAATGAGTAATAAAAATGTAATCGTAAAAAATATAAGTTCATTTTGCAAAATAAATAAATAGGTGTTTAGAGCTGTTGGTGAAATGACAGGAGGTTGCACTGCCTCATATAGTCATATCCTTGCTTTTCATCACAACTTGTGATTGGATCATGACAATTTAGTACTTATGCATTATCTCCTAAATAATACAATAGCTTTAAAGTATGATTTTAAGGAGTAAATATAAGTCTTATGCTTTCTTAGTTGTGTTGATTTTCTAATAATTATTGGATCAGGTCTACCAATAAGTTATATAGCCCATTAGATTGTCATGATCCTTAACCCTAACGCTTAATGTATAAATACACCATTATAGGTATAGCAAAAGATAAAAAAAAAAAATCACCACATTAGACGGCTAGGGTTATCTATCAAACATAAAAAAAATGTTTTGCATCTTCTGTGTATATTGGACTCCGGATAAATGGAATTCATCCAGTTTGTGAGGATTTTCAATGACCAACAATGTAAATCATATCGTAATAGTTATAGATCTTCTGCAAAAAAAAAAAAAAAAAAATCGTGTAAGTCTCCTATACTAGTATTTACCAATTGAAATACTAAAAAAAGGTTCTTTACTAAGTTATTTCTATAATTTAAATGGTCATCCAAGAAATCAAGTTCATGAAAAATAACAAATGGAAGTCGATTAGCCATTGTTGAAATCATTGTGCAAATGAGGAATATTTAACTTCAATTAAATGGTTTGAATTATACAATTTGAAATAAAAAATAAGATGTTTGCTAGTACTTCAATTGTTTATTGGAGTTTGTAACCGAACATATAGAATCAGACAAAGACAAAAGCCACTTTACAAAAGAATAGATTTTGATACAAAAGTGAATCAAGTGTATTTTTTCGTTAAAAAGATAACATTTTTATTTCTTTTTATTATTATTTTTGTAACAACTAGTGTTAGGCAGGTGTGTTGCACGTGTGTCCCATGTGAATTTGTGTAGACTAATTTTAATGATATCTTACATTCTATGAAACACATTCATGTAATGAGTAATAAAAAATGTAATCGTAAAAAATATACATTCAGTTTGCAAAAAAAATTATGTTTGTAGAGTTGCTGGTGAAATGACAGGAGTCTGCACTGCCTCATATAGTCATATCCCTGCTTTTCTTGGTTTCTATGCGAGTATTGTTAGTTAAGTTTATTCCTATCCTTAATTATAGAATCTTGATCATTATAATATCTTAGTTTAAATTTGCAACTATCCTCAAATTATGAGTTTTGATTTGTCACTATACTCTATTCTTGAATTTTAATTGATAAAAATCTTATTTTAGAGGTTATTCTTAACCTCAATTCACAAATCTTGATTTTTTTTATTAAAATTTCACATTTGGGCCAAATATTTTTTACATAAAAAAGCAATGACAAGTTCAGTAAAAAGGCTGAACTAACGGCCCAAAACAAATTTTAAAAAATGCAAAGATATCTATTTGTATCTCGTTTGGTCCGCCTCTTCATTATTTATAGAATGTTCTCCCTCTTTCAATAGTGATTTAATTGTACATTGGTTCCTCTTTAAGCCCATGGTAACTTCTTCTTGCCTTATCCATGCATTCTTTCGTTTTCTCATCTGATGTTGATGGTGTATCTCTTTGTTGTGAGATGCATGTGTTTCTCAATCCAATCATCTAATGAAGTATGTTTCTAAAGATTAAGACGTTTTTAGCTCCAAATCTATTATGTGCCTCCTTTTTGCTTTTAATTTAGTGTAGGGTTAAAATGGGAATTCAATTTTTTAATTTGGAGCTTTTCACTTTTAATAATACTAGTCCTGGGCACGTGCATTGCACGTGTGTCCCATGCTAAGTTATGTGGAGTTGTTATAACGATAATTATATACTCGGACATGTATGTTGTTCGTGTATATCAAGTATTCAATTTGATAAAAGTTTATTTTGTTTAATATGTCATAACTCATAATTTAAATGTCAAGTGTGATTTCAAAATATTTCTTGTCTTGAGTTTTTCATATTCTTTTTCACCTTAGTAGTCTCCACCTTTTCACATTTGCATACGTATTAAGAAGTTGTTGTCGAATGAGAGTAGTGTTTTGCAAAAGTTAAGTAGAAATTTGATCAATCTATGTGTTCCTTAAGATGACTTGTACATGATCATTGTGCAATAACTTGCATAGTAATTGAAGAGAAAATATACAAGCCTAAACCAATATGTTGAGCCTATTCAATCAAGATTATTATCATTACAAGGTACATCATACTAAAATATTGCTATCAAATGAATTTCAAAGGTAATATTCGAACAATTTTAATTATGTATTTTTTTTAATATATCAAGTATTCAACTTGATAAAAGTTTTTTTAATATGTCACAACACATAATTTAAGCATCTCTTATTGGTTCAAAATATTGTATGTTTTAAAAATATTTCCTTCTTTCTGAGAAATTGTAGCCTCCATCTTTTTATAATCACATACAAATAAAGAAGTTGTGAAATGTGAATTGTGTTATGTAAAAATTGCACATAAATTAGATCAACATATACCTTTCTTATGATAGCTAGTGGATCATTATCAATTTTGTGGTGCATGCCTACAAAAAAAAAATAGTTATTATTAGTGATAAAAATAATTATTGCTAAAATATCTAATCAATGTATATAAATCATAATTATTATAGGTACATGTACACTTTGCCTAATTCTAAATTATTAGTTCAATCATCTTTGGATTTAACAAAAAAAAAATATTGGTTAAATTATGTAAATTAATTCCTAACCAAAATTTACACAAACAAGAATATATACTTTCATGATACTCTAAGAAGTTATAATTAAAAAGAAAGTAATCTTACTTGATTTGATATTTGCATGACAAATTTCTATGTTGCAAGAGGTGAAATAATTATGATACACACATTTACGTACCCAAATAAGATGAACTTTCAACTAATCAGAAACCATATATGAACAAGTTGAATTAAACACAATAATTTATAATGTCAATAGAAAAATAGAGAGCATAAATAGAAGTAGAAAAGAGGACACAAACACAAAATAAATATGAGAAAATGTGCCTACACAAATTAGGATTAATAATTTAATAATTTGGTGAATTGGGATAGTTGTCTTATGATTTTTCACTATATATACACAATATATAGTATTTAGTAAATGAATATATTGTATTGAATTGATCAAAAGAATTTACTGCACATTGAATATACCAAAAAACTTTTCAAATTCTCCATATGTTTATTACTATGAAGAGATGTTTTACTTTTTGCATTAGGAATCGAAAGATAAATCATTTACAAAGTTAAATACACATAATTCCATGTCTTTTGATTTATCTAGTTCATTCATTTGCTATATCATTGTTTATATATATATTAGAAGATAGACTTACTTTTTAGCAAAAAAATAAATATCACATAAATAGGATTAAATAAATGGAAAAATATTAATGGATATTTTCTTGTATATATTCAATAGCCTAATGCATTGGACTAAGTGTATATTTATATTCTTGTATAATGTTGTAGGAATAATATTTTATTGAAGGACATTAATGTCATTCAATATTTTATGGATATTTTGGTAATTCAGATTTTAAAATATTTTGGTTCTACTTATATATATACTTACTATTTACTAATTTAATAGAAGTTTTATTTCTCATTTTTATATGTGAAGGAAAAATGACAAATTAATATATGATTACTATTTAATATTTAGTTAAGAAAGTATTTTATAACTTTTTTATTTAGTAGATGGGTAAAATGACAATCCAACGTTAAATTTTGGAGCTTTCCACTTTCAATAATAATAATAATAATGATGATGATGATGATTTTTTTTATTATTATTATTATTATTATTTATTTATTTATTTATGATAATATGATGATAAGCTAGGAAAATGAAGAGGTGTAGTTATGAAGTTGATTTAAATGGAAAAATGATTTTTTAAAATGATTTTAAGAAAATAAATTAATAGGTAAGGGGTATTTTCGTAATTCTACTTTTGACTTAGATTGTTCCCACTTTTAATAATAATAATAATAATAATAATAATAATAATAATATATATATATATATATATATATATATATATTATGATAATATAATATGATGATTATGGTTAAATTAAATATACATATAGATTATAGATGATAAATATTATTAAATTAAATATTTGAATAAGGAATTAATCTAAGGAAGTGCAAAAGTCATTAACATTTTTATTACAATGATACAATTTAACATTTAAATTAAATAATCAATTTTTTTAACATTTTAATTTACAGTAGGGGTAAAATCGTCATTCAATTTTTAACTTTTTTTGTTCCCACTTATAGTAATATATGATGATATGATATAATGATATATTATAAAGAAAAAAATATAAAATTTTCAGTGTGTATATGCACACACTTTCGAGTCCGAATGGTTGATATACACCTATTGCT
Organism: Solanum commersonii; assembly: GCA_029007595.1. Classification (NCBI taxonomy): domain Eukaryota; kingdom Viridiplantae; phylum Streptophyta; class Magnoliopsida; order Solanales; family Solanaceae; genus Solanum; species Solanum commersonii. Next base: position 25,360 of record JAJTWQ010000077.1, read on the forward strand.
CATAAGAAAAAATGACAAAGCAGACCAATTCGACCCACCTATTCTCGGGGGATATATTTAAAGATAACTTTATTAGAGTGTAGACGTTTTTCATATAAGTCTATTTCCTATATATTTAAAAAAATTATCACCTACAGTGTAGCAGGTAAAGTTACCAATGTTCATCATTTTTCATAATTTAAGCTTTTCTTGATTTCTATCTGTTTTAATATTATAACTCAAACACCTAATTACTTTGAGTCATTTTTAAAATTTTATATTCATGGATATTGAGAAAATATGTGAAGCACGTGCCCATAGACTAGTATATAAATTTCATAGAGAATATCATCCTTAAGATTTAACTACATAAATAATAGTACTTTTTCAGTATTACAAATGTGAAAGTTTTTTTTTTACATATATAGCAGTTTAAAGAAGTTGAAAAGATAATAATAATAATTATTAATATATATAGATATATTTATTAAATAAAAAAGAGTACGGTTGGTTCACACTATTTGGGCAGTTATAAAAGTTTCTATCTTTTATGATAGAAACTTACTTTATTGTTTTTTCACATACTTCAGGTAGGAATAGTATTCAATGTTGTGAGTTTCATTCAATTATTTTTGTACGCTGTTTCCTGTAAGCTTCATCTTCAGTAGTAATTGATGTATATTGTTTCTTTTTGTACACAGTAGTTTGAAAATGGCGAAGGAAGATTCATCATCTGAAATGGAATTACACGATGAATTTGTTGAGATGGTAACGCCAGTTGGTGAGCCTAACTTTCATTTGTTGTCTCCAACACCTGTGTCTCATTCAAACTGTTGTAACATCCAAAGTGTTAGCGTTTTGCCATTACCGATAGTTGATCATAGTGTTGTTGATCGACGAAATGAGGAGAGGTCAAAGGAGTACCTGAGAAGGAGAAAGTTAGAGGAGATCAAAAACAGAAAATCTATTGCATTTGATCATGAAGATCAAGATCGGAGTGTCAACGTCAAAAGGAGAAAATTTATTGAAGTTGCATCACAAAAATCTAAATTGAAGGTATTGTATTCATGAGACTTAGGCGTAGCAAAGTATTTTGTAGTTTTAAAATTTTTTATTAAATTTTGAGGCTTGTTTAGTAATATTCACCAACAAGTGTATGTTACTTTAATATGGGTGAATTGTCTTTATGAACAAATAATTCTTTTACGAGCATATGTTCCATAAGAGCATACTAATTGCAGCCATGTAACTTTTATACTATTGTCACTATTAATTTTAAAGTTTTCAACTTTGTATTGTGCAGAATTGGGAATTTTATTTTGAAGTTGGCAAACATAAAAAACCTAAGCTTGGTGCTCCTAATCTAGATTTCATCAAATCATTTGAAGAGAAGTTGACCAAGAGTCAATTACAAATATTTAGTGATACATGTTTTGGATTTTTTCTCAAGTTGCCTCCAGTGATGCTTCAAACACAATTGATACATTCCTTATTATGATGGAGGTTGTTCAAGAAAAAACTGATGAGATTTGGCTACTAGTGAATGGTTAATTGATACAATTTGGGTTAGGTGAATTTGTCATTATGACAGGACTAAAATGTAATAGAGTGGCGCATGAAAATTGTATTTCACGGAAAAAAAATGACTTGATCGATCGTTGTTTTGCTGGCATTAAAATGATTACTGTTCAAACAGTAACTTATTTTTTTGAAGGTAAACGTTGGACAACTGATCAGGACGCTGTCAAAAATTCGATTCTTCATTTTATCAACACGTTTTTATTGTGTGACCTCCCTGAAAATAAAGTACCTAATTGGCATTTTGAAGTGGTAGAGTCTGGTGAGTATGAAACTTATCCGTGGGGAAAATTAGTATTTCATGAGACCTTGGCATCTTTGAAAAAAATTTTAAGAGGAAAGATCGGAAAGAAATTTAGTAAATTGTTTGGATTTCCTTTGACATTTCAAGATTGGTTTTATGAATGTTGTGCGCAATCAAATGAACAATTTGCTATTATGATTGGAAAAAGAATTCCACGAATTTTAAGTTGGGAAGTGTCAACTAGCCCAAATTCAATCAAGGTTTCAGAGATGCTCTTTGCCACAAAGGTGATTTTTTTTGTACCTCATGAACTACAATTATGAATAATTATATGTTTAATTTGCATTGCTGTTAAATTACAATGTGGTTGAAAGTGAGGAATATTTTAGCAACTCCATTTGAGAAGTCTACGATGAATTTGAATGATTTATTTGAGGACGTTGTGGTGAACGATGAATCAAATGGAGTCGAAGTTGCAAGTCTATTAGTTGATGACGACTTTACTACAACACCTCCTGTCTCAAGCAAAACAAAAAACAAACCTGAACCTGTACCTTCTATAAATAATATGAATTTGATTGATGAGATAAGACGGAGTTAAGGGAAGACTTTCAAGTAGTATGTTAATTATCCCTTTTTTAATTATTCGTGAGAAGTTCTTTGATTATGTTATTTGTTGATCAGGTAAAACAAGAAGTTCATAGTTTGAAGAAGCTCATGATAGAATCTGATTCAAAAATTTCCAACGCAATTGAAGCTTTAAGCAAGAAAGTTGAAAGAAATAATTATTCTGAGGTATTCAATTAGTATCTAGTTTTTTTAGATCAAAATATGTTGTGTCTATGTGTATCTTATTTATTACTTATGTATCTTTATTTAATATCAGTATGAAGAATTTAGAGGCAGAGGCATGAATGTTGATTTTGACGACGACTATTATAAAAATAATGTCAATTGTGACCAACATGTTACTCTTCACTTAGACAATATTCAAACCATCAATGAAGATTTCAACAATGAAGCCAAAATTGGTATGTTAAAATCTTATACCAAGTATAAGTAATGTTATTAATAGTAGCTTACCCCAGGTAAATGAGATGTACTTTTATTTGAATGTGATGGGTTCTTTATACCAATAAGATATCTATACTAGGTATTTTTTTCATTTTAATATTGTATCCTTTATTTATGATCTTATAATAAGAAACTACTAACCATATTGTAAAATTATACAAGTATTATTTGTTATACATTTTAGTTGGCGAAGTTGAAACGATGGAGTTAGCTCCAGAATTCTTATCATCAGATTATATTGATGTCCCAGAGTCTCAGGTTCATCCATTTACATGTCGAGTGGCACGTAAACAGATTGATAAGTCTTGTTATTCAGAGGTAGAAAACATTATGATAGGACATCTCACACGAAATAGGCGTCCCGTCCCATTACACCAATCTCCATATCTGAATAGTATTGGATCAGGTGACAATATGAATGGAGGAGCTTCTTCCAAGAGTATGGTAACATGGGTTCATCCTTTTGGTAGTTTTACCATGGATGATGATTGTTTCAAGGAGATGGGTGAATTTAGAGAATGGATGAATGAAGGCCACAGACCACGCAACAAGTTAGTATTCCATTATTTTTATAGGTGTTTGTGTTGTTAAATACTATAACGTGTTTTAATATACAATCTTATAATAATTGGAAGTATCCTTACATTAAAAAGGACAATACTCTCAATCCTCCGTTTGAATTTGGAAAGACGACTATCAACAAGAAAGATTGGTTCCACAAGTTTGCATTTGGTGGTCAATCTTTGGAAAGTTCGGTATGTAAATATGAAATAATTGTGTATAATTAGTTTTGAAAAAATGAGGTCTTTATGTGATTGATTATTTGGTTATAAACTATAAGTGATATTTGGAATTCCATGACAACATTTGGATGTTATCCTCTATTATCTAAGAAAGAAAGGAATGTATGATGATGTTCCAGTGAAGTTCACTACAACTAATTATTTATTTGATCTCAAGATACAAGCTCTTTATAAGAAATTCATTGAAAATAATGGAGATAGTGATGTGGTAAAGCCGGAACATGATATAACCAAGTACATACTTGGTGAATTTGTGCTTTCTAATATGCCGTGGCATACTGTTGATCACATATTGTTTCCTCTTTGTGTTGATGAACAATGGGTTATGGCAAGATTATCTTTTAAAGATAGATTGATATGTGTGTATGATTCGATGAGTGATGCTGCTTTCAGAGCCAAAATTCGCAGTTTTGTTGATGCGTATAGATTTATTATTCCACTCTTCCTCTTGATTTTGAATTTTTTGTGAAAAGGAATGATATTCAATTAAACAATGGACCATATAAGAATAAGGCAATGGTTGATCCTTTCAATGCTATGATGATTAAAGATTTGCCGTCACAACTAGCTGCGTAAGTGCCTTTTATTTCTAAAATTACTAAAATACACATGGATAAGCTCTTTTAAATTTTTAACCTTTGATGTTATTGGTTTTTTCTTTTATTACAGGAATCGTGGCATTTATGTTGCACTGTTTGCGGAAAGATTCATATGTGGTTGCAATGAATGTGATGTCAATACACATTGCATCAAGTTTGGCTCGTTGTTGTGGAAGTATGGCAAGATGAAACTAGAGAAACATATTACTAGTGAATCTTAATCGTCGGAAATAATGAAAATAATGGATCGTGTAAAGTGTTATAATAATTAGCTTATGTCTTATGAAATTAAGAGGAATGGGAATTTAAGACTAGTCCATTGTGTGTGTTTGATTCACCGATCTTTCCTAGTTAAGTTGGTATTATGAATTAAGTTTTGAACTAGTACATTTCTTTGTTTAATTTAATTAAGTAATTGGTTTCTTACGTGATAAGAGAGGAATATTATTATTCCTACCCTGCAGCATCTGGCGTAATGCTGCTTTAGTACTAATATTGGCATCTGCTAGAGTTTGTACCTTAATTGTAGGAGTGTTGTAACTGCTAGATAGATCTAATAATCATCGACCCAAACTAATTAATTTGGTAAAGGAGTTCAAACCTACAGTAAACTTATCTTCTATATATGTGCATATATAATTCTAGTTCCTCTATTTGTGTCACTGATCTTAAACATATGGAATAAGCAACCTTGATTTTTGTCGCTATTAAGATTTGAACGGTAGTTTCCAAGGTTTACAACAATGCCCTTCGGCTCGGATAATTATGTATCTATGTAAGCTTTGAAGGGAGGGATAAGAGAGTGAGTTGTGTTAGCAACAAAATTTGGGGTTGTTTTAGCATTAGATGATAAGAGAGTGCGTTGTGTTAGCAACAAAATTTGGGGTTGTTTTAGCATTAGATGATCCAGCCTATGTAAGGGCAGTGTGTGAGGCTAGCTTAAAGTGACTGTATAGACTTTTACTATCGAGATGTCTTTTCAGTCTTAAAGTTTAATTAATTTGATTCACAAATTCTTCAAATAGCATATTGTAGCAGCTAACGTCATCCTGCATACTTGGTATAAGTTATTCGGTAAAATAACAATAAAATTTATAATTATACCAGATTGTGTTTGTAGTGTACTTTCACTCTATAGTTTGCAAAATTCTTATCACCTCATTTGAATTTACATGAGCGTATTATCAATTCCTTGCACGGTCATATTATAGACAAACATAAAGCAGGAGCACTCTAATGACCCATTTGTTTCAGGGATTAACTTCAAATCATCGATCAGTTATTAAAAAGTCTGTATTGGAAGTTCTGTTCAACATCTTGTCTGCACCCATCTCTAATAGGAGATTTACATGATGTATCAGAACGTTAAGTGATGCGTGTATTGAGATATTTGATGCTTGTGTCACTTTCAGAACTGGGAATTCCTTAGGACCAGAAGGCCTTGGTGTTTAAATTGGTACTTTGGGTGGTAGTATAATATCCACTTAGACATCCGGAAGAATTTATCATATACTCTCGTCAGAAATAAGAAACTTCATGTAGGCTATCTTTCTTGCAGTATACAGAGCAATATTCGTATTAACTCATGTAGTATTTTCTCACAATATATAGTCAAATCATGCCTTTTCTTTTCCCCCTCCATGCCTTCATGTAGTTTAAATTAACACCATATTGATTTCTAATGTCACGTTGTATATCGGCTAGCTGGAGTATATATTGTCTGGTATGAGTATGTGGAATCATAAAATTACATTTACATAGCTCTTTGTACTAAATTGTTATTCCCCAATTTGCTAAAACTAGCAAGGTAGCAGGCAATTATAAACCACTTTCAATTTGCTAAAACTAGCAAAGTAGCAGGCAATTACTGAGGTGTCATCAATTGTATGCTAGCAGCTCTTATTCATATGACCGTGAACAAGAGCTTTGTCATCAACATTTCAAGATAGCAATTTCGTATAATCAGGAAGTGAATAGTCTTATCCAAATGACATCTAATAGATATAAGTTTTAACAGACAACAAATGTTACACAAAACGGAAAAAAAATATCCAAACATGAGATTCAACTATGTTTTAGAAGAAGAAGCCAGATATAAAATTTAAGAAATAAACTTGAAAAGCTAAGTTGCTTGTGGAATATTTCGGCCTATTGTGATCTTGTTGTCCACACAACCCACATGTAATTCTTGATTTCTTTCCCCTTGATTCACCACTATTTTTGTGTCGTATCTTTTGTGGCCTGCCAGGTTTGATTTTTCCTTTGGGTGGTAGCACAATATCCGTTATGACATCTGGAGGAATTTCCCATATACTCTAGACTCATCAGGAATAGGATACACTAGAACTTCATAGGTGTTCAGTAAGTTATTTTTCTTGTAGTATATTGAGCAATATTCATATTCATTCATGTAGTATTTTCTCACAATAGCCAAGGCATGCTTACACGGCATAACATCCATTTGAAATCGCCTACACATGCATATCCTTTCACGCATATTGACCACATGTCGTTTTCCGCCATCATAAACTGTATACAACATAATTTATGTTGATGGAGTTACCTACAATTTAAAAATAATTATCAGAGGTAGCACAATCAACGTTTATACAATGTATTAAAAATAATATATCACGAACAAATCACATACTGTCATCCCTTGTGATTCCTTCATTTTCTCTCTCATTAGGTCTTCATATTTTGTGCTGAGTGTTGTGCCTGTCGCAATTGCTCCATTCCTATTTGTATTGTTCCAATGACCAATCATCTTCATCAAGTAATCCAACAAATCATATATAGGAAGATCTCTGGCCTCTTTATCGGCTGCATTCACAGATTCTGCAATATTTGAAGTCATCACCATGAATCTATTGACGTTGAAGTGTGTTATCGACCATCTGTGATAGCCTATATCGAATAAGTACTCTTTCACCTCTTGTCAATCCTATAAGTCTCAGCCATGTATTGATCAAATTCTTCTGCTGTGTCTGCGTTAGCCATTGCAAAAAATATTTTTCTCAGGATCTTATGGTGCTTCCTGAAATATTTCTTTACATTGCCCCAAAGGTGGTATAAGCATACACAATGAGGCACCCCTGGATACACAATGGAAGTGGCGTTCAGAATGCTTTCATGTCTATGAGATACTATACTCATACCTTCTCTCTTGTGCCATAGGTCTCTCGGATCCTTTCTAGAAACCATTTCCGTGATGCATCATTCTCTGAATCGACTACAGCAAAAGCCAATGGGAGTATTTTACCTAATTCAGCGACAAAATACATATATAATGTATTAGACAACAAAATCATGTTTAACTATTTCATAATTTATATTTGGATAATGAGACATTATATATAATAATTCGTGATTAAGATAGCATTTCAGGGAAAAATTAACTTAACTCATTGTTTAACTAATAGATGTTCAATTGTAACTAACCTGCTGCATCTTGTGTGCAAGCTGTCAAAATTGTACCATGTATGTTGCTTTTAAGAAGCTACCATCAACAACAACAATGGGCATGCAATATTCCCATCCTTTAATTGAGGCGTAAAGAGTTACATATGCATATAAAAAACGTCCATCCTCTGCTTTTTCTAATCTTGTAACAGACCCTGGATTTGTATGCCTCACCATGTACAAGTAACTAGGCAACTTTCTGTACGAATCTCTAGGTTTACCTCTTAATATCTCTAGTGCCTTCTCTTTTGCCCTCCATGTAGTTCAAATCAACACCATATTGCTTTCTAATGTCACGTTGTATATCTGCTGGAGTATATATTGTCTTAGGATCATCGACATTGCTCATTATCAAGCCTCCAACAAACTTTGAAGTAGCATGCCGTTGTGTAAAAAACCTTGATTCATTTCCACATTGCAAAATTTTCTTACCTTAAATATACTTGAGTTATTAAGGCTAGAAGACTTAAAATACCATGAGCATTGATCATCAACACATACAAGGTAATACCTGCAAAATTGAATGGTATCATATCGTAATTGTAACATATTACGACTAAGACATAAGGAAGATGCTTAAGTAGATTATAAATGTTTTAACTTGAGAAGTTATTTTTCAGTACAATATGGTGTCACCTATAAAGGATGAGATTCTCCTACTCAAATTTCTATATGTATTATGCTGGTATATCTGGTTATTAGATATATATGAAAAAGAAACTAAACTTGAGTTTGGTAAAATTGAAAAAAACATGTTAGTTCCAATGAAAGTATGATTTTCTGGTTTTGTTAACATTAAGAAATTTTAGTTTGCAACGAGAGACAGTACATTGGTGCTTTTCATTTATCACATACTTGTACCTGACCAAATGTTAATTACCTTTTATAGTAGGCGAGGAAAGTTAAGTACAGAACACATTAATGCAAGCACATATTATGAATAAGACACAAGGAATATGCTTGAAGGTAAACGTGCGCTGGACAAATTGATCAATACGCTTTCGATACCATAGTAAACTGATATAGTCATAATATATAATACTTGGTATATATATATAGCATATTTCTTATCTAGGATTTGGACGATCTTGGTTTTATCAGTTTGCTATTTTTACTGATGTGCATTGGTTATTTTTCTACAGAGTATTTGAAACATAGTGAAAGAAGATTTTTCATCTGAATTGAAACTTTGTTATACCAAGTATTTTATACTCGAATATACTTTCTACCTAGTATAATATACTAATAGTTTAAGATACGAAGAATTATATACTAAATGTTAAAGATACCAAGTATTATCTACTTAATGTATAAGATATCAAGTACTCCTCTGATCTATACTAAAAGTTTAAGCTACCAAGTATTATATACTAAAATTTTAAGTATGGTGACAACAAACACAATAACAAGTAATAATAGGAATTTGACACCAACTTATAAAAACAATTGTTTCCATTAGTTGAAGATCATATATTATTACCTCGTCGAACGCCTAACTTCAATCTGCAAATGTTTAAGATACCAAGTATTATATACTAGAATATGCTTTATACCAAGTATTATATACTAAATGTTAAGATACCAAGTATTATATATTAAATGTTTAATATACCAAGTACTCTCTACTAACAAGTTTAAGCTACCCAAATATTATATACTAAAGTTTAAGTACGGTGACAACAAACACAATAACAAGTAATAATATGAATTTGACAGCAACTTATAAAAACACTTGTTACCATTAGTTGAAGTTCATATATTACCTTGTCGAACTTGAACGCTTAACTTTGAACTGAAAATTCTCCTTGATGGCAATGTGATTTACAACATCTTGGAGTATCTCCTTTTTCATATACAACTGACCTTCTTTAATGTATTTATGAAATTTGTTGTCAATTATACCATCCTCGTCAATTTCTATTTTATCACGGGAGTAGTTTCCATGTATTGGCATAAGTGATTGAGTGAGTTCAACACGTTGTACCAATTGCAAATCTTGGCAAGAATTTGAAGTTGAATTATTAGGAATTGAATTTGACAAAATTTCATCACAATTTTTCTCCTTCAATGTTATACACAGAGGAAAAATCAGTGAAGCAACTTTTTCTCTTCAAATCCAAGTACCATCTCAAACTCCTATCGTTGTATATCTTCATTGGAGTATAATTTTGTTTCACGGAATATTTAATTTCAATTGTATCCATAGAAGCATAAATACCAAGTATCTTCGTTATTTCATCAAGAATGGTATCCAAATTCAAACTCTCTTTTAGTGTCAAGCCATCAACTATGAAATTGTGTTCATTATCCCATCCACCGCTGTGTTGAACCAAAATTACAATTTCTTCTTCCATGACAGAAATTTAGATTGGTTAATATGAGTATTTTTCAGTTTGAGAAAGAAGAAAAAACTCGTAGTAAATAATCGTTCGCTTTATATGTAGAAGGAAGAGATCATCGATGTATTAGAATTCTTATAGATAAAAGGTAGTTATTGTTAGCATAAATAAAGGGACTACAGAATTTGTGGTACCTTGAATCTCTACTTTATCTTACCCATGATCTATTCAGAATGTAAAAAGGCTATAGAAGTAAATATTAAATATGTCATAATTGTTATTCACTGAATAAGGCCATATATATGTAATTATTTATAAAAAAGTGTCTACTTATGTTTTGTTCCCTTTTCTTATAGGATTATGTCTGAAATTGATAGGGAAATAACACTATCTCTCTGAGGCAATCTCATTCTTTTTTTAATCGTTGGTTTTAACATCTTATCTTTCTCCTTCTTTAAAATATTTAAACAAATATTAGTTGAGGGCAGGGAAGACTTATAAACGTGGAGACCGGTAATGGAGTTCATGATGATATTATTTTAAAGATTATTTTAGTTGTTACCATTTTGTGTGTTTCTAAAAGAAAACTATAATAACATTTTTTCTATATTATTGGTAGTTTAATTGAATATATTTTTAAAAAATTACTTTTATTTATTTAGTAAAATTAAAGATACATGAGATTTACATCACATAGACCTATGAATCTTATGGCCCATGTTTTGTAATTACACTTATCTCATGCTATATAAAATGTCTCGCGTCACGCTTTCATTTTTTTGAAACACTGCACGTCGCTTAGGTCGCTTGAAATGAGACCTCCAAGTTGCTCTTGGACCTTTTGAGCATAAGGCAAACCTATTTTTTGTTTTTCACATGTTTAATTGTCAATAAAAATATAAAATTGAGGTAGAAAGAACCAAAAGTTAAAAGGCCTCCACCATACACTTGGGATTGTATTTTGTACAATTATCTGATGTTGTATTCGTCCTATGCCTTTTGGCTTATATAAAATAAAATACTAGATGAGCATGACCCATGCAAGCACGGGCTCAACAATTTATATTTTCAAGTGGTGGATGCTTTGCATAGACTTAGGGTAGCAATAAAGAACCAAAAAAGAGAGAAACACTGACATCTTCAAAAACATACAGCTAAAATTGTACAAGCTTATGCTAGCAGAGCTCTATTACGTGAAATTGTGTTATGAGTATCTTCAAAAGTTGCATATTTTGAAATGCACATATCAAAGCTACCTTTGCTAATTTATCAAGTAGATTCTCCATTGTTCTTGTAAAATTTTCTTGCGTCAATCAATTCTCAGCTTTGTTTCAAGAAAGTCGGTATGTCCTCTTTGCTCGTACAATTTATAGATGAAGTATAAAAAGTATAGAAATTACACATTTGAAAGCAAACAATTAACCCTCACAATGGATTACACTTCCCATTTATGCATTTTATACTCATAAATAAACTGAATATCCACTGTAAATTGCAAGACAATAGATGAGTACTCTTGAGTATCCACTGAATATCACAAGATTTGCTGCATCTTGCAATCCTAGTTGTTGTAGTTTGATATACCACAAAGAACAATTTTATGTCTTGCCATTCTAGAAGAATAGAGATGATAAAGCAATCAAAATTGTTTATTGTTTTGGCACACCTTGATATAATGAACCTTGAAATATTTGTCACCTTCTAGTTCTCCGACTTCTTCAGCAGATACAACACACACAAAGGAATTGATGCACGTATTAAAGAGGAGGCAGATTTCAGCAGGTTAATCAAGTCTATTTGTGTAGAGAAGAATTGAACTTTGTACAATTTTTCTTTGTTACTTCAGAGTTCAGAACAACCAGAATCTTGATAATTATATTCAACATATCAGTTCTATGTTTTCTCTTTTGATCCTACAGTTCTGACATGTAGCTATATGTCAATTTCATCTCAACTCCAACTTCTAGGGGAACCTGCAAGTTTCTTTCACTTTTCTTAACTTCATTGGATGATATTATAACAATTTTGCAGCCTCCGCAAATTAAAAGGAATCATTAACAAAATACAATAGCTATATTTTATCAGCGAACGCATATAGATATATCTGTACAAATATCTTAGGAGATAAAACTCATTTGCTCAGGCACCTATTTTAGGACGTACTTACAAAGATTGAAATCTGAAGTAGAAAAACTAAGAAGGATGAAAAATGAAATTGACCAAATCATTAGAATTTCTAAGACAATCGAAGAAGAGTGTATTTTCTTGATAAGAGTAATGACAGGAGAAATTTTTTGTTAAATTAATCAAGCAAAAATATCTTAAAAGGGAGTACGAAGCTGAATTTCACATTCTAATGACACCAAGGTGTTAGCCTTTACTAGTCCAAACACAACAACATACAAGGAGTTTTATGTTATCTTCAACAAAACAAACCAATACCAATCAATAATGAACATATATACATGTGCTGGGAGAAAATGCCAATATTTTTTTTTTCTTCTAAGAATTTTATTTTCAACTGCCCGACTAGTTGGTTAATATAGTAGGAACGGAAAGGGGCAAATATATCTCTTAGTTTTGAGATTTAGAGTTGATATTCCTTCATTAGAAAAGTGAGGGATATATACCATCACCATCTAACAAATAAAAAATATCTATGCTTTCCATTGATAAACTCATATTTACCGAAACCATTAATTAAGGGAAGCAAAGATTACAAAAACTGTATGAATTTCTTCAGCAAATTGACTGTGTGAAAGAGATCGACTAGACGTGCCACGTACCCAACTTTCCAGGACAAATGAACCTTATCAATTAATACATCAAAAGCCACAATTTTTTTCTCCTAAGCTCTTTCGAGTACAAACAAACACAGTACTATCTCTTATTAGATGAGTATATGTTGCAAAATTGTCACGTCCCGAGCCTACACCCTGGGCGGGTCCGGCACTCGAAGACCATTGCTGGCCCCAAACGAACCCTTGGTCTGGCTTTCTTAACTCAGCGGAAACTTAACTCAACAGCAAGGAAAGGTTAAAAAAAATAATCAACTGATAAAAATCTGGCCAAAAGGCAACTCAAGTCTCAAAATAGAATATGATATATATATATATATATAGAGGAGAGACTCAAAACTAACTGACTGACTGTCTATGAAACCTCTAAAATACTGAGATGGATGTTGGGACAGGCCCCACAACATCCTAACAAAACAAAACTAAGAACGCAAAATAATCGAGTCCTCCGAAAGCAGGGAGGCTCACCACTGACTTTGGAATGCTCGGCTGGATCAACGGCGGGGCTGGATCTTCGATCCCGAGTACTGCGCGTCGCATCGTAAAAGATGCAGGCCAAACCGGCATCGCATACATGGAATGTACGAGTATGTGAGTTGGAAAGCTGAACCACAACTTAAGCTTGAAAGGAGTAGAACGGAACTCTTACCTTGGCTTTGTTCAACTCATGTATAACTGAACTCAATGTAAAAAGCCATAAACACATACAATATAAAAGGCTTGTAAAACAGTGTAAACAACTTAGCGTGTTAATGATAAAACAATAACAACTCAGCTTTACTTATATAAAAGTAATATAACTTTAGTGAGAGGTTCTTTAACCGACAACCACCACTATGAGCCTAGTGATGATACAACGCTTTACCTCGCGTTGCCCAAGGACCATCCTATACCTTGCCGTGATATAGGAAGCTAACTTTACTTAGTGGATCCACTAGCTTAACTTTCGTGATCATCTAAAAAGTATGACCCGAGAAATCCCATGTTGGCGCATGGTTCTTATGGAGAGTTGAGTGAATATGAACTTGTGTCTCCAATTCGGTGCTCAATACTACTCCCAAAAATACTTTGGCTCATAAGTGTTTTTAAACACATCTTTCTTTAGTTGAGATAATTACTCAAAACGTAGCCCAAAAGCTCTTTTGGAAAACATGGTTCCCCTCTTATTCAAATGTAAAAACATTTATAAACTCCTTTGGGAATACTTAGTTCCCTAATAGCCCTTTTTGAAAAGAATTCAACTTGAAACTCTTAACTTAACTCGAAACTCTTGACTTAACTTGACTTGAAACTCTATACTCTTTTACTTGACTTGAAACTAACTCCCTTTGAATTGGAATTATGAATTCAAGTGTTTGATCTCTTGTTATGGAGGGATTCTTGAATGCTTAGACGTACTTTGGAGTGTCGGAAACAACTATGAAACATAGGTATAATACCTAGGAACATGCATGAGAAGGTGAGAAAAGAATGGGGGAAACTTGGCTATGACTTCAGACTTCTGGTGACACAGGTGACACTTACGGACGCCATCGACGGACCATAGATGGACTTACGGTCCATCGTTGGTGACAAAGAATTTTCCCCAAGAACTCAGTCAGAAAAATTGGCTAAGTGTTGACCCACGATCGAGACTTACAGTCTGTAGGTCAACTTACAGACCGTAGGTTGTATCCGTAGATCGATGCCCCAAAAAGCCTAACTTCTGTCCCAATTGACGATTGACCAGTACTGACCGTCAATCGATCTACGGTCCGTAGGTCGTGGCCGTAGATGGGAAATTTCTGAAAAATTCCTGGTGAATCACTTGAGATGGTCATAGCTTTCAGAATCATAAATCCTTCAACATACACTAGATTTCGGCCCAAAACATAATCAAATCATGTACTAAACTTATTAAGATTTCCAACAACCCTATCAACAACTCTCACAACACAAACCAACAATACCAACAACTTCAATAACATGAACAACTTTTCTCTTAAAAAAATAGAACGAGTTGGTGTGTGGGGGAAAAGATCAACCCATCACTAAGACTCACATACCTTGATAGGGATCACCCCCGACGAAACCACGACAATCTCCTTGCTTGATCTTCCCTTTCTCCTCTTCTTCTTCTCTTCTTTCTCTCTTATCTCCCAAGCCCTAACTCTCACCCTTTGAAGAATGGGAACAAACTGATCAAAATCAGTTCAAACACAACAAAATAACACAAGGAAATAATTATGGAAAAGGACCAAAATGCCCTTAAATTTCCGGATAGAAATCCCTGCCAACTTCCCAACTTTCAAAGGGCATTACTCACTCATACGAACTCAGAATTGAGTAAAATCAGTGGCGTTGGAAAGATCATTCCACGAGCTCCGCAACCATAACTGGAACTATGCCTAACTCATCCTGAGCTAGGAGTTATGACTGCTCAAAGTTGGCCAAAAACTCACTTTTTTCCCATACTTAGCCAAATTTCCAGATTTTAAATTCTTTCCAAAAATGACTATTTTCCAATTTCAAGCTTCTTCATATTCATTTTAAATTGTCGTATGTTACAAAAATAGCTAGGATCCGTTTGGCCATAGATTTCCTAAGTAAAATTTGAGAAATTTTTTGGCAAATAGTGTTTGTCCATACAATTTGTCATTATTTGGCAAATAACCTAAATTTCTAAATACTAGGAAAAACTAGTATTTGGATCAAATCTCATTATTTGGGATCTTTAAAAATATTCAAATTCTACAGCAAACTTTTATTTTTTACAAAAACACCCACTATAGTAGTTGTTTGTGTTGTATTACATAATTTTTTACATAAACACCAAAGTAGTAATGAAATATTTAGTGAATATGAAAGTGATGATATGGTTGTTCATGAAAATAATGAACAATCAGCTCAGTGTAACAAAGTCATGTGTTTTTTTTACTTCACATTGTCTGGAATGATGCTTGTTCACTCACTCCAAACAACCACATTGCTCCAGTGTCATTGACACTACTTGTTATTTGTTGCAACGAAGATCCAATTGACTTGTAATACAAACTTATGGTTAGTTTTGATAGTTTTTAAAACTTATGGATATAAATCATATTTTTTTCTAAAAAATTGAAATATAATTCTCAAACACTATGGCCAAACACATGGTGAAATTTCACCCAAATTTTCACCCAAACAATATTTGCCCAAAATATTTGAAAATCTATGGCCAAATGCTAGCTTACTAAAAAACAATATAACAAAAGATTATTCGATTTTTTAGGCAAATGATCAAACACCTAGGGTGAATAATTTTGTATTTGTGGAAATAACTGATGAACAAAAGAAAAGAGTTATAAATTAAATAAGAAGAAACGTATATGCATGTCGTTACTCGATTCGAGATCATCTATTGAGCTCACAAATTAACCCTTATAGACAGATTTGAATTTTTTAAACTCAAAATGCATCTTTGAATTGAATCTTGATTTTGCAACAACTGTTGATATATACATAACCAATCAACTCTCTTTATCCGAGAAAATAACATTAGGTTCTATTGGAGTAAAAATTCGATAGTGAGAAGTCGAAGTGAGACGGCTTTGAAGTAAAGTTTAGGTTCTATTTGATGAAAGTTAGAAATGGTTGCCATGGAAATTGCAATGCAAAGAAGAAGAGTAAACTAGAAGGTGAGAGAGTCAATTGAATTGGGATATTCCCTTTTTTTGACGTAAAGAGACGTGCTACACGTTTACAGAAAGCAGTACACGTTACACACTTTTGAAAAGTAGAAGTAGATGAAGTTACCATTTTAACCTAATTGTTATATGTCATGCCCCGAGCCTACACCCTGGGAAGGACTAGCACTCGAGAACCATTGTTGGCCCCAAGCGAACCCTTGACCTAGCTTACTACTCAGCGAAAGACTTAAATAACAAGAAAATAGTCTCAAAAGATGAACTCATGAATTAAACTTAGAATGTCTTAAAAGAAACATTCAACTAGCCAAGATGGCAACTCAAGTCTCAAAACATAAGCCAATAACAAGGTAAAGACAAATGAACTAACTGACTGTCTATGAAGCCTCTAAAACTAAGAGGGATGTTGGGACAAGACCCCCGATCATCCTAACAACTGAAAACTACTAAAGCAATGTAAATAGGCATCCTCCAAAAAGCAAGGAGGCTCACCACAAGACTTTAAATGCTCAACTGGATCAATGAAGTGTTGGATGCTGATCCTGGTTACCTGTATCTGCATCATAATAATGATGCAGGTCAAATGGCATCAATACATTGAATGTACGAGCATGCGAGAGAAATTCTAAAACAAGACATAAGCTTGGAAAGGGAACTGAAAGAACAAACCTGGTCTCAACTGAACTGAACTTATTTCAATATAAAGCAGTATAAATAAGTGCATTATAAAGAAAAGCTTTAAAATATGGATATCACCTCTGTATATATAGAAATATAATAGTAACTCTGTATGTATCTAAAGATACAATATAAACTATGGATGTATATAAAAATACAAGTAACTTTGTGTATATAATAATAAAAAATACTTCTGTGAGAGTTTTTCTAACCGACAACCATCACTTAAGAGCTATTGTGATGATACAACGTTTTGCCTCTTGCTGCCAGGGTCGTCCTATACCTTGCCGAGGGTATAGAGCCTGACTACTAAGTGGATCCACTAGTCTATGCTAAAAAGCACTGAAGAATCATCTAAAAAGTATGACTTTTTTCTACTCATGGTGGCTACATGGTTTATGGGGGCTGGGAGATGTCTGAACTCTCCCCCATAGTGGTGCTCAATACTATTTCCAAAATATACTAGCTATCTCATATGTTTAAAAACACAACTCTATGGTTTGAGATAATTACTCAAAAACTAGCCTGAAGGCTCTCTTGGAAATGAGTGTTTCCTCTCTTGCTTAATTGTGAAAGCATTTAATTACTCTTAACTGAAAACTAGCTCAAAGGCTCCTTTGGAAATCTCAGTTTCCTTTCTTATTCTAAATGTGAAAACATTTTACTCTTTGGAAATACATAGTCCCCATATACTCTTTTGAAGAAATGAAGTTCAATCTTTACTCTTTACTCAACTCAGAACTCAAGTCTTTAAATAAAGTTAAAACATTTGTAAAAGACCTTTAGAAAACTCTATGAACTTCTCTTGACTTGACTCTTAACTTTCCTTGAATTGAATTATGGATTTAAGGCTGATGATCTCATGTTGTGGATGATTTCATGTTGTTTAAACGTACCTTAGAGTGTAAAAATCAACTAGAAAACATGGCTACGTTACAATGGAACTCAAACGGAGAGAACTGGGAAAAGGTAGAAGAACTGGCGTCCCTGGCGCTCTGAGTGTGGCGGGGTGCCAAAGGCAAGACTATAGAACTGGAGTTGGGGCGCACTGGCTGGCGCGGCACCCCAGGGACCCAAGGCCCCAACTAGAGAACACTTTGTGGGGCGCTCTAAGTGGTGCGGCACCCCACCCCTTTTCCCCAGAATTCTGACGAATTTCCTTGGTCGTTTTTCAATTCTAAACCCTCTGGATTCAATTGGTTCTTTCCCCAAACACTTAGATTTGAATACATAACCAAAATATGCAAGAATCAACTCAAAACGACATCTAATTTCATGAATTTAAATCAAGAACTCCTCAACAACTTCAATAATCAAGAACCTAATAGAAACTTCAAAAAAATCCATCAAGAACTCCATTTCTATACTTACAAGAACATAATTTCGCTTAATTAAATCATGATTGGCGTGTGGGTGAACGAATCGAATGCTATGTAATCTCACATACCTCGTCGGGATGAACCCTTGGCGAAATCCACAAGTCTAGCTTCAAGAACTTGACGATTCCTTGATTCTTCTTCTCTTTTCTCATCTTCTTTTCTCTTCTCTCAAAACCCTAACTTCTTTTGATAAAGCATAAACTGAATCCAATCAGTTTAGACCCAAACTTAGGGTGTGTTTGGTACGAAGGAAAATATTTTTTGAATTTTTTTTTCTAATTTTCTCATGTTTGGTTGGGTTAAATGTTTTCCAAATCAACTCATTTTCCTCAAATTTAAGAAAAATGACTTCCCTTCAAAACTTAAGGAAAATTTTCTACCCCTTTTCGGCCTACGTGGCACTATCTTGTGGGCCCAGCGCATGTTGACAATTTTTTCAAGGATAGTGCCATATAGGCCGAAAAGGGGTAGAAAATTAATTAAAAAATAAGTTCAGTGGGGTAATAGGATCTTAGTAAAGGTTAGGTGTGTCTTAAGGATTTTGAGCATAGGCTGGGGGGTACTTATGCATTTTCCCTTATATTTTTGTTGAAAATATCAATTTATTTTGTCCCTACCCTCAAACCAGCCCCCCCACCCCCACCCCACCCCCTCCCCAAAAAAAAATATTTTAAAGCTTGTTTTTAAATTCAATTTTTTTATCCCACCCTCATCCATACCCCCACCCCCTACCTACCACCACCCTCTCCCAAAAAAAATATTAAAAGTTATTTTTAAAAGATATTTCTAATTTCAATTTTTTTATATTTTTACCCCCTACCCCCTACTCTTGCCCTCCCCCCCCCATCAGCCCCCTACCCCCCCCACCCCTTTCAAAAAAGAAAAAAAATTAAGTTTTTTTTTAAAAAAATATTTTCAACTTCAAATTTTTATTTTTTCATCCCGATCCTTGACCACCCCCCCCCCCCCCCCCAAATTGAGGTTATTTTTAAAAAATATTTTCAACTTTAAAATTTTATTTTTCACCCCTACACTCGACCCACCCCCCCCCACCCCCTCCCCTACCAGCCCCCCCTCACCCCCAAAAAAAATTTACGTTTAATTTAAAAAAATATTTTCAACTTCAAAAATTCATTTTTTCACCCCTACCCTCCACCACCCTACCCAGCCCCACCCACCACCCTCTTACCAGCCCCCACCCCCAAAAAAATTTAAGTTTATTTTCAAAAAATATTTTCAATTTCAAAAATTATTTTCTACTCTAGAAAAAATAAATGATATTTCTCAAAAATATTTTTCATTCATAAATCAAACACTAAAAAAAAATTTCGAAAAATATTTTCTAGTCACCAACCAAACATGAGAAAATAAGTCAAAAATCAACTTGTTTTCCAGGAAAACATTTTCCATCATACCAAACACACCCTTAATGACCAAAAACCAATTTAATTAATTGGGTAATGAAAAGACCATAATACCCTTCTAAAATCCGGTTTTGACTTTCTTTATCTAGAAAACCCAACTTCAAATGGACATAGCTCCCTCATACGAATTCGAAACTGAGCAAACTCGGTGGTGTTGGAAAGATAATTCAAAGATGTTTCCTACGGTATCTTGTATCACACCTAACTCATCCTGAGCTAGGAGTTATGATCATTTGAAGTTGACCCACAACTCATACTTAGCTTAACTTTGTCAAACTTTCCAAATTTGATTATTTCCAAAAATGGTTTCCTTCTAATTTTAGTTCTTTCTAGTAGCAGGGTGTTACATTATAGCTCAAGTCCAATTTGTAGTACAATTTACCTTGTTTTTTTTACCAAAATTTGATGATATGTTCGTCCTCCCCAACTGTCACTTATAAATAAGGGTAATATAAAAATATAAATATATAGACTTTTTATCATTATTCTATCGATTATTAACACACGATTCTATCATCAACTTATAGGGAACGGTCAAGCTCCATCACCTACCACCAGTCCACTACAAGTATCGACAACCATCACATACTAACATGTTCATCACAAGCTATCACTATCGGAAACCTTTGCGATGAACCTCCACAAGATATTCACCGCTAATAACTATCAAGAAGCACCTCCACAATCAAAAACCACGATTGATTCCTTTTTCATCAACCATTTTCACTGTCACCCACCTACATAAGTCATTAATTGAATCACCACCTCAAATGATCACTACTAACCATCGACCACCCACACAACATATTGCCATTATTGACCACGTTCACTACCAGCCACCACCGACAAATCGTCTCCACCACCAGCCATGACAATAACCATGATATTCCTATTTATCTGATTGTATGTGTCACGACCCAAAAATGAACATGATAACACTTTCTATTTCCACAATACAAGTCAGCCTCAAACATAATGAAACAAAAGAAATGCGGAAAGTAAAGCAAGAATAACATAAAGGCGGAAAATTTATTCATTCTAATAAAACCCCAAAATCTGGTTATCATGCATACAAGCCACTAAAGCATAAAGTGTAGAATTTAAAGATAATTCCAAGTCTTAATGTCTTTGTTTCTCAAATAGAACAAAGCATAAAATAAGGAAAAAGAGAGATCGTCGGGATGACAAGCAACTACCTCTCAAAAGTCCTTTGACAAGCCTCAAAAATAAGAGAAGAAGAAAAGAAATCACATGGAGCCAGGCTCAGAACCTACACAAGTGTAGAAGCAATGAGTGGGATTTTTTGGATAATTGTTTCATTAGACCGAGTATCTCCCAGATCCACAACCTATTTCTATTCCTCCTTATCATATGGCCTTGGCAAAACTTAAGGAATTGAAAGAATTGAAAGATTTGTTGGATAAGGGTTTCATTAGACTGAGTATCTCTCCATATGGTGCTTGGGTGTTGTTGTTCAAAAGAAGGATGGTTCTCTCTAAATGTTCATTGTTTATCGGCAATTGAATAAGGTTACCATTAAGAATAAGTATCATACTCCAAGGATTGATGACTTGTTTATTCAACTTCAAGGAGAGAGTTACTTCTTTAAGATTGACCTTCAGTCGAGATATCACCAATTGAGGGTGAAGGAAAATGACATTCCAAGGATGACTTTTCGAACCCGGTATGGTCATTATGAATTTTTTATAATGTCTTTTTATTTGAGAAATACCCTAGAGGCGTTCATGGATTTGATAAATAGGGTTCTTAAGAAATGTCTTGACATATTCGTGATTATATTTATTGATGATATTTTGTTTTACTCACAGAGTGAGGATGAGCATGTTGTGCAATTAAGGATTGTGTTGCAAATCCTCAAAGATCGTGAATTATATGTTAGGTTTAGCAAATGTTAGTTTTGGTGTAGGTCAGTTGCTTTTATTGGCCATATTGTCTCTAGTGAGGGTATTCAAGTTAATCCTAAGAAAACCGAGGAGGTTTAGAATTGGCCTAGACCTTTGTTTGCTTCAGATATACGGAGTTTGTTGGATTTGGGAGATTACTATGGAAGATTTATGGAAGGGTTCTCATCTATTGTTTTACATTTGACGACATTGACTCAAAAGAAGGTAAAATTCATATGGTCAGAAGCTTGTGAGGAGAGTTGAAAGATAGACTTCCTTCAGCCCATATTAACAAACCAATTAACTTATGTATTATTTCAAGTGGAGACAAATCTACACACAACAGATATGTAGTACTACTGCAAATGATCTAAAGACAATATCTGGGAATAATTAGCACAATTCCACTGTCCCACATTCAATTCTAAATAATTCCCCCCTCCCCTTTCTATTTCTATTGCATTTTTCAAGTCCCTACTAAATGTTTATCCAGCTCTCAAATATCAATAATTCCATAGACAATCGATCTCCACTGGGCCAGTTGAAGTGATATTGAAGTCATGATCTTCGTAACCCCTCAAACTTTGTTTTGATTCTGATCCATAATTGTTATCTATCAAAAGCCTCATTATCGAGTTATCTTACATCAATCCAGAATATCCATACTGGAAATTTTCCATGTAGGCCATCGATTGGTTTGGTACATTTGAAGTGTTTTGGGGGAAATAGACTGAAACAGGGGAACTCGATAGAAGATGATAATGATCATAAGTTTGACATGTATGATTTCATAAAAAAATTTATCGTTCTAACAAATCTATAAAAGTTCACATGGAATACACGTACAAAATTAAACATGTGTCCAGAAATTAGGGAAGCCCTCAAATTAAAAGTTGAATTACGAAATATCCTTATAAAGTCATAATATTTATGTACAAAAATGTAAATATACATTGATTATAATAAATACTATCACATTTTATTTAATACTATTGTTATATATTTATGAATAAGAATATAAATACATATAAATTATAACAAATATTATATATATATATATCTTTACATTCTTCTGAATATATGTTGGCAACGTGATCAGATGTGGTTTAGTAGTTATTAGGTTGTTGCATTTGTTTAGGAGTCATTAAGTTGTTTCCTAGTCTTTAGGCTATAGGAGTAGTGGAGTCAGTTTTTATATTCAGAATTATTAGGAGAGTAAACGTATTTTTTATTTATAACGTTTTCTATTTAAGGACTCTTGTAACTGAGAATTCAGTAGTATCTATACAGAGAAAATTTCCACACTTGCGAGTCTTTTCTTTTTATCTTTGCTGCAGTTAATTTTCTATCATTTGATATTCGAGCCAGAAAGTTTTTTCTTCTTTTTTGAAGTACTATTGTAGCAACAAAAGATGGCTTCTGAAAATTTTGTCCAGGCCACTATTCCGCGCTTTCATGGTCATTACAACCATTGGAGCATGTTGATAGAGAACTTCCTTAGGTCCAAAGAGTTTTGGCTAGTTGTCAGTATTGGCATGCAAAAGCCAGCAACTGATACTACCTTGTCGGAAACACAAAAGGAGAGTTGGATAGTCTAAGATTGAAGTATCTCAAAGCGAAAAATTACCTTTTTCAGGCTATTGATCGCTCAATACTGGAAACCATTCTTTGCAAGGATACTTCCAAACAAATATGGGATTCCATGAAGAAGAAGTTTCAAGGAACATCGAAGGCAAAACGAGTGAAGCTTCAAGCACTCCGTGGTGAGTTCGAGACTTTACGTATGCAAGGTGGTGAGTCGGTAAGAGATTATTTCTCTAGGATGTTGGCTATCATAAACAAAATGTGAATTGATTGTGAAAGACCAGAGGATGTAGCATTATTGAGAAAATACTTTGCTCAATGACAACAAAGTTCAATTATATTGTTTGCTCCATTGAAGAATCCAAAGATATTGATACTCTTTCTCTTAATGAGCTGCAGGGTTCTTTGTTGGTTCATGAATAGAAAATAAACCAATAGGACAAGGATGAAGTAGCATTGAAGGCAGCAATGTCTTCGAAAGGTACAAATAAGGAGGGAGTCAAATGGAAAGGAAATAATTGGCATCGAAAGAAGGAGAAGAGCAGCACTGCAGATTCTCAGGAAAAAGAAAAAAGATGTGACAAGTCTCAAATTGAATGCTCTCGATGCCATCGATTTGGACACTATCGATCTGAGTGTCGCACCAATTTAAATAGGAAGAGTGGTGGCAGATCTAACTTTGTAGAAATGAAGGAAGATGTGGAAACAAAAGGAGAAGAAGAGGAGATTTCACTTTTGATGGCTGCCAAAGAGAAAGCTTCAAATGATGTATGGTATCTCGATACAGGCTGTAGTAATCACATGTCTGGGTAGAAAGAAGCATTCTCAGAGATGGATGAAACTTTTCAAGATATTGTGAGATTTGGAGATAATTCAGTGGTCTCTTCCATGGGAAAAGGGAAGGTTCAAGTCAACTCCATTCATACCATTAGTGATGTGTTTTATGTCCATGCGCTGAAGACAAATCTACTAAGTGTTGGGCAACTTCAAGAAAAAGGATATGAACTTAATATCAAAGGTGGAGTTTGTAAGATACGAGATTCTCATTTGGGGTTAATCGCATAGATTAACATGTCATCAAATCGCTTGTTCCCTTTATATCTTCACAACTCCACAAAATCTTGCCTCTCTGCAAAAGTTAAAGGGGATTCCTAGAAGTGGCATTTTCACTATGGGCATTTAAATTTTGGAAGCTTGAAGTTTCTAAAACAAAAAAAAAATTGGGGTTGGGTCTTCCAGAGCTTGAATCTCCCATTGAATTATGTGAAGAGTGTCCTGTTAGCAAGCAACATCGTGAACCATTTCCAAAACACAATTCTTGGAGGGCAAAGAAGGTGCTGGAGTTGGTGCACTCAGATATCTGTGGTCCGATAAGTCCTATATCTAATGGAGGTAAACGCTATTTCATTAGCTTCATTGATGATTATAGCAGAAATACTTGGGTCTTTTTCTTAAGAGAAAAATGTGAAGCATTTGAAACTTTTAAGAAGTTTAGAGTGCTTGTTGAAAATGAAGTAGGTTGTCAAATTAAGTGTTTGCAGACTGATCGAGGAGGTGAATATAACTCACTAGAATTTGTAGAATTTTGTGAGAAACATGGAACTAAAAGGAACCTTACCGCAGCCTACACACCTCAACAAAATGGTCTATGGGAAAGGAAAAATCGCACAATTCTTGATATGGTGCGTAGTCTTTTGAAGAGAAGTCACTTACCAAGTGACTTTTGGGCAGAAGCAGTTAGTTGGAGCGTTCATATATTGAATATATGTCCTACTAGCTCTATTCAAAGTATGACACCTCATGAAGCTTGGAGTAGGTGTAAACCAAATGTTAATTACTTTCGGATTTTTTGGTGTATAGCCTATGCACATATTCCAGATGTGGCAAGGAAGAAGTTGGACGATAAAGGTCAGAAGTGCATTTTCCTTGGTATTAGTTACAAATCAAAAGCTTATCTCTTGTTCAATCCTATTACCAAGAAAATAGTTGTTAGTCGAGATGTTATTTTTAAGGAAGAAGCAATCTGGAATTGGGGCGACAACAATTTGTTTCAACATATTCCAGTTTCTGTTGAAGAAGAAAAGGAACCAGAACGACCTTTGGAGATCAGTTCACAAGCAAGTCCAATTGTACATGATGTTGTAAGTGTTGAACATGAATCAGGTGATTATCAGTTCAACAATGAACGTCCACAACGTAATAGAGGGGCACCAAGATGGTTGGAAAATTATGAGGTATATGGGACTAGAAAATTTAGAAATACAGTAAGTCATTTTTCTTTATTTTCATATTGTGATCCTATATCTTTTTCCGATGTCGTTAAAGACCTAAAGTGGTAGCAAGCCATGGATGAGGAGATTAGATCAATTGAAAAAAAATGATACTTGGGAATTGACAAATCCTCCACAAAATCAGAAAACCATTGATGTCAAATGGGTTTACAAAACAAAGTTGAAGGAAAACGGAGAAGTTGACAAGTTTAAAGCTCGCTTAGTAGCAAAAGGCTACAAGAAAGAATATGGTGTTGACTATGTAGAAGTGTTTGCTCCCATTGCTCGTTTAGATACCATCAAATTGGTGATTGTTTTTGCTGCTCAAAATGCTTGGAAAATCTATCAGTTGGATGTGAAATCTGCCTTCCTACATGGTGAACTTCAAGAAAAGGTATTTATCGAACAACCTCCTGGCTATGTGAAATTTGGTGGTGAGAATAAAGTGCTTAGATTGAAAAAGGCTCAATATAGACTAAAACAAGCTCCAAGAGCTTGGTATAGTCGAATAGATACTTATTTTTCAAAAGAGGGATTTCGAAAGTGTCCATATGAACATACTCTTTATATAAAAAGGAAAGGTGCAGGGGTCTTAATGGTGTGTTTATATGTGGATGACTTAATTTATACAGGAAGTGATGTGTCTATGATTGAGAACTTTAAGAAGTCCATAATGGTTGAGTTTGACATGTCTGATTTGGGTATGATGCATTATTTTCTTGGTTTAGAAGTGAATCAATCTGCTGATGGTATTTTTGTTTCTCAAAAGAAATATGTGCAAGATATTCTTGACAGATTCCAGATGAAAAATAGCAACACTGTGAGCACACCAATGGAGAAGGGTCTGAAGCTCGACAAAAAACCTGAAGGGAGAAAAGTGGACAGCACTTTATACAAGCAAATCGTTGGAAGCTTGATGTACTTGACGGCAACAAGGCCTGATGTTATGCACAAATCTAAGTCTCATTAGCAGATTCATGGAGAGTCCAAAAGAAATGCATCTACAAGCTGCCAAGAGGATCTCACGGTACTTGAATGGTACCAGTGACCTTGGAATTCTTTATCAGATGAGAGCAGCTGGAGATTTAGTTGGTTACACTGATAGATACTATGTTGGAAATCTTGAAGACAGGAAAAGCACATCAGGATATGTTTTTATGTTGGGCTCTGGAGTTATTTCTTAGTCTTCAAAGAAGAAACCTATTGTTACTTTGTCGTGCTTGTCAAGTAGTTTGGCTAAGGAATATTCTTGAAGAACTTCATGTAGCTACAACATCGTGTGCTTGTCAAGTAGTTTGGCTAAGGAATATTCTTGAAGAACTTCATTTTAAGGAGGTTCACAAAGCCCTTGAAACCAGTGTCCTTTCTAAAGCTACGCGATCAACTTGGTGTTTGCAAATTAAACTAAAACATGTTTTAGTTTAAGGGAAGGAATGTTGGCAACGTGATCAGATGTGGTTTAGTAGTTATTAGGTTGTTGCATTTGTTTAGGAGTCATTAAGTTGTTTCCTAGTCTTTAGGCTATAGGAGTAGTGGAGTCAGTTTTTATATTCAGAATTATTAAGAGAGTAAATGTGTTTTTTATTTATAACCTTTTCTATTTAAGGACTCTTGTAACTGATAATTCTGCAGTATCTATACAGAGAAAATTTCCACACTTGCGAGTCTTTCCTTTTCATCTTTGTTGCAGTTAATTTTCTATCAATATATATATATATATATATATATATATCTTTACATTCTTTTGAATTCTTCTGAATCCTTATTTCAAGTTTTGTCTTCACCTCCTAAATCCTTATTTCAAGTTTTGTCTTCACCTCGTAAAAATGTAACTTTGTCGCTGCAATAGGTTACTTGAGCAAAACAAAGAGTCATTGTATCAATAATGTGGCGAAGATGATCATCTTCCGATAGAACAACCATAATTCACACGTTTATTTGGAGTGAGAATCTGTAGAAGCAAAAAAACCATTGTCAATTCATGTAGGAATTTTTCAATAGCAGGTGAAATAAAAGTTCTGTAATGATTTGATAGTAGAGTTGCATAGTGCATAAAGTTAGCTTAATTGT
Source organism: Solanum commersonii (assembly GCA_029007595.1). NCBI lineage: Eukaryota > Viridiplantae > Streptophyta > Magnoliopsida > Solanales > Solanaceae > Solanum > Solanum commersonii. The sequence continues at coordinate 53,210 of JAJTWQ010000077.1, forward strand.
ACCACTACCATAACAAAATCATGTTGATTTGTATTCAAACTTTTCAGCCGAGCCAAGTTATGAACCTTTCTTAACGGAAAATAATCAAAGTGTGACCGTATAATATCAGCCATATTTTATCTACACATGTCAAACAACCTTAACAAATGAAAAATTAAAGATTCAAGGAACGGTATGAACATAGTTTTATGTTCGTATTAAACCATTTTAAAGTTGGAGTATGTGGCTTGTCTGAACAACCTGATGTTGAACCTGATGCACCAGAGTTGTCAATTAAATATGTGTGCATGGTAAACGCAACATCATAAATGATCAATATGGATTAACAAGCTCACCTTTTTCAAAAAGTCTAGAGAGGGCAAACAATTTCTTTTCCTTTTGAAACACATTTGGCGGCACAAAAATCTCAGACCCAATGAGTTCTACCACAAAAGTGTGTAATCATGGACCTGGGCAGTCACACTGAAACACGTATCTAAGAAACAGAGTAAATAATTAGTTTGACCATTGATAAAGAAACTTGGTGCGTAAAAGTGTTAGCATTCCAATCAGTTCAACAACTTACAAAGCAGTAAACATTATTTACAAAAAAGACTTGTCATTGCACTCATTCAGCATCCGTGATGAACTCTTACAGAAACTCACATACCCAAAAATCATCAATAATTGAATTTGAGTAAGAGTCAACAACAAGCGCACGAACAGAAATCGGAATCAAACAAAAAAAAAAGCTCACAGATAGCAATGCAAATTATGAGGAAGCTTTTTAATGATTTAAGCTGGCCCTTTTTTTTAATATACATATGTTGGTCTTTCTATTGCAGACTAATGTACAGTTTATGGGATCATTTTTAAGCAATTCACACAGCTCTGCTTCTGTCTACACTTTTTGATATCATTACTCACCAAAATGTCTAGAATAAAACATTAAAATGCACAATGATTTCAAGGGTTACATATTTTGATAATAATCTGAACAGCTCGACTAAGCAAATTTTCAATATACTCTTAAGGAAATATAATATCTTATATATAGACATGAATTAGGGTTTAGAATTAAATAGCCCTCGTGAATCCTAATTGGAATTCAACCCACTTTGTAAAACCCAACTCAAATTGCAGTAGAATCCCACAAAATTTCAATGTCTACATTTTATCACATCCATAAAAGGTAGACATTGAAATTTTCACACTAAACCCTATTTTCACACTAAACCTTTTATTACATCCCACAAAATTTCAACTCAGACGCTTGAAACAGCTGCTGATTTTCACACTAAAATTTTGAAAGGGGAAAGCAGTGTGACAAGGAGGATGGATGAGCAGGACCCGTCCCCTCGCAATTGTGCAAAAACAGACTAGATTGAGGCAGAAACTGGAATTGATTGGATCAGTGCGTTGCCAAATTTTGTTATTGTTGAAATTCTTTCTAAAATCCCCATTACAGATGCTTGCACAACAACTATTCTCTCTAAACGTTGGCAAAACATCTGGACTTGTATCCACGACCTGAATTGTTACCGCTCGAACACTGGTTGGTCTTCTAAGAGGTTTATTTCCTTCATCCACAATGCATTACCTCTTCTTAACTCCTCTAAAATTGAAAGCTTCATTCTACATTTCAGATCTAACATTGCTCTGTCAAATTATAGTTCTAAATGTGGCAAATGGCTTGAAATTGTATTGAAGAAAAAAGTGGAGAATCTTGACCTAGATTTAAGGAGTTGCAACGAATTCTTGGGCTATTATTTGGAAAGTGATCTGTATAGCTTGCCACAGGAACTTTGTAGCAGTTCATCACTTGTAAAACTAAAATTCAAGTTTTGCAAAATACCAGAAGATCGTATACTGAATTGCAATCCCTAAAGAGTTTAACACTAACATTTGTGCTTCTCAGTGAGGAACACATGAAACAAATAACATCAAATTGTCATCACCTGGAATCGTTGAAGCTGTGTGGTTTTTGTGGTTTTCATCGTTTGCATTTAACTTCCCCAAAATGTACGAAATTTGAATTGAGTAACCACACACATCCTCTTGACTATAAGGGAGATGAGTGTTACTTTGAAATTGTTGCTCCATATGTTCAACATTTTAGGATTTCAGGGAATTTTGAGGGTGTGGGAATTAGGCTCGGGGACCTATCGTCTTTGATCCACGTTGATCTTACTTACAACTTGTATGACTTCCGTGAATTAGATGATGTAATTGACAAAAGCATAGTGAAAGATCACTTTACAAGTGTAGCATGTGCTAATGAGCTAATCATCCCATCCTTGTATATCGAGGTCAGTTTACTCAACCATGTCTTTTTTGCAATGCAAACATGAATATATATAGCTCATCTCTTTTTTATTTATATTAGTATATAGATGACTTGTTTAGTGGCTTTAAGTAATATTAATGTTTTGTTGGTAAACATCATCTTTATTACCAAAACTGGAATAGGTCCCAACAACATATGCACATGTTTCCTCATATAGAAGACTAATCAATATTCTGCCTAGTCAGCTTGTGTTCTTCTTTGCTAATTTTGAAAGACTTTGATTTCTTTGCTAATATACTTCACTCCTTGCAATCTACTTCTCATGATTTTAGATATAGTCTTTTACAAGACAGTACAGCAAGATATTGGCCTAAATTCTTTGATATTTCTTCGGAGATGAAACATACTCCAAATTCATTCCTCGCGATGCTAATGTGTTACCAGTAAACAGACTAGCCCAATTTTGAATGTCCTTTAACTTTGAGATTCTTGCCTGTCTGCGGTCGGGTGCCTTGACATAGTGATTATAGCAGTAGGAGTGGGGGTGGATTGTGCAGTACTACCTGCACATGCCAGCTCCGGCTTCTTAGTATATATTGCTAATAGGTACCTCTTCGGGGAACTTCAATGATAAAATTGTCAACAGGTCCTTTAACACCTATCGCATTTGCTGCTATTACTGGGGTTAAAAATGATTTACAGATATTGCTTTCTCTGGTAGCTCAATTTTCTTAACAATCCTCAGCCGGCCTCTGCCTTTAGTCCTTTCCGGAAAGGTGCAAAGTAGTAAATCACACACTAAATTGTACGAGAGTAAAACTAGAGGTCAGAGGGAGTATTTTTAAGCCTTATAAATTTGATATTATGTTCATCAATACACTTAGATGAATCTACTTCTATCTCCAGTATAGATGATTTCCGTGTTGATATTGCAAAAAGAAGATGTTTCATTACCGTTATTGGAGTGCAAACGATTGACGATAAATTCTTGGATTAGCAAATATGCCTTCCTTGGCATCAACGGACTCTTAAGTTCAACTCCTTGTCTAGAGAAATTGACAATACATCTTAAAGTGGTACGTATGCATGTTTTCAACTGATTTAATGCTTCGAAATACTTTTGTTTTGTCTTCACTCATTTTATTCTTTTTCTTCATGTGTCTGTTCTATTTAGTTAGAGAGAATAGTGTTTGATATACGGTTCTGATTTTTATGTGTGACCCAAGTTACGCTGCACTCAAGACTATTTTTTACAATGAGTACTATTGGGTATGTAGCAAGAGTTAATGGAAAATAGAGGGAAGATGAAAGAGGAACTTGGAAAAAGTTGGGAACTTGGAAAGTTGAGAACTTGAAAAGTCCTCTTATGCTTTATTGAAAAGACATTGAAAAGACATTTGTCCCTCATCGGTGGTGGAAAGAAAAATAGGAGAGTTTAAATACAGAAACACTCCTATTAATTGTTAAAAGGGTCCACCCTCGCGCCGTCGTTGTCGTCGTTGTCGCTCGCTCGGCTCGGCTTCGGCTTCGGCTTCGGCTTTGGATTTGGATTTGGAAAAATGATCAATCGAGAGATTATTTTTTGGACAAAGCTTGTTTTAATTATTTTAGTTAATTAATTATTTAATTAACTTAAATTAAATGGCCAATGTTTTAATTAGTTAATTAACCAATTCAATTAATTAGTTAATTGGCCCGACCCGACTCGGATCCACGTGCGACCCGTTTTATATAAATCTTCCCCGTTTTATTTAAATTTCCAACCATTGGAAGTGAGTGTTCTGAAAGGGATGCACCATAGAGAAACAGCCATGACCATTTGAAAGGTTGCAAACTTTCATGAATGGTCGTGTGGATTCTGAAAGGATTGCAACCTTTCGGAATCAGTTCCTCTTGCCTATAAATACATTGATTCCTCAGACTTATTCCTTACAAATTTTTCTGGTTTCTTCTTCTTCTTATGCACAAAATTTCTTCGTGTACTTTACTGTTGTTGAGTGGTTCGCTGACACCAGAGTTTTGGGTATCAATACACTGGTGATTGAGATCATTCTATCCTGGGAGGACATATTCCAAATCAAACCTCGGATATTAGAAGAGAATAATTTCCTTAAGGGGACACTGTGCATTCAGTGGGCTTGATCTTTTTCCTGATTCTGTTTTTCCATATTGTGGTACGTTTTTACAGATTTTAGTTTTGTCAATTAATTTCTGTTCATCTATTCTTACTGGTTTATTAAACTTTGGTTACTTCGTGTTTCTGCAAAGTTTATTGAAATCAGTAATTCTGATTTTTAAACATAGATTATTAACAAGTACTTAAGTAGTTCCTGTTTTGTTTTGCATTAAAGTGTTACTATTACATGCCCATTGATCACCTACAACTGCAACATAAAAATGTACTGAATCTTGTTGATGAAAGATCTCGTCTATCAATATTTATTTCTGTCAAGTGTTTCACTTGCTTTCTATTGTTGATAAATGTTGTTAGCTTTTGCCCCTCATTTAATTATATTCTGTTTTGTGGTTCTTCTCTATCCTTAGGACTGCACTTTCTTAAATTAATGATGTGAAGACATGGATGAGTTGGAAGACAATTATGAAAACATATTCATCATAGGTTCGTTGCGCAATCTAAAAATCTTAAAGGTTATTTTACAGTGGAGTCCCTTAATAGAGGATGACACGACAACAGAGCTTACTGAACTGATGAAGTGTTTGTTTGACCACGCAAAATATCTGGAGAAACTGGTTATAGTGGCAGAGAATAGTGATTGTTCAAAAGTGATACAAAGTTTGTTAGCTCTTCCCAGAGTTTCTAATAGTACTGCAGTTGTCTCCTTAGAATCGGTTGCTGGTGTTGAGTACTGAGTTGAATTTATTTAGATTGATTCCGTTTGTTTCCCAGAATATTTTGTTCAATTATTATGTGTCTCTTTACATTTATTTGATAGCTTTTATGTATGTGGTTAGTGTAAAGATTAATTTTTTTGATGCAAAAGGAGAATATTTTTTTTAGTCAAAAGCATCAAGAAAGAAGGTCGATGTGGCTGGGTTGTACCAGCCATACTAGTTATATTTACAGGCGGCAATAAAGCAGTAGTATTATACAAAGTAGTGGGGTTGATGGACTGCACATGACATTAACCCTTCTAGTGGACATATCTACATTCATGTCTGCTCGCATAATATGTAATAGAGATGCTGGAGAGTCGTGCTGCCATCATTTGTAGTAGCCATTGCTGCTAATCTTGACAAATGACTTGAAATTGTATTGAAGAAAGGAGTGGAGATATCTTGACCTAGATGTATGGCATTCCTATGATATCTTTGGCATATTTTGTTGTCATAACCACCTCATCAATTGATAAACAGACAAGGAATGACAGCATCATTGCTGGTGCAAAATACTAGTATTACTTGGCTTAAAATACAGAGGAGGACAGATACCATAAACAATGTTTAGATTCATTCAATATTTTTACATTAAAGCCCAAGCACTTGCAAAATCATCACACAACTCTGTTTCTTGAATATTAGAGCTTCCAATAATCAATCTCTTTCAACATTTCACTAAATTCTTCTCTTTCTCCATCACCATTTATTATTGATTTCCCTTTCAAGAATTCAATTCTCTTGTTGACAGCTTCAATCTTGGAATTCAATTTCGACAAAACATCTTTGAGATTATTTTCATCAACAACAACATTGTTGCTCTGTTTTTCTCAGAGGATGTTTTTTCGGTACTGATCAAGAATTGAGTTGAGATGAGTGGAGTTTCTTGGCCATGTTTCGACCGTAGTCCCATCTGTATCAACGATAATTGCACAAACTTTGATGTCGCACAGAACTGAAATCTCCATTGTCTTCTTCATCACACAAGCTTTTCTATTTAGAGAAACACTTGTTTTTGCCATTATTTTCTAGTGATCAGTTTGAGTTATTAGTATGATGGATCACAAAAGCTTTTCTAATAATCATATTTTGACTATGACTCTATCTATATACACAAACTTAACGCAGGGAGGTGAAGCTTAAAATTTTCATTTAGGAAACTTTCTCATTTCTTTTTATTTTATTTTTGTTCACTTACTGAGTAACTAAAGTTTCCAAATAAGAATCCTATGTAAATTTCATATAATAGTTATTTAGAGTCCAACTTATTTTATAATTTAATGTGTATAGCTTGCCACAGGATCTTTGCAGCAGTTCATCAATTATAAAACTAAAATGCAACTATTGCATAATACCAGAAGATTGTATACTCAATTGGACTTCCCTAAAAAGTTTAACGATATCATTTATCTCTCTCAGTGATGAACAAATGGAACAAATAACATCGAATTGTCAGCAGCTGGAATCTTTGAAGCTAACTGAATTTTGTGGCTTTCATCATTTGCATTTAACTTCCTCAAAATGTAAGAGACTAGAATTGATTGAATACAGATATTCTCCCAACTACATCGAAGCTGATTGTCACTACTTTGAAATTGTTGCTCCATATGTTTAACATTTAAAGATTCAAGTGGTTTTTGATGGTGTGAAAATTATGCTCAGCGACCTGTCGTCTTTGGTCCATGCTGATCTTCCTTACAACTTGTACAACTTCTATGAATCAGATGAAGTAATTGGCAAAAGCATGGTGAAAGATCACTTGACAAGCGTAGCATGTGCTAATGAGCTAATCATCCCATCCTTGTATATTGAGGTCAGTTTACTGTCCATGACTTCATAACTCACTCAATGTCTCTAATTTAGAGTGGAGACGAGATTTGAACAAGCGTCTCTCTCTTTTAGGACATGAAGTAACTCATGAAATATGTAAAAGAACATATAGTATTTAAACAAGAGATTTTACACAACAGTTAGAAAAAATCTAAAATTATTTTGCCAAAGATATGATTAACAACTCTCCCCTTTGTTCCTGAGTTTCTGGCTTGGCACCTCAAAAATTGACAAAACTGTTACTCAAATTGGCAACAAGTTCAAAGCTTGAGAGAATTTGTTGAAGCTTTCATATAATGAAGTTTGCCTTTGCAAGAAAAAGAGTATGTCATCAGCAAAACCTAGAAGTAAATCACACACTAAATTGCACGACAGAAAAACTAGAGGATGGCCTACTAGTGTTATTTAGTTTGGTATGTTATTAAGCCTTATAAATTGATATTATGATACTCATTATACTAAGATGAATCTACTTCTATCTCCTATATAGAAAATTTCTGTGTTGGTGTTGCAAAACGAAGATGTTTCATTACCGTTGTTGGAGTGCAAACAACTGACAATAAATGCTAGGATTAACAACTATACCTTCCTTGGCATTGACAGACTATTAAGTTCAACTCCTTGTCTAGAGAATTTGACAATACATCTTAAAGGGGTAAGTATGCATGTTTTCAACTGATTTAATGTTTCGAAATACTTTTGTTTTGTCTTCACTCATCTTGTTTTCTTCATGTGTCTGTTCTGTTTAGTTAGAGAGAATTGTGTTTGATATAGTGTTTTGGTCACATAAAAACATTACTATTACATGCCCATTGATCTCATACAACTTCACATAAAAATGTACTTAATCTCGTCTATCTATATTTATTTTTGAAAAGTGTTTCACTTGCTTGTCTATTATTGATATATGTTGTTAAGCTTTTGCCCCTCATTTAATTATATTCTGTTTTGTGGTTCTTCTGTATCCTTAGGACTGCCCTTTCTTAAATTATTGGCGTAAGGACGTGGATGTGTTGGAAGACAATTATGACAACATATTTATATGTTTGTTGTGGAATCTGAAACTCTTGAAGTTCATTTACAGTGGAGTCCCCTCACATTTGGCACGACAACAGAGCAAACTGAACTGATGAAGTACTTGCTTGAGCATGCAAAAAATCTGGAGAAACTGGCTATAGTCTGAGCTAACCGTGGTTGTTCAAAAATGATAGAAAGATTGTTAGCTCTTCCCAGAGTTTCTAATACTACTCTACTTGTTTCTGTAGAACCGGTTGCTGATGTTGAGTATGAGTAGAATTTGTTTAGATTGATCCTGTTTGTTTTCCAGAATATTTTGTCCAATTATTTTGAATCTCTTTACATATATTTGATAGCGTTTTATATGGTATGTGGTTAGTTTAAAGATTTTATTTTATTTTTGGTGCAAATGGCCAAAAGCATGTACAGAGAAGCTAGATTTGGCAACAAAGCAGTACTAGTATTATACAAAGGAGTGGGGTTGATGGAGTGCACATTAACCCTTGTAGTGGAGAAACCTGCAATCATTCAGTAAAGAAGAATATGGAATTTATCATATGGATTACTTCTTTTTGAGCTACTAACTGTAACTTCTGAACTTTGTTAATAGTCAACAAACTCTCAATAAAGTCACAAATTGTTAATTTAAGCCCAAAGAAAAATATAGACTTATGGAAATAAAACATTCATACAAAACTAAATTAAGAAGTCTAATAGAGAAATGACACACCAAAATACAAAGAAGTAAAAAATACATTCATACATCCTTCTTAAGACTTTGATCTATATGGAAAAATAAATACAAAATTAGTACATAAATTTCCGAGTTATTATCGGCTCCTTCTCCCATATCCTATCAAAATTCAAGAGTTTTCTTCATCTAAGAATAAAAATGACAACCTTGGTAGGGGTTTCATGAAATAAAAAGGCTGAATTTATATAGTATGAAGAAGGTAAAAAAAAGTTTATCTGTAAGACTGTCACATGCAACTACAAACTTTGATTTCAAGCAAGTTGGGGTCGGATATATGCGTTCTTGATGCACATGTTGCTCCATTTAAGTCTGTTTTATACCAAGCTAGCACAAGAAGTTTTCTACATCTTTTACTAGCATATAAGTTTCTCTAGTCTGTGGCAAGACTAAAAGACTATAAGCTGTCAAAACAAGATCTCAATTATATAAAATTTTCTTTGTCTTGAGATTGAATAGCTTGATTGCTGCAGTAAGCTAATAAAGAAAGTTTGTAATTGTCCACCTTTAATATTTTTATTCCCTTTATTGTAGAGGATATGCATATTCCATCGATGGTCAAAAGAGCTATCAGGAATGCTTTTGTTAAAGCTGATACCCAATCACTTGATAATACCTCTGGAACAACTGCTCTGACTGCACTTATTTTAGGACGGTAAGTGATTGACCTTCTTTTGTCTGGCACATTCATATATTTCTAAAATCTTCATCTCTGGTAGGAGCTAGATGTATTCATGCCGTGTCTACCCCAATAATTTTTTATACAAATTTTGGATCTGCTAAATATGTCAATGCTTAAGTTCGCAGGGTCTTGATCTATTGATGAGAGCACAACACTAGATGTATGGATTAGTCATATGTCATGGGTTCGATCCCTTTCATAGCAAAAATCCTGGTATTTAACCTCTTCTTCACATTCATTTCAACCTCGCTTTCTTTATCTTGTCTGTCACGGAGGCACTCCCACCTCGCCCTGTATAACTTTATTCCTAATCATATCTCTCCTACTATGCCCACACATCTAATCGAGCATCCTATCGCTGCTACCTTTATCAGCCTTTATCTTCTCAATGTGGGCATACTTAACTAGCCAGTACTTTGACACATACAACAATGCTGGTCTAACCACAACTCTGTATAACTTACCTTAAAGCCTTGGTCCAACCAATTGGATTTCATTACTGCCTAAAAATATCTTTGGTCGTTTGGTAGGAGAGATTTTCTTATTGGCTTTAGCCTTGAGATTATATTGAATACGATAAAGATAAACTTTCATTCTTGAAATCTAGCATTTAATTCTAATATCTATTTACAACGGCAGATAGGAACTTACATAACTCAGTTATGCATCGAAGAAAAATATGACAACAGAAACAGCAAGATACAAAGAAAAATAAAGCAGTAGATAGTAATGTACTTTAAAAAATAAGAAACTACGTGACTTCTAAATAATACTGCTAATAAGGAGAAGAGGAGAGGAGGCTAGCCCCTACCTCTCCCAAATGAAGTGTGACAATACTCGGCAAGCCATAGTATTGAGCTATATTGAGCTATAGAGGATCTGTCAAGTTGCTAGCCGTTAAGTCAAGTTGTTAGGCTATTAATTTTATGTTACTAATTCTGTTAAAGACATGTGATTCACATGTGAGTTAGTTCTAGAATAGTTGATAGAAATTCCTCTATATAGGTGCAATGTTATGCTATAAATTTCAGTTCATTGAAATGTAAAACTTGTCATTGGAAACAATGTGAATTTGTTCTAGAAAGCTCTCAATTCATTCGAGTAGTTAGATCACAAAGTTTTTATGGTATCAGAGCAGGGTCCATTTCACCCAATGTTGGGGGCCCCAAAAATCAAAATTGCCCATTCACCATATGCTAAGCACTGGGCTTGATGTGGGGTGTTAAAGAATGACAAAATTCTTACTTTGGTGGTTACTGAGATGGGTGGACTCCTTATAAGGCTTGAGCAATCCTCCTCCCCTTGAGCTAGCTTTTGGGGTGTGAGTTAGGCCTAAAACCTAATTTAACATGATATCAGAGCTAATGATCGAAAGTTCTTAGAGAAGTAGCAGGCTTCATTGTTAGTTGCTCGAAGATTCAACAATGGTGGATAGCACTGAAACAATGGTGAATAATCCAGTCGCAATAGAAATTGATCCACAAATCGATCACAATCATCCTTTACATCTACGGTCATCTGATACTCTTGGTGTTACCTTAATTCCAATGAAGCTTACAGGTCCAGAGAATTATGGATTATGGAGTAGATCAATGCGCCTTGCACTGCTAGTCAAAAACAAACTTGGATTTGTTGATGGCACCTGCATTAAGAGCACATACAAAGGAGATTTGGTAATTAAATGGGAAAGATGTGATGCAGTTGTGTTATCGTGGATCAGTGCAAAGTAGCACTAGAGCTGTTAACCAGCATTGTGTATGCATCGAGTTCGAGGAAGATCTGTAATTCCTCACAACTAGAAAGAACTAGAAGGAAGTTTAAGATCTAGAAATAGTTACTTTTGGAAAGAATGAGGAAATCTAGAAATTTTTAAGCAAGTTAAAGTGAGTTTTTGGTCAACTTCTAATGGCCATAATTTCTAGCTCAGGATGTGTTAGGTGTGTTTCCAGATATGGTTCGAAAGCCCTTGGGATGATCTTTCCAACTCCACCAAGTTTGCGCGATTTCGAGCTTGTATGAGTGAGTTATGCCCTTTCGAAATTGGGTCGTTGGATTAAGGAAATGTCCAATCTGTGATTTTAAGGGGTATTTTAGTCTTTTCATTTCCCTATTATTTTAATCCATTTTTAGGAGTTTAATATGGGTCAAATCATATTTTAGTTAGTTTTAGAATTTGGCATTTCACGCTAGGGCTAAGGAGAAAGGAGAAGAGAAAAGAAAAAGGAGAAAAATGGTAAATTCATCAAGATCGATCAAGAGAGTTGGTGTTTCGCCAAGGATTTACTTCTATCAGGTATGTGAGGCTCTCATAACGTTGGAATCATTCTCCCACGTGCCAAGCATATTTATTTCAGTTTGGATTCATCCTAAAAGCATTTGAATATTGATGATCTTGATACATATTCTTGAATTCATATATTGTTCTTAAATTTGACTGAGTTGGGAAGTTTCTGAGTTCAAAACATCGCATTATAGGGTTGTTTTGAGTTAGGTTTTAGGTGCATTTACTGGGTATCTGTATCTAAAAGTAATTTGAAAAAAAGGAACCAAGTTTGGGTGAATTGGGGTTGGAAAATGAAAAAGAAATTTCGTCGGATGAAATTAAGGGTTGGCCGCGCGTCGCGCGCCTAGTGCCCAGATTTGAACATTTTAGCTTCGCGTTGTGGAGCTGACACAAGGTGTTCTGCCTCAAAAGACATTTTCGGAACCAAAATTAAATTATGCCTCCGCATCACAGACCCACCTTCAAATATTGATTTTCAGACTTTTCTAAGGTTTAACTATCTAGAATCATTCCTAAACATCATGAGATTTTCCAGTCACAAATCTTAATTCTTGGATCCATAATTCAATTCAAAGATCAGTTAAGAGTCAAGTCAAGAGCAGTTAAGGTCAAGAGTCAAGTTAAGATAAGTTCTTAAAGTTTTCAAAAGTCTTTCACAAATGTTTTAACTTTGTTTTAAGACTTAAGCTTTGTTTTAAGAGTAAAGTTGAAGTTCTTTTCTTCATAGAAGTATATAGGGACTATGTATTCCCAAAGAGATTTAAAAATGTTTTCACATTATAAATAAGAGTGGAAACTGAGATTTCCAAATGAGCCTTTGGGCTAGTTTTCATAAAAGAGTAATAGCTTTCTAAATGAAGCAAGAAGAGAAACTGAGATTTCCAAGATAACCTTTGAGCTAAGTTTTTGAGCATTAATCTCAAATCACAGAAGAACTATGTTTTTAAAACATAAAGAGCTAATATATTTTGGGAGTAGTATTGAGCACCGATATGGAGGAGAGTTCAGACAACTCACAGCCCCCATAAACCATGTAGCCACCATGGGTAGAAAAAGGTCATACTTTTTAGATGAACCCTTTTCACAATAGACTAGTGGATCCACTTAGTAGTTCAGGTCCTATACCTTTGGCTGGGTATAGGATGCACTGGCAGCGTGACGTAGATCGATGTATCATCACTATAGCTCTTATGTGATGGTTGTTGGCTAGAGAAACTCCCACATAAGTTATTGTATTTTTATATACTTCAGTTTATTGTATTTTTACATACATTTCAGAGTTATGTTGTATCCTTGTATATACACAGAGTTGACATCATGTTTTTAAACAGTTTTTCTTTATATTGCACTTGTTTTAAACTGCTTTATATTGAAATGAGTTCAGTTAAGTATTTATGAGTGTAGAAAAGTCAATGTAAGTATTTCTTTCAGATTCCATTTCAAGCCTATGTTGTTTAGCATCCAACTCGCATACCCGTACATTCAATGTACTGATGTCAGTTGGCCTGCATTGTCTTATGATGCAGACACATGTAACTAGGATTGGCATTCCAGCGCACCGTTGATCCAGTGAGCAGTTCAGAGTCAGTCGGTGAGCCTCATTGCATTCCGAAGGATCTGTTTTCATTGCTTTCTAGTTAGTTCGATGTTGTGGGGTTGTTCCAACATCCATCTCAATTGTTTTAGAGGCTTCATAGACGGTCAGATGTTAGTCCTTTGAGTCTTTTCATTATTATTTCTTATTGTTAAGACTTAGGTTGCCACTTTTGGCAAAGTTGAATGTTTAACCTTTAAACATTCTCAATTATTTTATTAATCAGTTCAGTTAAGTGTTATTGATCATTATAAGTATGAATATTGTCTTCCAGTGAGTTAAGTAAGCCAGGCAGGCCAAGGGTTCACTTGGGGCCAACAATGGTCTTCGAGTGCCAGCCCCGTCCAGGGTGTAGGCTCGGGGCGTGACAAGATCTAGAGTGACTTCAAGGAGAGGTTTTATAAACCTAACTTGACTAGAATTTTTCATTTGTGGAGGGAGATCATTATGATGAGTCAAGGAACGAATTATGTGACCACATGCTATTCTAAAATGAGAGATCTATGGGATGAAATATATGTTATGGTGCCATCCCCATCATGTGACTGTCATGAGTCAAATTCTCATGTTGAGCAGATTAGACAAAGAGGTTATTGCAATTTTTAATGAGAGTTATGCTCAAGTTAGGAGTTCAATTCTGCTTGGCTTGCCAGTTCCAAGTGTGAATCAAGCCTATGCAATGGCAGTTCAAGAGGAATGCCAAAGAATGCTAGGTATGATGAAAGGAGGAAAGGATCCCATGACTATGCTAGCAGGAAGAATTTCGAGATTCAACAATCAGCCACAAAACTTTTAGTATCAACCTAATACTTCCCAATCCAAGAAGAATCAAGGTCATGTCTCACAAGGAAGGAAATTAGGTGTGATCTATGAACACTATGGGTACAAAGGCCATACAAAAAAGACTTGCTACAAGATTGTAGGCCTTCCTAATAATTTCAAGAGAAAAAAGAAAGTATCTACTGATGAGGATAACATGCCTCATGCTCACGTCTCAACAGTTGAAATTGGATCACCTGCTTCAGGAGGAGGAACCACAGAAGCATCAGGATCAGGATCTCACTTTCATTTTCCAGGAGGATATTTCACAAAGGAACACTATGATCAAGTGCTGAAGATGATGGTTTCTCAGCCCACAGAAAGTTGTAAAGCCAATGCAGTTGCAAGTATGCATGTTAAACATGATAATGTGAGTAGCAGGTATGAAATGGATCATTGACTCTGGGGCTAGACATCATGTTACTTATTGTGATAAGAACCTACATGACTGCAAACAATTAACAGAGTCAAATCTTAATAAATTACAAGTAGCTACAGGGAATAAAATTCAAATAGAACACATTGGTAATGCAGTAATTTTGGGAGACTACGAGTTGCAAACTGTTCTACATGTACCAGAATTCAAATTCAATCTGCTGTCAGTTTCTAAGTCGACTAAGGACCTGAATTGTGTGGTGTCTTTTTATCCTAATCTGTGTACAATGTAGACTCTCAATATTGGGGATGTGATTGGGATTGGTAAGGGAGAAAAAGGTCTTTACATTCTCAAGCATGAAGCACTCTCAGTAGCAGGAGCAGTAGCTACAGACAAAAGGATGTCAAATTTGAAGCTGTGGCATCTCAGATTGGGGCATCCCTCTATGACAGTAATGAAGCATATTCCCATTTTGAAGAATAAAGTAGATGTTAGTATACAAGAAAAATGCATGATTTGTCCCTTGGCCAAACAATGTAGACTGAAGTTTCCTTCTTGTATAACTAAATCCAGTAGTTTGTTTCAGCTCATACATATGGAATATCAAGTTCACTGAAGCTCTATTGGCAGCAGGATACACTCAGAGTGCTCATGATCATTCATTGTTCATTAGAAAAGTTGGAAGTAATCTAGTGGTAATTTTAGTCTATGTGGATGACCTTTTGATCACAGGAAACAGTTCCCACTTGATTCAAAAAGCCAAAGCCACTTTGAATAAGAACTTCAAGATGAAAGATTTGGGAAATCTTAGATATCTTTTGGGAATAGAAATTTTGAAATCCAAAGATGGACTCTTACTTAATCAAAGGAAGTATGCATTGCAATTTATTTCAGAAGTTGGTCTGAGTGGAGCCAAAGCAGTAAGCACTCCTTTAGAGTTCAATCACAAACTTACCAGCCTAGAATATGATCTACATACTAGTGTCTCTAATGATCCTGAACTAAATGATATTACATCCTATCAGAGGTTAATTGGGAAGCTGTTATACTTGACGATTACTAGGCCTGATTTTTGTTTGAGTGTGCAAGTTTTAAGTCAATTCATGCAACATCCTAAAACCTCACATTAGGAAGCAGCACTAAGAGTTGTGAGATACATAAAGAGGTCCCCGGGACTTGGAGTTTTGCTGAAATAAAGAATTGAACCCACAAAACTCACTGGATATTGTGTTTCAGATTGGGCTTCATGTCCTAATACAAGACGATCAGTCACAGGGTACATGGTAAAACTTGGAGATTCCTTGATTTCTTGGAAGTCGAAAAAAACAACAGTCAGTCGAAGCTCTGCTGAAGCAGAATATAGGAGTTTGGCAGCTCTAGTTGCAGAGTTGGTTTGGTTGGCAGGTTTACTCAAGGAGCTACATTGTCCAGTTGCAAGTCCAATCTCAGTATTCACAAACAACAAATCAGCTATTCAAATAGCTGAGAATCCACTGTTCCATGAACGTACAAAACACATAGAAATTGACTGTCACTTTATATGGGAGAAGGTGAAGTCAAACTTTATCAGTCCTCAATATTTATGCACTGCTATGCAACCTGCTGATGTTTTCACCAAGGGATTATGTACTGCTCAACATCACTTACTATTGACCAAACTTGGTGTGTTAGATGTCTTCCACCCTACAGTTTGAGGGGGAGTATTGAGCTATATTGAGCTATAGAGGAACTGTCAAGTTGCTGGCCGTTAAGTCTTGTTAGGCTATTAATTTTCTGTTACTAATTATGTTAAAGACATGTGATTTTCATGTGAGTTCGTTCTAGAATAGCTGATAGAAATTCCTTTATATAGGTGCAATGATATGCTGTAAATTTCAATTGATTGAAATATAAAACTTGTCATTGGAAAC
Organism: Solanum commersonii; assembly: GCA_029007595.1. Classification (NCBI taxonomy): domain Eukaryota; kingdom Viridiplantae; phylum Streptophyta; class Magnoliopsida; order Solanales; family Solanaceae; genus Solanum; species Solanum commersonii. Next base: position 69,634 of record JAJTWQ010000077.1, read on the forward strand.
AATGTGAATTTGTTCTAGAAAGCTTTCAATTCAGTTCAAGTAATTAGATCATAAAGTTTTTACATGGTCATGTCCGTAGTAAGTTGAAATTGTGTCATGTCTTGTCTAATCACCTCCCCCAGTTCTTTTTCGGCCTACCTCTACTCTCCTAACTCGTGCTACAACCAACATTTCACACCTCCTTACTGGTGCATCTGTTCAGATCTCTTCACATTCATTTCAACCTCGCTTTCCTTATCTTGTCTGTCACGGAGGCACTCCCACCTTGCCCTGTATATCTTCTTTCCTTATCCTATTTCTCCTACTATATCCACACATCTAATCGAGCATCATATCGCCGCTACCTTTATCTTCTGAACGTGGGCATACTTAACTAGATGAATTAACCATTGTCAGGGATTTTCTGAGTTTTCTGCTGTCCATGACAATGGTGGATTATTGCTGATACAAAAACAAAATACTTACTGTAAGGATCTTCCAACAACTTAATTTAGATTTATTCAGTTGTCACTGTAACTATCCTTGATTGAATGTGGCTGCTCTTCATAATAAGATTCATATGCACACCAAACGATTCCATCTCACTAACTATATTAAGTTGATATGAAACAATAGGTAATTCTTCGTAGCAAACTTGATATCTTTGCCTCCACGAGGTAGTAGTAAATTTTGCGTACACTCTATCCTCTCTAGACTCCACTTGTGGGATTTTATTGGGTATGTTATACTTGTTGTTATTGTTATAGTGCATATTATTTAAATCCTTATTCTTCTACAACAAAAATTATGAAACCAAAAGAGGAAAGAGTTAAGTTTCTCTCATATCGACCAAGACTTTCCTTGAGTTAGAAATAAGCGACAAGAAGCAAGGGTGCGCAAAAGCCATTGCCCCTTAGTGCATCCCTTTACTTGTAGGAGTGCTAACGTGCGACCTTATGCTTTCTTCCCCTTGCTCTGCAGTACGAGTCTCATACAGAGTTGCGCTCCTTTAATATGATGAGAAGAAACTTTTTCTAATTAGTGATCTTTAATTTTTATTTTTGCTTCTCATTTTATGAAATACTACGAGATAAAATATTTTTAGTTACGACCTAATTTCGCAAGACATAAATTTAGAGAACTTTTACTTTGTCCAGTAAATTTTCTGTAGGAATAAGTTATGCCCCTTAAGGCATAATTTTGTGAGCTTTGAACTAAATTATGCCTCTGAAAGATACTTTTCTAAAGGGAAAAAAAACTAAAGCCATCTCCAAAATAGGAACATAATTCCCTTCATTTGGACCCAATTTTTCTTATAAGAAAGGTAGATTCTTTATATTTTTATCGACATAAATATTTCTAAAAAAAATAACAACTATTAGGAAAATATGAGATTTAATGTAATGTTACTCACAAGGCTAAACTAAAAATTCTAATCTCAAATTAGTTGGTATAGCATATATGAATATGTTACTATTCAATTTAGTAATTGCTTTTTTTTTTTTAGATGAGATGATCATGTACATTATTATAGTGAAAGTGTAAATAAGAAGCTTGGATTCAAGTTTCATTGCCATGCTTTAATAGTATTACAAAAAAGATCGTGTATTTAACTCATAAAAAAGATAAATTTGTGTGTGAGGAACATATTGAAAATACAATTGACTAAATAAAAACATTATTCTTTCGAACTTCAAGTTTTAATTGAGATGACTGCACACTTTAACAGTATATATAAACTATAAAATTCAACAAATTAACTGGTTAGAAACTACCAACAACTTTCATGGTATATATGAATTACGCCAAAGATCACATTACTCAAAATAGTGGATACTAGAGAAAACATCATATTTTATTTTATTAAATTTGGGTATGGGAAGGGGAAATGGTGAGCAGACTACAAGATGGAGAATCAAACCCTCATAGACAAAATTAAAGTTTACGTAGTCAATCAACTGAACTACGTACTAAAATACGATGACATAATTAAAATATAATCATAGAGAACACCTTCTCAAAATGTTTAGCCTTGAGATCAAGATACTCTTTCACCTTCACATTTCTATATTTTGGTACAACACCAACATTATCCTTAGAAGAAACTAATGGAACAATCATAGAATCAACTTGAGGTCCAAAAAAATAAGCCAAAGAGACTCTATGCTTAGTTTGATCCATGAGAACTCAATGATAAACCGATGGAAATTCCCCATTTGAGAGTATATGAAGAAGATCACCTACGTTAACAATGAGGGCATCGTTGGAAACTGGAGCAATTGAAGTCCATCCTTGGTTTTTTTTCAAGATTTGAAGACCCTTTGTGTTATTTGTTTGATGGAGTATTGTTAGGAATAATGAATCTGTGTGAGGAGCTAACCCTAGTGCATGGTTAGGGATAGGGCAACATGGATATGAATTCAATTGTAAAGCTCATGTAGATTCAAATGACTTAATTGAATGTTCTTGAGATGGTTGTAAGTAATTCAGGATAAGCAGCCAGAGTTGGAAGGATAGAGCTTTCATCTTCTTTTTGATAATTTTCCATCACATCACTACAAAGAGCAAAACAAATGAACAAATAATAACAATCATACTATAACTTTCAGCGTCTCAAATTATTTATCATTAATATCAGCACAAATTATCTATGTAATTAAATTTATGTTTAATATGAGAAAAATATAATTGTTGCGTAGAATTATTTACTAAATAACTTGATTATATAAATATATTGTTTATATCGTTAATGTGTATAACTTAAACTCATTTTTATATACATTCACATAAAATCAATCCATGTACTTACCAAAAAAATTGATGGTCATGTGGCCAAAGTTCCATAGCATGATCAAGTGGTGAATCCATAATGGTGAACCCTTCATGCCACATGAACTTTGAGAAAAATGGCGTAATTCGAGCTGTGCCATATCCGGTGGCGCCAGTAGTCGATCTCATGACCTTCACCTTCTATTCTACTGGCAAGGCAAAAAGTCGTCTTGCCTGAGATTCAACTTCATCAAAAAGTTCTAAAGAAACTCTATGATTAACAACTTGAAATATCCCCCATGTTTTGCATGCATGACCTATAAGTTCCACAACATTAGGGGCTAAAAGATCAATTATTGGGACATTAGGGTTTTTTTCATCATGACTAATTGGGGAATTATTGATATTAGGCCATAAATGAGAGTTTGGAACTTCTTGGATTGAATGAAAATCTATAGGAAGAATGTGCTGAAGGCTCTGAGGGTTTTCTTTGAAAGATTCTTCAAGAGTACTAGTAGTAGCCATTATTTTGGACTTTGAAGCAAAAAGAAATGTAATAATATAAGTATATAGGTTTTTCTTGGAATATATATAGGGTAGGAAATATAACCTTTTACACATGGATTGGCTGGTCTTTTTTGGAATATGTGTTGTCTATAATTAGGTTCCCAATTTTGGCAGATTTAGTTACCATTTAAGCATATATTTTAAATCAAAATTTAAATTTTTTTCTTTAAATTTCTGTTTGACTTTGATTTTGAAGAAAAAACAAAAGTATAGTGAAAAAAAAAAAGTTTGATTTTGAATAAGATATTTACATTTTTTCTTTAAATATATGTTTGACTTAGATTTTGGATGTACCATTTACATTTCTTCTTTAAATATCCATTTGACTTAGATTTTGGATCACTCTTAAATATTTATCCTTAAATGTATCTATTAGGCCCTGAAATTCAATCTTCAAATATTTTAAATCCCCCAAAAGAGTTAGTTTTTGGGTTTTTGAGACTTCCATTCACAATTTTTTTTTCTAACTATAATGTATGTCCAAATATAACTTTCCAAAAATCACGTCAATTAAAATTTAATTTTAAGTTTTAAAATCAACTTCAAAATTTATGATCAAATCGGAGCATAAGATGAGGTCAAGGGCGGAATCGGGGTGTCAAATATATATATAGAATATTAAAGGAATGAGATAAATTTTAACTTTCACTTTTGGAAAAATTAAAAATAGCTAGCCATCACGCTTTCGATATTCATTTGACTTGTTATATACACTATTTCACAGCATTGTAGTTTTAAATGTTTCAAGTTATCACATTTCATAATTGTGTGATCTCCTCATAATATAGTCTTGCTTCCGAATACTAAATAGGATAAACAAAAGATAATAATTATTTCAAAGGCCTCATCTAGTGAGGAGAAGATATAATTGTAGAAGACTGACTTTTTCCGCATCTTTTGTTCTGTACTAACTTTCACTTGTTAAAAATTTGACGTTAAAACGTTTAACTTTACCTTCGGGTTCATCAGCTCTGGATTATGAATTTGAACTTGAGAGTTATTCATCTCATGAAGAAAATATAATAAAGTAATTGATATTCATTTGACTTGTTATATTCTTATCCTATTCACTTTCTCAAACATATGACATATGCTCCCAATATTTCTGATTATAATAACTTTGTTATGTGCAAGGTAAAATAAAATTATAGAAGAAAGTCTAGTGCAAATAAGAATCTCTTAAATTATAAGAGAAGATACATTAATTAAAGAGTTCTTAAATATTTGAATTATCAGTCTTACCAAAAATCACAGAATTGACAATTCATGTTTTGATTCATTCTTTCTTTAAAGTTTGGAATGGAAAAACAACTTAGAATAGATTTTTTTTTTCAACAGTTGTTTTACCAAATTTCAGAGTATTAACTGTGAAACATGGTCCAGTACTAACAAAAACATGCTCATTTGTTTAGTTTTCATAACCACATGGACATTGGGATTCACACAACAAAAAGGAAAAAATTCGCATAATCAAAATGACACCATCTCATCAATTATAACAATATTATCCAGAGCATTTGAAATAGTAGCCTTTCATAATTATGAATTGTCATAATAAAATAAAATATCAAATCTAATTAGATGCAAAAATCTATTAAAATCAACTCGTCTCATTTGGTTAAAGTCAAGAGTTAATTCAAATAATCTAACAAAAATAAGCATATTAACTTACCTGTAAATCGATCACTGAGGTAACAAAACCCTTAAATAAGTAGAACACATTTTCTCTAGTTCATTCTCCATAGTACCTAATGATTCACTATGATCTCGATACTGAGTGACTGTACTATTCATCTAAGAACCTACTAATCTTGTGTTTTCAATAACTAAAAATTCAAAATAAGGAAAACATTTTATGCGATTGGACAACATAAAAACAGTCAAAATTATAAAAAAGAAGAAAGTCTCAGTTGCATTATATTTCAAGGCTCAAATTTATCAATTCAAAAGATAGGGAAAAAAAATCAAATATTGACAGAGTTTTTACAACCTCTTTCCACAAAAAAAGATTGAGACAATGAAATGAATACAACTTGATTTTTTTACTCATTAACCAATGTCGTAACAAAGTCCTCACTCCAACTCAAACCTACTAAAAGAAAAATCAACTTTTACGGAATTCAATTACAATACAAAGAAAGATACACTAAAAAATCATTGCCTCTTATCAACTAAAACTGTAACCTACCAATACCATTCTCAATATAACCATAAAATGTTTACCTGATCAATTTATTTTTTTAAAAAAAGCTATATCTCTTAGCTGACACATTGATAGGCTCATAAAGGGATAAATTCTACTAAAATTTGTTAGAAAGAATGAGAAGTTTTTCCAACTATTAGTAGTAACTACTAAAAATACTATCACTCTCAATTTGACTTAACATTAACGATATGTAGAAGACCGTTCAATTTACTATCAAACAATTACTATAATTCATACTTTTGAACAAATTAAAGATGGTGGATTTAAATGACTTGCTAAGTTGTAAAATTTCTTTTCAAAAGTTTCGTTGTTAGATCTGAAAAAACAATCAATCTAAACAAAGCTAAAAAAATCTGGACTTTACATTATTCTGTATTTGTATATATAGCCTGCTAAAGAAGCATGATGATGGTGATAACAATATTTGTTAGGAGAAAGAATATAATATACACAAAACCTGTTTGAAATATTTACAGGTCAACTATTAGAAACTCTAAACCTTTCAAACTAGAGAGTTCATGGCTCCAAGTACCTTAAACTCTCTGAGCAATGGAGAGAAAACATATTTTTAACAGATATACTGCACTATGAATAACTTTCAACTGGACATATCAACTGATTTCTCAGGTGCTGCGTAACGTGCAAATTCAAGCTTGCATCTCAAGACATGATTTAGGCGGCCAGACCATGTTATGCCCTCTAGTAGAAAATTGAGGGAGAAAAATAAAGTCAGTAGATCATGGAGTTCCAGTTGATCGATTAGAGGTTCAACACTAAGAATCTTACATATTGAATCTTAAATACTACATCCGCTTCCATTCATAATATATACAGTTCATATCACACATGTATATCAACTTAGTTACACACTAATGTGGCATTAGTTGAAGCAGACATGTTTTTATAGAAGAGAAATATTTAAAACATTTGTTACCAGTAGCGATAAAAGAGAAAGCAACCCCAGATTTGACCTGGCTCTCCTCTTTCTCAAGTTCCAAACTTCTCGACAACTGATTAACACATAGATTGTTGTATAAACTCCCTTAAAAAATTCCTCTCCGTTGTAATGATGCTAGCACTCACCCTCCTTAAACACACATGACTTCTATAGACAATCAAGAAATTATCAAGCTCACAATATTATGACTCATCAACGGATCCAAATCAAGTAAATATGCTCTAATCCCCAAAAATGGAAAACTATAGCTAATCTCTAAGCAACCAAGAAATGTATAGAGAATGTTAGAAAAAATATTAGGAAATATAATTGAAGAAGAAGATGGTTTTGAGGTGTGTAATCACTTTCTTTAAAGAGATATGGTCCATATACATATTGGGGTAAATACAAACAATTCTCTTCAATAATACAACAAAGCCCTTTGTTTATACATGCAAATTTTTCTCAGGCTACTTCTAGAGAGTTTTTATTTTTATAAAACTTAAGAGATGACTTTTCATAAGAGTCATTTTCTTTCATGAATAAGATGATTTTTCATAAAGATCGTGTTCTTTCATAAACAAATTACTTTTCAAAACAGTAATATTCTTTCACGAACAAATGTGTCTATTCAATTTAAGACATCTATATAATAAAATATCCAACATAGAATACATAAAGAAAATATCACTAATTAAAAATGTGGTTAGTGACCACATTCAAATAGCATGTTTGAAAATCATCATGGAATTTTCATCACTGAACTATCTAATTTGAGTTCCGTTATTTTAGGTATAAGATTATGAACTAACATGTGTGCTCTAAAATGTACCAAGCCAATCTCTTTTGCAACTACGAACGTGAATATATGCTTTTTCAATAGACTATTTTAATCGATTATATATCTTGATTTTACAATATGATTCTTCTACTCTTTAAATAACAACCTCTTTGTGTTATAGTTTAATGGGATGTATGCGCAATATGACTTAAAGATGAAGAGATATCTATCTCGTTACATATAAAAAGAGATATCTAATAATCAAACTAATACAATAGAACATTGTTAATCTAAACAATAGGTAATTCTTCGTAGCAAACTTGATATCTCGTAATCTGAAAATTGTGATAGTAATTTTACACTATCACTTAAATCCTTATACCTTCTCCGACAAAAATTATGAAACCAAAAAGGAAAAGAATTAAGTTTTCCTTTTTGGCAAAACAAATGATCTTTAAAATAACAAATTCCTTCACTGTATTCTCTTTATATTTTAGGTAAATTTTATATCCTTGATCTTGATTCAACAAGCACACCTATCAGTTCTTTTGATTCTTTACTTTTAGAGAAAGACATAAAGTGACACATGAACTTGTCCAAAATTTTCAAAAAAACACTTTAACTATACGGGCATTCTATTATCCCACTAAACAATTTTGAACTGATATTATTACGTCATTTTTTGTCCACCTGACATAGAGAGTGTGTGCACTCTCTCAAAGAGAGTGAACAACCTAAAATAAGTCAGATAATTTTATTTTTACAAATATTTTATTATAAAATATATTTTCTTATTTTTCTTATTATTTTAACTTTTTTCCTTTTTATTTTTTTTCTCTTTCTTTCTCCTTCAAAAAATCAGTGTCATCTCCATTGAAGCTTCTCACTTTCAATATCATCATTTTTACCACAACTTTATCATCCTTTTTTTTACTACTATTAGTTTTACTCTCTTTAATTTCAAAATTTTATCAAAATATTTTCTTACATTTTGAACAATTTGATAAACTCATTAGATTTGAACATGATTAGGAAGTATCATATAGTTTTTTTTATCCGATTTCAATTAAGTTCTTTTAATTTTCGGGGAATTCTTTAATTCTTTTGAAATTATCATTTCTAATTTTGAAGTTATATGAAAAGGAGTAATTGATGATACCTTCAAAATTTTAAATTTTCTTAGAGAAATAATTTGTTTTGTTATCAATAATTCAATAAAGTCTAGAAAATAGTATGAATTCATTTTTATAAAAAAAATCATTGAAATAAAGAATTTTACTAGAGAAGAAGAAGAAAAAGAAAATAAAAACAATGGGAGAAGGGTTCAACTTGACGTGGGGGATGGTGTGAGGATGAGAGGTGAAGAAAAACAAAGAAAATAGAGGGATAGATCACTTCAAAGGGGGGGGGGGGGGGGGGGATTTAAGATGAAATCAAAATTAAAATAAGTCAAAAAGTAAGAGAGAGAGAGAGAGAGAGAGAGAGAGAGAGAGAGAGAAATAAAGAAAAGAAAAGATAATGAAAAAACTTAAAACGAAAAAAAAAATACTTGTTTAATTAAATTAAGATGTGTCATGTAATGATTGGTGTGTGAACACACTTGCTTCTTAAAATCTGGGGCTGATCGAAAAATGATTTAATAATATATTTTCAAAATCGTTTAGTGGGGTAGTAGAACGATTGCAAAGTTAATGTGTCTTTTTGAAAATTCAGGACAACTTCAATGGTGACTTTATGTCTTTTCTCTTAATTTTATTAATAGGAATCAAAACTCGCCAAAGGGAAAATTACAAAAATATACTACTTAAGACTTTTATTAACAAAATATCAATATATTTATATTTAATTACAAACTAAGTTTTTAAATTACATACATTACAAAACATTTAATTTTTGTATTTATTTTAATTTTGTTTTACAGATTTTTCTCTCTCATACTATTAGTATTTCGTGCCTTTTATATGGAGTATAATTAGGATATTAATATTTACCAAATATTCTCTCTCCTAAACAGTTTCAAATACACACGATTCATTACTTTTATTTTTTTTTCCTTTTTTAGGCTTAGTGGACCTTTTGGGGATCATAATTAGTTTATTCCTTTTTTGATAAAGCTGTTTTTTTTACCAAGAAAGGGGTGTACTTATCAATGTGGAGTTATAGTTTCAAGAAATCTTGAAAATATTTTGGGAAGTCAAAAGGGTTTCTCTTCCATATTCTTCTTCATTTTTCTTAACCTTTAATCTTCTTCACATAAACGATTCACAATCCAACTAACCAAAAAAATTTATCAATTTTTGATGGAAAAGACTCCACATAAAAGTATAATGTGTCTTTTTGTGGTTGATTATACTATGTATTGTACTAATTATCTTTGATTGGGTAAAAATATGTGTGCCGTGGAGATATGAACATATCTATGTTGGGTGTAAATGCTGAAAATCTTCGATTGAGATTTGGAGCATTACCGTGGAAATATGGAAAGATGAAAATTGATACTGAATCTGTTAGTGAAGATGAAGCTTCTACGCAAGGTGGTCGGTCAAATTGGAGGGCCAAGGAGTAAAACGTGTTATTTCTTAAGAAAGAATTTCATGAATGTTTTATGGTTTTGAATCTCTTTTGTTATTTTCGATTGTACTTTAGTTGTGTTTATGATTTTGAGTTCGTTGTTGGATATTGTCTTTATTATGTGATTATGCATTTATTTGGTTGCTTTTTTGGTTAAATTTTGTGATAAATTTATAGTGTGAGTTTGGTTTGTACATGTATGAGTTTGGTATAAATTTAGGTATAAATTGGGTTTTATAATTATTGAAAAATTATACAAAATGCTTGTATATGATCGATTTCTTTCAAAGTTGCAGGTTGGTATATATACCAATGTGTTTATCCCGTTTTGTGTTTTTTTCTTTCATATGTAAACCAATTTTTTTTTTTCAACAACACTTTTTTTTTTTATGGTTTCAGTGTTAAGGAAGATTGTAGTCATAAGCCATTTATTGAAATATCAAAGTATTTTACCAAAATTTTAACCATTTAATGATCTTAAAAAAAACAGTCAAAGAAATACCAAAGTATTTTATCAATATTTTAACCATTTAATAAACTTAAAAAAAAAAACAGTCAAAGATTACATACCCTTAAACCAATTTTTAAAATTTATGATTTTATTAGGTTACTTCAATAAATGTAGGAACTATTTTATTCTCAAAAAAAAATAAAATGTAGGAACTATTTTTCATATTATTATTTACACCAATTCACATACTTAATATACACTAAAATATGTACAATATTTTTGTTTATGAGGTTCTAATTATATACCATAGATCGTCAAACTTGTAGTTTTTACACCACCAATTACACCAAATAATTTATTACTGCAATCATTTTAATATACGTATGTTCATATGTAAGATAATATACCATCATCATTATGACATTTGGTTGTTATATATACCATCATTTATACCAAGTTTTACCAGTTGTAACCAAAGTAAACCAATTTTACAGTAATTGAGTGTTAATTATTGTAGCGTCCAAACTAATATACTAACATCTAATACTTTTCAATTTATTGTTTTAGGTTGGTGTATACTCCAAACATTTGTTTTACTATATACACCATTATTATGATCCTTTATTTTTACCATAAATTTTTGCCTATTTACCATAATTTCACCAAGAATTTGGCTTATATACCATATCAAATCAACAACAGAATATCATCCAATAAGTTCATTTGTTTTTAATATTTCTGGATATGTGACAACACGTAATTCAAAAGTGTTCATGATATCTATTATAAACAACCATTTATAACAACTATGAATTCAAAAATATGAATAAGAAAACTTAGAGAAAGGGAGTTTTGTTTTGGTAGGAAACCTCTATTTATGGGAGATAATATATAGCATATTTGAATAAATTAGGGAAGATAAATTATTGGAGAAATTTATGGAAATCGGGATAAGCATGGCTGATTTGGAATTTTTTTTTTAATCTAAATTCTACTTTTGAAAAAAAAGTATTGCTATATAATTGAAAAAAAAAGTATTGCTAAGTTGTTGTAAATATAGTTGTTAAGTTGTATAGTTAAAAAATCGGCCCAACTCAAAAAACATATGTTGGTCTACACTCGAAGTTATGTAACAATTTTATTAATGAGAATTAAAACCTTAAAGTTATTATAATTATTAAAGTAGAGGAAAATTTTATAACATTTCCCAGACGATTATCTTTATATTTAGATAAATTTTAAAAATACCAAATGCCTTGAAATTTTCTTAACTTAAGAAATTCTGTAATGGTTGTTATATTTTAATAAATTTTAAAAACTCAAAAATCTTATAGTAAAATAACATTTAAAGGAAGAAAGGCAAAACGAAAAAAGTTATACAGTACTTGTATTTAAATAATTTATATCCAAATGCTAACTGCGCATTTGTATTTGGTTAAATAATTTATATCCAAATAAAATTTGATATGTTTATGAATATTTCATGAATTTGCGGAATATGATCTCTTTATGAATATTCCATGAATTTGTGGTAGAACTTTCAACATACTTTTAAGGAATTATAATATATCTTATATATAGACATGAATTAGGGTTTAGAATTAAATAGCCTCCATGAATCCTAATTAGAATTGAACCCACTTTGTAAAACCACAACTCAAATTGATGTAAAATCCCACAAAATTTCAATGTCTACCTTTTATTACATCCCACAAAATTTTAACTCAGACGCTTGAAACAGCTGCTTATTTTCACACAAATTTTAAAAGGGGAAAAGCAGTGTGACAAGGAGGATGGGCGAGCAGGACCGATCCCCTCGCAATTGTGCAAAAACAGTCAAGATTGAGGCAGAAACTGGAATTGATTTCAAGGGTTACATAAAGAAGATTATAAATTAAAATTTCACAAAATATGCATACTATGTAAACAATAACAAATTAATACGTAAAATTCATATTTCAGCAGGTAATACAACAAATCAATTGATTCAAAATGTGAAGTTTATGACCTCATTTTGAAATTGTATCCAAAATGTCCACTGCAACAACTCAAGATTTGTATTTTTTGGGAAAGTGCAAGTTTTGCTCGTTATTCAGAACATAAAACAAATTATATACTATACTGAAACAACAATAATAACAACAACAACCAAAATGTGATTTTTCACATAGTAAATCTAACTATGGCGACAACACGTCGGAGCACACAATGGGGAATAACCAAATTCGAGCCAGATTCAACATCAAACAGGTGAAGAGAATTCAAATAAAAGCATGAAAAATAAATCGAGGACAACGAAGAAACACACATTTGGCTTCTTGATCAACGAAGCAAAAGCTTAGTCAGCACTTTCATCGAACACTTCATTTGCAATATGAAACCATCATAATTTGATCCGATCAAAAAACCCGATAGAACACAGAAAGAAAAGAACAAATCTAACCATTACTCAAAAAACAAAGTAATCACTAAAAGAGATATCATTTGTAATTGAACTAAAGTAATATTCAAAAAATAAAAATATGAACTAATTATTTATAGACTAAGAAATAATTAGTCTAATTTATTTTTAACATTTTGTCTCCAAATTTGTTTTACTTTTTTTAATTTATTTACTTTTATTTTTTGTTTCATATTATTATTTAGGTCTAACCCATCGGTGGGCCCCTAAAGTTGGCAGCAATTTTCACTTAGACACTTTAACTAAACTTTATTCATTTTAGACACCTTATGTCAGGCTCCATTGTGTCATTTTGACAGTTTCAGCTGACATGACAAAGTGAGTGTTATACACTCACTAATGACGCGTGAGGGACTTATTTAGTCTATTTTATTTTATTTTTTCTCTTCTTCTTTCCCATTTTATAGCTACTATCTCTCCCATCATTTCTCAAAGCTTAAAGTACTTCAATGGAGGTTAAATCTTTTGTTATAATAATTTCAATTTAAATTTTGAACTACAAACTCAGATAGTCCCAAAAAGAAACAAGAAATCGAACTCATATCAACAACACCCCAAATCATGTAAAGTTCACCCACAATAATCCTAAAATAGGAGCAAAAAAATCTCAATTTTTACTATGTAAATGTTAATCTCACTAACATTCAGCCCTAATTAAACTACAAATATCACAAAATTAAAGAAAAAGAGACGCAATTAAATATGAACCATTGTTGTTATACATTTGCACCTTTTAGCCCTAAATCAAATGAAGAAATGAGAGGTGCAATGAATGGGGAATATGGTAGAAAAAAATCATGAAAAAGAGGAATAAAATGGGGAAGATGGCTGTGTGGTTGTGGGTGTGATGGAAAAGATAATGAAAATGAAGGAATAGGATAGAGTAGATTGTGTGGGTGGGGTGTGGGTTTATGACAGAAAAAATAAAGCTCAAAAATAATAAAAATGAAGTAATACAATGGAGAAGATGAATGGGGAAGATGACTGGGGAAGTTGTGGGGGTTGCATTTTTCTTTAAATTTGTCAAATATTTTATTTAATTTTTTGGGATAAAAAGACCGACCACATGTCATTTATTCATTAGTTACTTTGTCATGTATTTTATTTCTTATTTTTTCTCTTTAATATGACAAGACTTTTAATGAGTTGACATTATATAATTGGGCATCTAATCCACGTGGACACACTTGGTTAACACACACTTGAAGTCAACATGTGCTAGTGAAAAAAGTGTCAAAATGACACAATGTGATCGGACATGAGGTGTCTAAAATGAACAAAGCCTAGTTAAAGTGTCTAAGTGGAAATTGCTGCCAACTTTAGGGGGCTACTGATGAGTTTGGCCTATTATTTATTACAATTATCATTTGATAACATTTTTATTATTTATTTATTTAATTATTTATTTCTCTTTTTAAAATAATTTATCTTGTTTTTATTTTTTTTTCTCTTTTTATTTTTTAACAAAAACAAAACACAAAGATAAAAATATTAACTAACTACTTTTAGATTAATAAAAATTAAAAATAATATTATTAAATTCACTAATTTGTTTACAAAACTACTCGTTCTTTAATGATACCATAGAAGTATATGAATATATTGTTTATGGTGGTATCATTGAGGATTGAGTTGGTTGTACATGAGTGAATGTAGGAAACCTTAATGATACCATAACAGTACATGTATATACTTTTATGATATCATTAATGAATGAGTAGTATTGTGAATGAATGAAGGAAGGAAACTGTAGTGCTACCACAACAGTATATTCACATACTGTGATGATATCATACATGATCTGAGGAGTGTTAATTATATGAAACAATGCTTAATGATACCATGTCAATATATGATGGTATCATGGAGGTGTCACTAAAGGATTGAAGTATATATTAATGATACCATGGCAGTACATAGATATACTATGGTAGTATCATTACGGACTGAAGCATATCCCAATGATACCATGTTAATATATATAGATATATTGTGATGGTATCATGGAGACCTCACTATTTATTGAAGCATACATCAATGACATCATACAAGTATAGAGATATATTGTGATAGTATCATTAGAGACATAACCAATTGAAAATATACTAATATAAAAAAATAAATTAAATGAAATGAGAAAAATAAAAAATAAAATATAGAATGACCAAAAATATGAAATTAAATTGTGGTGAAAAAATAAAGAATATTATGATTTTAGAAAAAAAAAATTAATGAAAAAGGAAGAAAAATATAGAGAATAAAGAAATAATTAGAAGAAAAAAGAAAAGGAAAATTAATTAAAGAAATTTAAAAATACAGAGAAAATGAAATAAAAAATAAAAGGAACCGTTAAAGGAGACAAAAGGGGGGAAAGGAGAAAAATAAAAACAGGAAAAAATAGAGAAAATAAACGAATAAAAAATAACTAAGAATAAAAGAAAAATAAAAAGAAGAAAAGGAATACAGAAAATAAAATTTGAATATGAATTAGATTATGGTGTAAAAAGAAAATAAAGAATAAGATAATTTGATATAAAAATAAATGAACAAAAATGCATAAAAGAATAAAAAAAGAAACGAGAAAAAGTAAACAAATAAAGAAATGAACGAGAAAAAAAATGGCAGTTTAGAAAGTAAATATGGAGTATAAATTAGATTATGGTGCAAAAAAAATTAAAAAATTAAATGAACAAAGAAACATAAAAAGAAAAAAGAAGTAGAGAAATAAAAAATAAAAAAAAACTAAAAAGGAGCTAAATAACTAAAGCTATAAGGAAAAGACATATTTTCTTAATTAATTAGGGGATATAATTATAAGGGGTATATGTTTATAATTAATTTACTTTTATGGGAATGAGCTTAGTTTTCCTATTAAATAATAAAGATTCAATAAGATTCAAGTTTGTCCATTTACTTTCTCTCACAAAATTGTTAATGGCCATTTGTAACATTTCACATGAAAATAAAAGGATTTTATTGAATCGGCAGCAATGCATTATTAAGTATTTTAATTTAATATTATTAATATATCTAATTAAATCATCTTCCTCCTCAAGGTACACAACAATCTCTTAATCTTTCTCTTTCATTTTTTCTTCATCATAACTACGCTTTAGAAATTCATGAACAAATTATAGTTATAGGATGCCACAACCCATACCGTCGTGATTGGCACCCACGCTAAATCTCCGGTGGAAGAACCACTACTACAACCCAACCAAGCAACTAAACCAAAAACTAAGACATTTAAATTACGGAAGCAAGTTAAATGCTAAGCAAAGAAAAATAGGGAGTTCCCATAAACTCCAACAAAATCTAACAACTAAACAAATGCGAAAATAACACCTAGAACCTGAAAGTCAATATACCAAAACATCTAACAATGAACCAAAGTTTAAACAAGAAGGGTTACAACCCCCAACTAATGAACTATAACTAACTAGAAAAATCTAAGCCCGAAATGTAGACATAGACGAAAAGAGAACTCATGACAGCCCGAAAGAATTAGCTCACCCTTGAATTCGAACAAGATCACTAATCTTCTAGACGAGGTCTGTCAATAGCCGCCTGAAGATGCCCTGTACTCAACAAAAATAAGAGCAAGCACAGTATCAGTACACAACCACAGTGTATTGGTAGGATCACGCGGCTATCCCACTAAGTGTAACATAAGCAAGTCAATACAACATTATAAACATGCATAATGCCGAACATATATAATATCGATTATCACATCCTCAACAATATACATTTACAACAAGTCATTGATCCTCTCATGGAACCCAAATCCAAACTGTTAGCATACCGAAACGTGTACCCAATCCAATGTGTATGCCGGAACGTGGCAACCGATCCCAATTAGTATATCGGAATGTGGTATCTGATCCAATCAACACACCACAATCACAATCACAATCACACGTACATTCTCAATAATCATACAATCAAGAAGCGATTCATGACATATAGTTATTCATCTACCTCATTTACAATAAGTGTGATCAATAATGCAGCATTCGCATACATAAATGTATCATAATGAAGAAAGAACAAACATACATCATACAATTATAGAATCACAACCATCACATACCTCGAAACAAGCTTGAAACCCTAAGAAACTTGATCCTTCCCTTTCCGGATTCATTTCGCTTGTTCTTGGTCTACAAACAATCAATATAATACGAATATAAAAAAACAATCACTAATTACCCGAATCACTAACAATTCTAACAACCCTAGATCATACCCATGATCCCAAGTATCCAAAAATAGGGTTGTTTCCACCATAGATTCTAGATCAAAACCCTCCCCCATCGATATTTACCCATTAGAATACGTTCTACGGATAAAAAAAATAGATTCAGGGAGTTAAAACCTTACCTTTAGTCTCAAGAATGGTGAAAAATGGTCAAGAAGTCGTATGGGGTCGTTCCTTAGCTCTCAAAGTTGAAAATTGTAAAATAAAATATTTTTGGGGTTTATTTACGACTTTAAGTCGCATCTGGCCCGCCACAGCGGCACACATCCCTCTACAGCAGCCCTGCCAGAGAGACCAAAACCACCGCCAAGGCGGCTTACACAAAACAGTGAGCTATTTAATAATTCTCAAAACCCCCATTTAACAACACACCTTCAACCAACGACACTCAAAAAATATCGTTCACGCTAAGATCAATTTTGGGAGTTCTACTCACCCGAATTCAATTCCGTAAAGTTGTACGGATTCCTTAACGCATTAGCTATTTACTCATGTAATCAAAATCATAATCAAATCACCTAGTTGTTACCAGATTTCCCCACACCTTAATAACTCTGATTTCGTCCAAATCTGGACTAGGTTGAGAAATTTCAAGTTACTACAAAAAAGTTTTTCGTCCCAAAGTTTTACTCCGTTGGCTTCTCTATAACGATGGAACCCGATCATTTAAATAGATACCAATTTATCCATCACTCAGCCCGAGTGACAACTTAGGTAGCTTCCTCAACAGGACGATGCTTCCATTGAACTTACACTGACTTAATCTCCTTGGTCCTTAACTTACTCACATCACGATCAAGAATTGCAATCGGTTCTTCCTCATATTGGAGGTCCTTGTCTAACATAATTGAGTCTCATTTAATGATTTAATCCCCGTCACCATGGTATCTCTTCAACATGAAAATATGAAATACCGGATGAACACCTGATATATTAGGAGGTAGAGCCAATCTACACGCCACCGACCCTACGCATTGAAGAACCTTAAAGGGACCAATGTATCGCGGACTTAGTTTTCTCTTCTTGCCAAATATCATCACCCCTTTCATGGGTGATACCTTAAGAAGAACATTCTCACCAATTTGAAACACCGTGTCTCTTACCTTATGATCTGTATACTTTTTTTGCCTACTCTGGGCTACTAGAAGCTTAGCTTGAATGTTTCTCACCTTATCTTGAGAATTGTTCACTAAATCAACCCCCAAAGGTTTCACATTTCCAGCCTCAAACCAACCTATGGGTGATCTACATCCCTCCCATATAGTGCCTCAAATAGAGCCATATCAATTATGCAGTGATAACTATTATTGTAACATCTCACAAATTGAAAGGACAAGAAAGAGCTAAAATTAGAAAGAGTGATTTTTGGAAATAATAAAAAATCTGGAAAATTGGTTAAGTTAAGATAAATTTGAGTTTTTGATCAACTTCAAACGACCATAACTATTAGCTCAGAATGAGTTAGGTGTGTTTCCAGATATCGTAGGAAAGATCTTGGAATAATCTTTCCAACGTCATTGAATTTGCATGATTTCGAGTTCATATGAGTGAGTTATGCCCATTGGAAGTTGGGCTATTCAAATAAGGAAAGTCCAATCCGGATTTTAGAAGGGCATTATGGTCTTTTCACCACCTAATTAATTAATTTCAATTTTGGTAATGAAGTTGGGGTCTAAACTGATTGGATTCAGTTTACGCTTTTAAGCAACAAGTTAGGGTTTTGAGAGAAGAAAAACGAAGAGGAGAAAAGAGGAGAAGGAGCAAGGAATCATCAAGTTCTTGAAGCTAGGCTTGTGGATTTCATCAAGGGGTGATCCCTACGAGGTATGTGAGTTCACACAGCATTGGGTTTGTTCACCTACGAGCCAAACATGTTTTATTTAGTGTAATTTCGTCCTAAAAAGATTGAGAATTTGATGTTCTTGAGTTATATTCTTGAATTGCTTTCGTTCTTGAATTTGGATGAGATTGAGGAGTTCTTGAGAGTTTAAGATTGATTAATAGAGTTTCTTTGAGTTATATTCTTTTGTATATATTATGGGTACCTGAATCTAAAGAGATATGGAGAAAAAAAAAATTGAAATTAGGCGAATTGGGTCTGGAAAAAGAAGAAGTAACAAGTCGGGGAAATTTGGGTACCAGGTCCACATCGTGGACCTTTTCCTCATTTTTGAAAATTTTCCCCTTGCGTCGCGGAGCGGTCACGGACCGTTCTGCCTCAAAATTGATTTCACGACCAAAAAATTAAATACATCTCCACGTCGCGGACTAATTTTCAGACAGTGAATTCTTGATATTTTCTCATGTTTAGCTATCTCAAAACACTCCTAAACATCAAGAGATCTTTCATATCACAAATCTCAATCCTTGAATCCATAATTCAATTCAAGGATCAGTTAAGAGTCAAGTCAAGAGAAATTAAGAGTCAAGTTAAGAGAAGTTAACATCCAAATCAAGAGAAGTTCATAGAGTCTTCCAAAAGTCTTTTACAAATGTTTTAACTTTGTTTTAAGACTTGAGTTTTGAGTTCAGTAAAGTGTAACGTTGAATTTCATTTCTTCAAAAGTGTATGGGGACTATGTATTCCCAAAGAGTTTAAAAAAATTTCACATTTAAACAAGTAAGGAAACTTTGATTTCCAAAGAGCCTTTGAGCTAGTTTTCAGAAAAGAGTAAATGCTTTCACAACTAAGCAAGAAGGGAAACTTTGATTTCCAAAGAGCATATGAGCTAGTTTTCAGAAAAGAGTAAATGCTTTCACAATTAAGCAAGAAGGGAAATTGAGATTTCCAAGATAGCATTTGAGCTAAGTTTTGAGGAATTATTTCAAACCACAGAAAGAAGTTATGTTTTTAAAACATAAAGAGATAGTAAATTTTGGGAGTAGTATTAAGCACCAATATAGGGAAAAGTTCAGAGAACTCCGAGCCGTCATAAACCATGTAACCATCATGGGTAGAAAAGGGTCATACTTTTTAGATGATTCCTTTAGTGTTTTTTAACATAGACTAGTGGATCCACTTAGTAGTTTAGGTTCTATACTCATGGCAAGGTATAGGACGGCCTTGGCAACGTGAGGCAAAATGATGTATCATCACGATAGCTCTTAAGTAATGGTTGTCGATTAGAGAAACTCCCACAACAGTATTTTGTATTTTTATATACATTAGAAATATTTGTCTTTTCATATACAAACAGAGTTCATATTGTATTTTTGCAGACATACAAAGTTATTATTATATTTCTAAATACACAGAGTTGAAAACCATGTTTTAAAGCTTTCCTTTATACTGCATTTATATACACTACTTTATATTGAAATCAATTCAGTTCAGTTGAGATGAGTTGAGCCGGGTAAGTTATTCAGTTCCTTTCAAGCTTATGTCTTGTTTTAAAATCCCCTTGCATACTCGTACATTCAATGTACTGATGTCATTTGGCCTGCATCTTCTTTATGATGCAGACCCAAGTAACCAAGATCAACATACAAAGTATCATTGATCCAGTTGAGCACTTAGAGTGAGTTGGTGAGCCTCATTGCTTTTTGGAGGATCCCTTTGGTTATGTTTTGTTTTATTGCTTGCTTATTCCAGTTGTTAGGATGATCGGGGGTCTTGTCCCAACAACCTTTAGAGTTTAAAGGCTTCATAGATAGAGTTAGTTGATGTTAGTTCTTTAGTCTTTTCATTCTCATTATCTTATGTTGAGACTTAAGTTTGCCTTAATTGTCATTTAAATGTTTCCTTTATAACATTCCAGTTTATTTCATAGATGTATCTGTGTTGAGTTAAGTCTTCTGCTGAGTTAGTAAGCCAGGCCAAAAGTTCGCTTGGGGCCAGCAACGGTCCTCGAGTGCCAGCCACGTCTGAGGTGTAGGCTCGGGGCGTGACAAACTTGGTATCAGAGCACAGAATTCAAGAGTTCTAGGGAGTCTATGAAGCCGTGTCTATAGAGTTCTAGTTATCGGTGTGAAGTGCGCCACATCTATAATTAGGAGGCTGCAACATCTTAGGAAATTCCTCAATTCTTTCATACTCATTTTGTGCATTAGAGTTTTATCTCTAAAAAGTTTCTTTCTAAGTCGTGCTTGTGCGTAACCTATTGTGAGTTAGACTATTTTAAGAGTGCTTTCATGGGGAGTTTCTTTCCTTGTGAGCTAAGAGAAGAAAATAGATGGTTGCCGACATGAGGAGCAGGATGCGTTTATTTGTTATTGGGTTGACTTGTCTGTTAGATAAGTAAAGTAAGGCAGGCATGCTAATAGGTGACATGGGCATAGCAAGGCTGATGATCCATGTGCAATAAATTGAGAAAGACAAGCTGAGGGATAGAGAAGGGTTTAAGAATAAGAGGGCTAAGGCATCAGGGAATGAATCTGGATAGAAAAATAGTAATGCGAACATGTCTTCTTTCCAACATAAGCAGAGTGGACCTGCTCCATCATCTGCTAGTGCACCGGCACCAATTAACCAATGTGAGTACAATAGTTAGAATTCTCAGAACTTCAGAGCTAGACCAGCGCTATGGCAGGGTAGTAAGGCACAAGGGGGTACTACGACTATTGCATGTGCTAAGTGTGGTAGGAGCCACTCAAGGATATGTCGTGATGACTTCACTAGTTGCTTCAAGTATGGCTAGAATGATCATTTTATGAAAGAGTGTCCTAAGAGCAGACAAAGTAATGGTAATGGGGGCAATAGAGTCCAGTCTTCTTTAGTTGCTCCACCAAATAGAGAAAGATCTAGATGAGCTACTTCAAGGGCAGGCAGAGAAGGAAACCGTCTTTATGCTATCGCTAGTCACTGAGAGCAAGAGGATTCACTAGATGTTGTCACTGGTATGATCTAAGTATTCTATTTTGATGTTCTTCCTGAGCAACTTCTCAAGCCTTCAATGTTCCTACACCTGATAGTGAGTCTATTATAGTAGAAAGAGTGTATCGTGATTGTACCTTTTTCCGTCAATCATAAGAGTACCATGGCTGATTTAGTTGAGTTAGACATGGTAGATTTTGATGTCATTCTAGATATGGACTGGCTTCATTCCTGTTATGCATCAGTAGATTATAGAACTCGAGTGGTCAAGTTCCAATTTTCAGTGAACCAATTATAGAGTTGAAGAGTAGTTCAACAGTGCCTAAGGGTCGTTTTATTTCATACCTTAAGGCAAGAAAGTTAGTTTCCAAGGGGTGTGTCTATCACTTAGTCCAAGTTAATGACTCTAGTGTTGAGATACCTCATATTCAATCAGTTTCAGTAGTAAGACAGTTTCTAGAAGTCTTTTTTGATGATCTTCCTAGAGTCGCTCCTGAGAGAGAAATAGACTTCGGTATAGACATTCTTCCAGATACTCGTCCTATCTCTATTCCTCCATATAGAATGGCACCAACAAAGTTAAAAGAGCTTAAAGAACAGTTGAAAGATCTCCTTGATAAGGGCTTTATTTGACCAAGTATCTCACCTTGGGGCGCTCTGGTCCTATTTGTGAGACAGAAAGATGGTTCCCTTAGGATGTGTATAGATTATCGTTAGTTGAACAAGGTTACCATCAAGAACAAGTATCCCCTTATGAGAATTGATGATCTTTTCGATCAGCTTCAGAGTGTTTCTTGTTTTTCTAAGATAGACCTCAGATCTGGC
This sequence comes from Solanum commersonii, assembly GCA_029007595.1. Lineage (NCBI taxonomy): Eukaryota > Viridiplantae > Streptophyta > Magnoliopsida > Solanales > Solanaceae > Solanum > Solanum commersonii. The sequence continues at coordinate 92,255 of JAJTWQ010000077.1, forward strand.
TACCATCAGTTGAAAGTGAGGGAGTGTGATATTCCCAAGACAACATTCATGACCCGTTATGGTCATTATGAGTTTCAGGTCATGTCATTTTATTTAACCAATGCACCTGCAGCGTTTATAGACCTTATGAATAGATTTTTCAAGCCTTATTTAGATATTTTTGTTATCGTCTTCATTGATGACATACTAATCTATTCGAGAAATGAGGAAGATCATGCTAGTCATCTCAGAATAGTTCTCCAGACTTTAAAAGATAAAGGGTTATATGCCAAGTTCTCTAAGTGTGAGTTTTATCTTGAGTCTGTGGCATTCTTGGGCTACATAGTTCCGGTGATGGAATTAAAGTTGATACCCAAAAGATAGAGGCAGTGTAGAATTGGCCTAGACCCACATCTCTAACTGATATTAGGAGTTTCTTAGGTTCGTCTGACTATTACAGAAGGTTCGTCGAAGGGTTCTCGTCTATTTCATCTCCTTTGACCAAGTTGACTTAGAAAATAGTGAAGTTTCAATGGTTTGAAGCTTGTGAGAAAAGATTTTAGGAATTAAAAAAATGGTTGACTACTGCCTTAGTGTTGACCTTACCAAAAGGTACGCAAGGCTTTGTTGTATATTGTGATGCGTCTAGAGTTGGTTTGGGTTATGTGTTAATGTAGAATGACAAAGTTAAAGCTTATGCCTCCAGATAGTTGAAAGTTCATGAGAAGAATTACCTAACCCACGATCTAGAGTTGACTGCCGTAGTATTTTCTTTGAAAATATGGCGCCATTATCTTTATGGTGTTCATGCGGATGTGTTCACGGATCACAAGAGTCTTCAGTATGTGTTTAGTCAGAAAGAGCTTAATCCCAGACAGAAAAGGTGGTTAGATTTACTTAACGATTGTGACATGAGTATTCTTTATCACCCAGGTAACACTAATATTGTTGCTGATGCCTAGAGTAGATTACCTATGGGTAGTACTGCCCATTTTGAGGAAGCTAAGAAAGAGTTAGCAAAAGAGGTGCATAGACTTGCAAGACTAGGAGTTCGACTAATGGATTACATAGAAGGAGGAGTAGTGGTGATGAATGAGTCTGAATCATCATTAGTGTCAGAAGTAAAAGGATCAGCAAGACCAAGATTCTTTATTGCTTGAATTAAAGGCAAGTGTTCATAAGCAAAAAGTGATGGCTTTTGAACAAGGGGATATAGTGTTTTGAGGTATCAAGGTGGATTGTGTGATTGATTTCAAGGATAATTGGGATGATCACCTACCTCTCATTGAGTTTCTTACAACAATAGTTGTCATTCTAGCATCCAGATAACTCCTTATGAAGCTCTTTATGGGAGAAGATACAGATCTCCTATTGGATGGTTTAAAGTTGGTGAAGCAGGGATGATAGGACTAGATTTAGTTCATCAAGCTATGAAGAAGGTGAAATTGATTCACGAAAGGTTGAAATGGCGCAGAGTCGCCAGAAATCCTACACTGATGTTAGGAGAAGGGAGTTAGAGTTTGAAATAGATGATTGGGTATACTTGAAAGTTTCACCCATAAAGTATGAGGTTTGGAAATAAGGGGAAGCTTAGTCCCTGGTATGTTGGTCCTTACAGAATTTCCAAGAGGATTGACAAAGTAGCTTATGAATTAGAGCTACCACAAGAGTTAGCAGCGATTTATCCGATATTTCATGTCTCCATGTTGAAGAAGTGCATAGGCGATCCTTCTTTGATTATACCAACTGAAGATATTGGGATCAAGGGTAGCTTATCTTATGAAGAGATTCTTGTTCAGATTCTAGATTGCCAAGTTCGCCAGTTGAGAACCAAAGAGGTAGCGTCAGTCAAAGTTCTTTGGAGGAATCAGTTAATTGAGAAAGCTACTTAGGAAGCTGAGGAAGATATGAAGAGGAGATATCCACATCTCTTTGAATCCGAAGAAATTCCAGATCAAGGTACTAATTCTCTTCTTAGTACTCTTTAATTTATAAGTTGGCATGTTGTGTTGCATTTGCTTGTTGGGTGATTGAACTGAATGATTGATGTTACACCCTTAGCCTAATAAGAGTAATCTCATTCGAGGACGAATGTTACCAAGGGGGAGATATTGTAACATCTCGCAAATTGAAAGAGCTAGAATTAGAAAGAGTGGTTTTTGGAAATAATAAAAAATCTGGAAAATTGGTTAAGTTAAGTTTGAGTTTTTGGTCAACTTTAAATGATCATAACTCCTAACTCAAGATAAGTTAGGTGTGTTTTCAGATGTCGTAGGAAATATCTTGGAATAATCTTTCCAACGCCACTGAGTTTACGCAATTCAGAGTTTGTATGACTGAGTTATGCCCATTGAAAATTGGGTTGTTCGAATAAGAAAAGTCCAATCCGGATTTTAGAAGGGAATTATGGTCTTTTCACCACCTAATTAATTAATTTCATTTTTTGTAATTAAGTTGGGGTCCAAACTGATTGTATTCAATTTACGCTTTTGAGAAACAAGTTAGGGTTTTGAGATAAGAGAAAAGAAAATGAGAAAAGAGGAGAAAGAGCAATGAATAGTCAAGTTTTTGAAGCTAGGCACGTGGATTTCGTCAAGGGGTGATCCCTACGAGGTATGCAAGTTCACACAACGTTGGGTTCATTCACCCACGCGCCAAACATATTTTATTCAGTGTAATTTCATCCTAAAAAGATTGAGAATTTGATGTTGTTGAGTTATATTCTTGAATTGCTTTCATTCTTGAATTTGGATGAGATTGAGGAGTTCTTGAGAGTTTAAGATTGATTATTAGAGTTTCTTTGAGTTAGATTCTTGTGTATATGTTGTGTGTACCTAAATCTAAAGAGATATGGAGAAAAAGCATCGAAATTAGGCGAATTGGAGCTAGAAAACGAAAAAGGAACAAGTCGGTCAAATCTGGGTACCAGGTCCGCTTCGTGGACATGTTCCTCAGATTTAAAAAATTTCCCCTCGCGTCGCGGAGCGGTCACAGACCATTCTACTTCAAAATTGATCTTGCGACCAAATATTTAAATACATCTCCGCGTCGGAGACCAACTTTCAGACAGTGAATTATTGATATTTTCTCATGTTTAGCTATCTAAAAACACTCCTAAAAATTATGAGATCTTTCATATCACAAATCTCAAACCTTGAATCCATAATTCAATTCAAGGATCAGTTAAGAGTCAAGTCAAGAGAAGTTAAGAGTCAAGTTAAGAGAAGTTAAGATCCAAGTCAAGAGAAGTCCATAGAGTCTTCCAAAAGTCTTTTACAAATGTTTTAACTTTGTTTTAAGACTTGAGTTTTGAGTTCAGTAAAGCGGAAAGCTGAAGTTCATTTCTTCAAAAGTATATGGGGACTATGTATTCCCAAAGAGTTTAAAATGTTTTCACATTTAAACAAGTAAGGAAACTTTGATTTCCAAAGAGCCTTTGAGCTAGTTTTCAGAAAAGATTAAATGCTTTCACAACTAAGTAAGAAAGGAAACTTTGATTTCCAAAAAGCCTTTGAGCTAGTTTTCAGAAAATAGTAAATGCTTTCACAATTAAGCAAGAAGGGAAACTGAGATTTTCAAGATAGCATTTGAGCTAAGTTTTGAGCAATTATCTCAAACCACAGAAAGAAGTTATATTCTTAAAACATAAAGAGCTAGTATATTTTGGGAGTAGTATTGAGCACCGATATGGGGGAGAGTTCAGAGAACTCCGAGCCGCCATAAATCATGTAGCCATCATGGGTAGAAAAGGGTCATAATTTTTAGATGATTCCTTTAGTGCTTTTTAGCATAGACTAGTGGATCCACTTAGTAGTTTAGGTTCTATATTCATGGCAAGGTATAGGACGGCCTTGGCAACGTGAGGCAAAATGATGTATCATCACGATAGCTCTTAAGTAATGGTTGTCGATTAGAGAAACTCCCACAATAGTATTTTGTATTTTTATATACATTAGAAATATTTGTATTTTCATATACAAACAGAGTTCATATTGTATCTTTGCATACATACAAAGCTATTATTGTATTTCTAAATACACAGAGTTGAAAACCATGTTTTAATGCTTTTCTTTATACTGCATTTATATACACTACTTTATATTGAAATCAATTCAGTTCAGTTGAGATGAGTTGAGCCAAGTAAGTTCTTCAGTTCCTTTCAAGCTTATGTCTTATTTTAGAATTCCCCTCGCATACTCATACATTCAATGTACTGATGTTATTTGGCTTGCATCTTCTTATGATGCAAACACTGGTAACCCAGATCAGCATCCAGCGCATCGTTAATCCAGTTGAGCACTCAGAGTCAGTTGGTGAGCCTCATTGCTTTTTGGAGGATCCCTTTGGATATGTTTTGTTTTATTGCTTGCTTATTCCAGTTGTTAGGATGATCGGGGGTCTTGTCCCGACATCTCTCAGAGTTTAGAGGCTTCATAGACAGAATTAGTTGATGTTAGTTCTTTAGTCTTTTCATTCGCATTATCTTATGTTGAGACTTAAGTTTGCCTTAATGGTCAGTTGAATGTTTCCTTTATAACATTCCAATTTATTTCATAGATGTATCTGTGTTGAGCTAAGTCTTTCGCTGAGTAAGTAAGCTAGGCCAAGGGTTCTTTTGGGGACAGCAATGGTCCTCGAGTGCCAGCCACGTCCAGAGTGTAGTCTCAGGGCGTGACAATTATTATAGGAAAATTCACACAAAGGTAGGAACTTATCCCAATGCCCTCCAAAATCAATCACACATGCCCCTAACATGTCTTCTAACACTTGAACAGTCCTCTCTGATTGCCCCTTTGTCTGTGAATGGAAGGTTGTACTAAAAGTGAGTTGTGTGCCCAATTCATCATGCAATTTCCTCCAAAACTTGGATGTGAAATGGGTACCACGGTTTGAGATGATAGATAGGGGCACTCTATGCAACCTTACTATTTTTTCACATAAACTTTAGCCAATTATTCAGCATTATAATCTATTATTACCGGAATAAAATGGATTGACTTAGTCAATCTATCAACCACTACCCAAATAGAATCAAACTTCGGGAAGTCTTGGGAAGACCAACCACAAAATTCATGGCTATTCTTTCTCACTTCCCTTTCAAAATGGGCATTCTTTGAAGCAAACCCGTCGGCCTTTGATGTTCATACTTCACTTGTTGGCAATTTTGACACCTAGACACAAACTCTTTTATATCCTTCTTCATGCCTGGGCACCAATAAATTCGCTTCAAATCTCAATACATCTTGGTCACACTCGGATGAATAGAATATCGCAAACCATGAGATTTTGCCAACAATTTTTGAATCAAGTCATCAACTCGAGGAACACAAATCCTCCCTTTAAAACTGAGCACACCTTCCACATAAAGAGTGGTCTCTTGTGACTTACCAATCATGATCTTCTTCTTTAGTTCGATCAAATTTTCATCCTCAAATTGCTTGGCCTTGATTTCCTCAATGAATGTGACCCTTACCTCAATGCTAGTTAACACCCCATCTCTTTCTGAGATGCCCAACTGCATGAACTTAGACTCCAAGGTATGAATTTCCTTAGCCAAGGGTCGCTTGGTTACACTCAAGCAAGCTGAACTACCCATACTCACTGCTTTTCGACTCAAAGCGTTTGCCACAACATTAGCCTTACCCGGATGGTATTGAATGGTCACATCATAATCCTTGAGTAACTCTATCTGCCTTCGATGTCTCAAATTCAGATCCTTTTGAGTGAACACATGCTTCAAACTACGATGATCAGTAAACACCTCACACTTAACACCATAGAGGTAATGCCGCCAGATCTTAAGAGCAAACACTACCATTGCCAACTCCAAATCATATGTTGGATAATTCCTCTCATGCACCTTTAATTGACGCGATGCATAAGTTATAACATTCTTATCCTGCATCAGCATAACACCCAAACCAGAATGTGAAGCATCACAACAAACAATAAAATCCTTACCTTCAATCGGTAGTGCTAGAATAGGTGCGGTGGTCAAAAGAGTCTTGAGCTTTTGGAAGCTATCCTCACATTTTTCAGTCCATTCAAATGGTATCTCCTTTTTGGTCAAATTTGTCAAGTGAGTGGCAATAGAAGCAAAGTTCTTCACAAATCGACGGTAGTAGCTAGCGAGCCCCACAAAACTCCTAACTTCCGTCATAGAGCTAGGCCAAACCCAATTTTTAACCGCCTCAATCTTTTGAGGATCTACCATTACCCCTTTTTTCGAAACTACATGCCCCAAAAATACAACCAAAGTCAACCAAAATTCACACTTAGAAAATTTAGCATACAACATTTGTTTACCCAAGAGCACCCAGAACAATACGAAGATGGTCGGCATGCTCTTCCTCACTTTTCGAATAGACCAAAATATCGTCAATAAAGACTATAACAAATGAATCAAGAAATAGTTTGAACACGCCATTCATCAAACTCATAAAAGTTGCAGGTGCATTGGTCAAACCAAAAGACATAACTAAAAACTCGTAGTGCCCAAAGAGGGTTCTGAATGCCATCTTACACACATCCTTAGGCCTAATTTTGAATTGATGGTAACCAAACCTTAGATCAATTTTGGAGAAAATTGATGCACCTTACAATTGGTAAAAAAGATCATCTATTCGAGGCAAATGATACTTGTTTCGAATAGTGACCCTATTCAATTGGCGGTAATCTATACACATTCTCATACTATCATCCTTTTTCTTAATAAAAAAAATTGGGGCACCCCATGGGGAAGCACTAGGATGAATAAATCTCTTATCAAGAAGCTCTTGGATTTAAGCCTTAAGCTCTCTTAATTCTGCCGGCGCCATGTGATATGAGGGATAGAAATGGGGTGCGTACCAAGTTCCAAATCAATGCAAAAATCTATATCTCTATCTGGAGGCATACCAGGCAAAGCAGTAGGAAAAACTTCTCTAAATTCTTAGACCACAAGAATAGACTCAATAGATGGAGACTCAACCGCAACATCCAGAATATGAGCCAAATAAGATAAGCAACCTTGCTCTACCAATTTCCTAGCCCGAATGGAGGATATGATCTTAGCTTGCTTAGATTTGTACACCCCTTCCCACTATAATTTTTCCCTTCCCAAAATCTCTAGAGTTACAAACTTAGTATTACAATCAAGCACAACATAATAGGGGGACAACCAAGTCATGCCTAAGATAATATCAAAGTCAGTCATATCCAAAATCTTCAAATCAACCCAAGTCTGAAGCCCCATAAACAAAATAGGACAAGCACGATAGACATGGGTGACTATAACTGACTCTCCAACTAGGGTGGAAACATAGATATGGGCATCAAGTACATCACAAATCATATCAAACTCTGAGGAAAATCTCACAGATACATAAGATCAAGTAGAATCCTGATCAAATAACATATTAACCATTCGGTCACAGACAAGAATAGTACCTGTGATTACCGCGTAATACGTCTCTGCCTCATTTTTGCCCGAAAAGGGGTAACACTGAGCCATATCATCTTGACGAACCACTTCACTGCCTAGTTGCACGTTACCTCTTCCTGCATTACCATTTTCTCTACCTCCCCGGCCTCACTGATTACCTCCTCGCCTACCTTGTGGACGCCCTTGACCATTATTACGATTTCCCGTGGGTACCACTACTCTAGTCTACTGCTGTGTGGACTCAAACACACATGGGTGGGGATAATCTCTCCTCATATGCCCAAGTTCTCCACAATTGTAAAAAGTACGATCAAAAGATGGTCTGTTGCCCACTGAAGGCGCGACTCCCTGGCTATCTTGAATAAAATTATGAGATGGAGTTCCTAAGTAATTACATGTAGAGGCGGGCATAACGGACTGAATTGGTTTGGTTGCAAGTGTTGGCCTTCCGAACCCCCTGGCATAAGAATCTTGAAAGTTACCCGAGTTCTTGGCCCTTTTAGCCAATGCCTTAGCATGACCGTCTCGCCTCACCCCCTCCACTTTCTTAACAAAGTCAGTTACCTCATTAAAGCTCCTCCCTGCAAAAGTCATATGAACAAATAATACTTGCAACTCAGAATTTAGTCCCCTAATAAATAACCGGATTCTCTCTTCATCGGTAGTCACAAATTGAGTAGCATATCTAGATAAAGCATGAAACTTGGCCTCATAAGCACCCACAGTCATACCACCTTACTCGAAAGTCATGAACTCATCCTTCTTGTAATCCCTCAAAGTCCTAGGCACATATTTCTCCAAAAACAGAGCATGAAATTGGGTTCAAGTAAGTGGAGGTAAAGTTGAAGATCGACATTCCATATAAGATCTCCACCATTGCTTAGCCTCACCTTGAAACTGAAAAGTCACGAACTCAACCCCATGCTAATGGACAATTCCCAACTTATGAAGCATCTCATAGAAGTCTAACATAAACTCATATGCATCTGTATTCTCAGAACCAAGAAACACAGGAGGCTTTAGCTTTAAAAACTTAGTCAACAATTCATGTTCATTACCAGTCATAACCGAACCCAACAAAGGACGAAAGAAAACATCATTACCTCTTGTTCCACCTGTCTTGGTGGCAGTGTCAGAGAAAAGCGCTCCAGGACCAACCAATCCCTTCAAGAACGACATAATTTGTTAAGCTAACACTGGGTCTAAGGGAGGAACACATGTAGTCCCAGCCTGCACCTCTTCCTCTTGTCCAACCTCCTCAACGTTCTCAACATCAACATTCTCCTCTATCTCTTCATGATGCGCATGAGGGCTCTCATTCATAGGAGCATTCTCAACAGGAGCTCCATCCCCATCAGGTGCTACTCTTCCATGACCTCTAACCCTAGCTCTTCCTCTACCCCTGCCTCGACCGCGACCTCTCGCTACATATTCCTCAGCGAGAGCATTGACGGGAGCTACATGCCTGATGCCGTTGAATCTAGTATTAACCATCTGCGAACAGAAAAGTGAAGGAGGTTAGATACCAATTCGAATCGACAGATACCAATTGGAATCATGTTATAGCACGAAAGAAGACAAGAGAAAATAGAGAGATTTCCTAAAGTCCTATAGCCTCTCAAAGAAAAGTAAAGGCGTCCCTGTACCGTTTCGCAATACTCTACTAGACTCATTTTGATACATCGAGATCAACAAATCTAGGCTCTGATACCAACTTTATCACGACCCAGACCATCGTGATTGACATCCACACTAAACCTCCGGTGGGAGAACCACTACTACAACCCAACCAAGCAACTAAACCAAAAATTAAGGCATTTAAGTTACGGAAGCAAGTTAAATGCTAAGGAAAGAAAAATAGGGAGTTCCCATAAACTCCAACAAAATCTAACAACTTAACAAATGCGGAAATAACACCTAGAACCTGAAAGTCAATGTACCAAAACATCTAACAATGAACCAAAGTCTAAACAAGAAGGGTTACAACCCCCAACTAATGAACTATAACTAACTAGAAAAGTCTAAGTCCGAAATGTAGACATAGACGAAAAGAGAACTCATGGCAGCCCGGAAGAATTAGCTCACCCTTGAATTCGAACAAGATCACTAATCTTCTAGACGAGGTCTGTCAATAGCCGCCTGAAGATGCCCTGTACTCAACAAAAATAAGAGCAAGTGTAGCATCAGTACACAACAACAGTGTACTAGTAGGATCACACGGCTATCCCACTAAGTGTAACATAAGTAAGACAATACATCATTATAAACATGCATAATGTCGAACATATACAATATCGATTATCACATGCTTAACAATATACATTTACAATAAGTCATTGGTCCTCTCATGGAACCCAAACCCAAACTGTTAGCATATCGGAACGTGGTAACCGATCCCATAGTTATGCCGAAACGTGGCAACCGATCCCAATTAGTATACTGGAATGCGGTATCCGATCCAATCAACACACCACAATCACAATCACAATCACACGTACATTCTCAATAATCATACAATTAAGAAGGGATTCATGACATATAGTTATTCATCTATCTCATTTACAATAAGTGTTATCAATAATGCAACATTCACAAACATACATGTATCATAATGAAGCAAAAACAAACATACATCACACAATCATATAATCACAACCATCACCTACCTCAAAACAAGCTTGAAACCCTAAGAAACTTGATCCTTCCCTTTCCGGATTCGTTTAGTTTGTTCTTGGTTACAAACAATCAATATAATACGGGAATCATTAAACAATCACTAATTACCCGGATCACTAACAATTCTAACAACCCTAGATCATACCCAAGATCCCAAGTATCCAAAAATATGGTTCTTTCCACCATAGATTCTAGATCAAACCCCCCCCCCCCCCACCGATATTTACCCATTAGATTACGTTCTACGGATCGAAAAAATGAATTTGGGGAGTTAAAACCTTACCTTTAGCCTCAAGAATGGTGAAAAACAGTCAAGAAGTCATATGGAGTCGTTCCTTAGCTCTCAAAGTTGAAAATGCAGAATAAAACATTTTTGGGGTTTATTTACGACTTTAAGTCGCGTCTAGCCTGCCACAGCGGCAGCCACCCAGCTACAACAGCCTCGCCAGAGCGACCAAAACCACCGCCAAGGCGGCTTGCACGAAATAGTGAGCTATTTAATAATTCTCAAAACCCCCATTTCACAACACACCTTCAACCAACGACACTCAGAAAATACCATTCATGCTAAGATCGATTTCGGGAGTTCTACTCACCCTAATTTAATTCCGTAAAGTCGTACGGATTCCTTAATGCGTTAGCTATCTACTCATGTAATCAAAATCATAATTAAATCACTCGATTTTTACCAAATTTTCCCACACCTTAATTACTCCGATTTTGTCCAAATCTGAACTAGGTTGGGAAATTTCAAGTTACTACGAAAATGTTTTTCGACCGAAAGTTTTTCTCCATTGGCTTCTCTATAATGACGAAACCCGGTCGTTACACAGGATGATCATGTTTAGCTTAATAACTTATTATTATTATTATTATTATTATTATTATTATTATGTTGCAAGTCCTTATTTTTCCTTACACATTATTGTCATCGGAATATTTATTTTTTTAACAAACCTCCTTGAGGAAGTTAGCTTCTTTATCTTTCTAATCTTTAGTAGTTTAACATTGTGTATATTTTTTATGATAGAAATTTAGATATAATCATAGTTAGAAGTTAAGGTATATATCAGAGTTAATAAAAATATTATATTTATTCAAAATAAAATAATATATATATAAATAATTTTAGATTATATAGAAAATCTAGCAAAACAAAAGGCAGATAAGCTAATGGTCATCGATCATGTATATCATTTAGTAAAGAAAATTTTAAAAATAATTCTCTATAAATCAAAATTGTATTATATCACTAATTTTAAATTCTTAAATATATGTATAATATTTTACTAATAGTTGGGGATTCACAGAAAATCTCTTTAGCTCAAATGATATACAAACTGATTTACTTTTAGAATTTATAATACATGTCCATTTTGGTATAGAACCTTCAATCCTTATTATGGATCGTAATTGTATTTCACGCTCTTATATCCATGTTACTTTGATGCAACAAATCTATCTGTTTAATATTAAATCATGATACATAAATTTTATTTTTGGTTATAAAATTTAAAGAGTCACCGAATTGAAAGAATTTCAAACTTTGTTTTGTCTTTTACTTTAATTAATTTCTCATCAATTATCAATTATAATTATAATGTCATAATTAAAGAATTAAAGTGTAATTGTTGGACATCACATTCTACTATTATGTAACTAAAATAGTAGTATTTAATAAATTAATTAATCAAATTTTGATTTAGTGGAGGGGTAAAATGGTAATTCAACTTTGAAGGTCAAAGGTTGGCGCTTCCCACTTAATAAGATATGATTAAGGTCTGTAGTTTAGAATATCTATTATATCCTATACAATTTTCACGTCCAATCTGTTCTTGTTACTTTATTTTCTTTTAATTTTGTACATAATCGTGAGTGTTGCAATATAGTGTTGTCACGAGCATGAACATTGAAATATTTTTGTTCAATTGTTAGATATCATATTCATAGATTTTGGACTTAAACTGTCAAATAGCTAGAAAAGTATCATATTCATTAAACCTCTTTTTTTATTTGTCTTTTATTACTCAATATGTGTTGCAATAATCTTAGATAATTATGTAAATCATATACGAAGTAAGTTGGAATACACGTGCAACACACGTTTCCAAAAACTAATTATTAATTAATAGACATAATACCTATGTGGCATAATACATTTAGTATGTGAAAATTGTTATATAGGATACATATGTCTATTTTTTCAATCTATATATATATATATATATAAAGCTGGATATTCAGCCCGTCGATGTGGCATGCCTCAATGATCACGAAACCTATTTATTTATTTTGGAGGATTTTTGGAGGATTTTTTTCCCCTTTTCAGACGTAAATTGATTTTAATTAGTTAGTGTTTAATTTCCTCAATTTAAGGCTATAATAATTAATGGGTTTTAATTAATTAAATTTTAAGAAAGAGAAAGATACCGTTTAAAATTCCAATTCTTAATCGTAATTAGTAACTCTTACCGTTTAAAATTCCAATTCTTAATTGTAATTAGTAGCCCTTAACCGTTTCCACAAATTAAGGCTATAATAATTGGAACAGTCAAAATATTAAGGTCCTATAAAATCATGCTTCATTATTTAAGCTTTCAGGCACCGGAGAGACAGTAAACTTGCCGGAGATTTCATAGATCCCGATGAAGGCTCAAATTTTCTGGTATATCTTTTATTGCCTTAACAACTTTTTTCTTTGATCCTCTTGGTGTTTGTATATTTTTTTGCTGAAATACAGGATTGAGATCCCATTTCACGTAGTTGAAATGGGTTTGTATAGAAAAAGAGAATGGAAATGTTTTCTGACATTTCTCATTTGGAACTTGCTCTAAATTTGGGTTTCTTTGTTTGGGTTAGCCGTCATTATTTTGCATCACTTAGCTTACGAATCATTGTGGTTTTAGGATTGAGACCCATTTTACGTTATTGAAAAGAGTTTGTATTGCATAAGAAATGGCCAAATGGGTTTATATATATATCCCATTAATCTTTTCTTTCTCTTTAAAAATTTATTTGGATTTGATGATTTGCTAATACTATTCTAATAGTTAATAGAAAAGTTGTTCTAACTTTATATTGTCTAACATGACAGGAAGTTAAAAATGATTTGACAAGATTTTCCCATGAAAATTATATCAATTTTTATGGAATATTGTGAAGGCGAGAACAAAGTCTGAACTTTGGTTATCATGAAAGTTACATATTGTTCTTATTATATACTTTTTGGTTTTCTATAATGTATTTAGTATCTACGTTGCAGCCCGTGCAAGGCTCCATTCGGAGGGAACATTTCCTACTAAGAAGTTTTTCCATACTCAAGATTTGACTAGACATCTGATTAAAGACAGTAGCAATCTCTTTCAGTACACCTCATCTTCTCATGTTTGCTTATAAGTTTTTGCCTCCAAATAAATGTAACATTTTATTACTAAATTGTTGATGTTGTAATGTCAATTATTTTTAAAAATGGTATCCACACACCTTCAATACACCTTGTAACCTTGAGTAGTCATTAACAAAAAAAATTAACAGTGACCTCCTTGTTGTGTTTTATCTCTTCCCTTTTTCTTGTGTTTTTTTTTTCCGTTATATTTATTTGTTTAATATGTTAACAATTGACCTTTCTTTATTAAAAATATTGACTAACGAGTAAATGTGTGAATAGGATTTGGTTCCCCTCTCTATTATCCTTTCTCTCTATTTCGTCAAGTATACATTTAAATAAGAGATATATATCCTATTTAAATTTTAAAGATAAAGATTATATTAAATAAATAAAATCATGATCATAATCAAGTAAATAAGTTTTGGAAAGTACTTTTCAAATTTGGTAAGAAAAATATTTCCTGCAAATTTAGATACATATTAATATCATCTTATATTTTTATATTTTAAATATTTAAATATAGGAGGCTGCTTTATTTGAAGATAAAAGAAATAAATCTTATATTATTGATATTTAAATATGCGGAGGCTACTGCGCCAGAGAAAAAAAAATCAATTTTTCTTTTTTTTAAAATAAAAATTCTTTTACCTTTTCTTTAATGTATCTGAATCATAAGACTATTTATTTAATTGAAAAATATTTTGCAACGTTCTAAGGCCAAAATATTTTTCAAAAGATTACTATTTACCAGGCTAAATAAGACATATTAATTCAAGCTCAACAATTTTGATAAATTGAATAATATAAATTAAGATTAAATCAATGGTATTAATGGATCTTCAAAATTTGTGGTTATGAATGTAATATAATCTTAACCTATATATATTAAATAGAACATGTCTTTTAACTAAATGTATACTCTTTGATGAAATGGAGAAAAAGTATAATGAAGAGGAGCTGGATCAGGTTTAATATAATTCATGTATTCTATCGCATCATGATTTAGCACAGATATATCTTTATTTATTTATATTATATAGTCATTTATACAAAAAGAAAATCATGTACTCCCTCCGTCCCATATTAGTTGATCACTTTTCTTTTTATACGCATATATTAAGAAATCATATATCTTTAGTTATTTATTTTTATTATATAATCATTTATACAAAAAGAAAATCATGTACCTCCGTATGTCCCATATTAGTTGATCACATTTCTTTTTACATGCATATATTAAGAAATCATATATCTTTATTTATTTATTTTTATTATATAGTGATTTGTACAAATAGAAAATCATGTACTCTCCGTCTCATATCAGTTGATCACTTTTCTTTTTACACACATTTATTAAAAAATCATAAATAAGTGGGAAATTTTACCAATTCACCCCTTAAGAACTTTTTTTAAAATTTACAGACAAGGGCGAATACTTTAAAAAAGAATTAATTGAAAGGTAATTTGGAAAAAAATCAATTAATGTTTTCTTGATTTAGTAAGGTGATCAACTAATATGTGACAACTATTTTCAATATAGTGATCAACTAATATGGGATAGGAGGAGTAATTTATGATGGAGTAGATTGTTGATTGAACTAATAAGATTGCTATAAATCATTGAATTTAATTAGTATGAAACTATGATGATTGGATTATCAATTAACTGAAGTTTTTCATATCAACTTTTATGCTTCGATCTTTTTTTTAATAAGCAACTTGTAGCATAATTTTTTTTTAGCAATTTCTTTCAATATGTCATATTAGGATCGTAACTTAATTTTCCTCTCTTTTATTGTATTATTTATTATTAGAATATTTGTCAAGTAATGACACTAATTATTTTAGAATATATTTAATCTTTTATTTTAACCGTGCGAAGCGCAGATAAGTCCACTAGTTGTATATAAGTTCAAATGTCTACTTGTACACACCTAAAATTAAAGGGTATAAATGTCAGTTGAGGCCAAAAAAAATGATACTTATATATCTTGAAAGATTTGAGATGTATCAAAAAAGAAAGGAGAAGTCCAATATACCTCTTTATGTTATGGAATGAACATATCGTTCCCTTCTAAAACAATTGTTTGTTATATAGATACGACAATATTTATTTGGTAACACTGAAATATACGATATTTGATCCAAATGTAAATTAAGTGTCGATGAATAAATTTGTGACATTTAAGCAACTTAATATGACATTTATATAATGTCTCGTATTCCCCAATTTCTTGTAGTGAGATGAGAAAATAAGTCAATTTCAGTCTGGGAGATCATATAGAAAATAAAAATAAAAATCTTGGGAAAAAAAAGAGGCAAAGCACTAATCTCACAATGAAGCATATTCTAAAAATCATAAAATAATATCTTCATGAAGCAATGAATATTTCCAACAGAATTACTTGGAATGTTAGGACCTAGACGTGCAAGCAATTAGTTCTTAAAAGATAGTTCAGTATGCTAATTAATTTAGTACGAAAAGGTCATTTTTTCTCAAAAAAAAATATATGAAAGTTAACTCTTGCATTGATCATTATTCTAATGAGACAATATTTTAATTTTCATAAATGGTATTACTGGAATATTATAATATGTGAAAAGGCATCCAATGACATGAGAACCATGAAGGACATCATGGGCAACCACTTTTAGGATCATATATCAAAGTGGTGTCTATTACTTAAACGATTTTCTTTCCTATAAATAAATTGGTAGAAGCCATTTTGTAACAACAAACCATAGAAGCCAAAAATTCAAAACAAATTCATTAGGGAATTATGCTTTTGAAAATGGGGAACTCAAGAAGACAACAATTTCCTCATCATCAAATTGTATATGCCATGACATTTTGCTTGGTAATTGCCACAAGTGTTGCAGCCTATACACCTTATAGTTATTCCCCATAGGAAACCACGAAGCAAGAGAAACCTTATTCCCCCGAATATAAGGTGCCATCAATTCTGAAAAGTACATATACTAAGGTGCCATCAGCATCAAAAGAGTACTTCAACGTGCCATCATTTCCAAAAGAAACTTATACTAAGAATCCATCAGAATCTAAAGATTACTTCAAGGATGTGCCATCATTTCCAAAAGATACTTACACAAAGGTGCCATCAGAATCAAAAGAGTACTTCAAGGTGTCATCATTTCCAAAACATATATACACTAAGGTGCCATCAGAATCAAAAGAGTACTTCAAGGCGCTATCATTTCCAAAAGATACTTTCACTAAGGTGCCATCAGAATCAAAAGAGTACTACAAGGTGCCATCAGCTCCGAAAGATACTTACACTAATGTTCCATCAAAATCAAAAGAGTACTTTAAGGTGCCATCATTTTCAAAAGAGATGTATACTAAGGAGCCATCAGAATCAAAAGTGTACTTCAAGGTGCCATCATTTCCGAAAGATACTTATACTAAGAGGCCATCAGAATCAAAAGAGTACTTCAAGGGCGTGCCATCCTTTTCGAAAGATACTTATACTAAGGTGCCATCAGAATCCAAAGAGTACTACAAGGTGCCATCAGCTCCTAAAGATACTTACACTAAAGTGCCATCAGAATCAAAAGAGTACTTCAAGGTGCCATCATTTCCAAAAGATGCTTATACTAAGGTGCCATCAGAATCAACCAAATACTTCAAGGATGTGCCATCATTTCCAAAAGATACCTATACTAAGGTGCCATCAGTCTCCAAAGAGTACTATAAGGTGCCTTCAATTCCATCCGAATCAAAAGATAATTACAATCATGAGCCACAAGTCCCTCAACATGTTCACGAAGATACTTACCATGAGGAACCATCAGTAACCCAGGATTACAACAAGGTACCTTCAATGTCAAAAGACAACTATGAATACAAAGTGACATTACCAAAACCTTTCTTTAAATTACCACATGTTGCTCAATATCGTCACCGCAATTTGCCATCACCAAAGAACTCAGAGAACTACCAATATCCTCCTCCTCCATACAACCTCCAATCTCCTTCTCCATCCACTCCATCTCCACCCCCGCCTTATTACTAAGCCACGTCTATATTTTATAGTGATTGTCATCCTAGCAAAGTATAAAGGATATATTTGTTGCGGATTTCGGGTTAGTATGGAAGCCAAGCCAAAAGAAGTAGAGATTTCAAGAATCAATCAATTGTGCTCTACAAGGAGATACTTCCTACTTTGATTTTTCTTTTTATGTTGTTTTGGTCATGATGTACTTTCTAATTGTACTTTTTAAGAGTGTTTTTCATTTTTTTTTTCTCCATATATATGAGTTCAATCTATCATAAAGTGCGACATTTTTCTTTACATTTGTCTCAAAGGATAGGAATTACAATCTGGTGACCATTTACAAATGAATATATAAAAATGGTCTTTTCAAATTTCTTATTTTCCCGTCCAAAGGACTAGATTTGATTCTCAACTAATAACTGAACATGGCTGCGTAGTGCTAGGACAGTGTAGATATTTAGAACAATTAATGATTAACAGATGATTAAATTAATACACATTGACCATTGTCATCTTTATTATTCTACTTTTGTTTGTTTATCTTTTCTGACACGTACATTTTAGATTTTCGACTTATGTTTTCTTGTTGGGGTTACATCATCTTATTCTAGATACTTTAGAGTTTTAATACTATGACTTTCAAGTCTAGAAAGTTAATTTCCGCAAGTGATTTTGTTAAATGATTGAGTTTATGGGAACTTGATCCTTTAATTGCTTTAAACTGTTTTCCTAGCATTTGATATCATTATAATTAGTTGTTTATTAAAATGGTTTGATAGGTTAAGTTAAGGTTGGTAGTTGGTTCTCCCATCAGGAGGAGGGGGTGGTAGTGTGGGTGCCAACCATGATGGGTCAGGATCATGACAATTTGAAAGTTAGATAGTTCTTCAAGTTGCCCACAACTCAAATTTTTAATCAACAAATTGAGACGAAAAATGGCATCAACTCGTAGATCCAATGCGCAGGAGTGAGTTGTTAGGGTAGATAATAAACAACATAATATTTGAATCATATTCAGCAAAATGTATAAACAATCACACTGTTAAAATTTCCAGAATTACATATAGTTTTTACTTTACATATAGTTGGCCAGTACCAAGAAGAGCCAAACAACTAAGCAGACTGCCTGACTAACCACAAAAAGATAACTTCATTTTATGATAATGTTGATATTCAGAATAATTTGTGCACACCTCCATTATACCATTGTGTATCTACTACATCTTGGCTCTCACCAGCACAGATAGTGTCGGGTTCTAACGTTGTAATTGAATGAAAAATGGAGAAAATTAAACTTCATATTTAGAAAGAGGACTTCTATAGCATTGGTGGGAGAAAGGAACATTAAAGTGTTTAAATATAGAAGCACTTCCTTGTATTCTTAAAGGGTGGAGAAGAAAACAAACATCGCATTGTTGTCTTCAACACTCGCTCGGTTTTGACTTCGTCTTTAAAGAATGATGGGTAAAAAAAAATTGTTTTTGGAAAAATTCTAACCCAATATTTTTACTCACATATGAGACAGTACACGTGCATGTGCGAAACACAGATGCAACACATATCGAAGAGACAAAGATCTTGAGTACACATTAGAAGTGTGTGCTGCACTTCCGCATAAGGGAAATTCGGGTTCAATGCATGCTGAAGAGGTGCATCTCTTCAGTACATTGATTTGTGACTACGATAGAAGTGTGTGCAATGTTGGATATTAATTGTCCTGGATTTTTTTTTTGGGCAAACTATATAAATCCCACTAGTTTAGGTCCTAATTATATTACTTCCTCTACCATATTTCATGCTTAGGATACACGAGTTGAAATCCGTGAGATACATGTATCTGCCAAATTTTAAAATTGAGATACATATTTTATTTGTTTAAATTAATTGGTCGTAACTGATTTCCTTCATTAGAGAAGTAATTGAGGATTTTTAGAATATATGGACAATTATTTTTGAAAATTTAAATTAATCAAATCCCTTAATATAAGGCGGAAATCAAGGTATGTTTAATTAATTTCATTTTATTATTCTTTGAAATAATAAATTCATTAATATTATTAATAAAAGATTAAAAAAAAACATGTATATATTAGTCATGTAATTTGATTAACTTCATTTTATTACTCTTAAAATAATAAATCCATTAATTTAATGTATCTATTATCAATATATGATGTATCCAACCAAATAAACACTTAGATACTTGAGCATCATACATGTACATCCATATGTATTATAGAAGTGTCTAGATTTATTTAATATATTTGTTATATGTGTCTAGTATTAATTTCATGTATCTATTTAGATGATCTAATTTTAATTTCATGTATCTTTTATCAAGTATTAGTTTCATACATTATATTCAAAAACATGTATTTCGGATACATAGTAAGCATATACATATAATTATGTGTATCTAAATATGAAATGTAACTGAAACACACGAATTTAAGAACAATCACGATGGTAGAGTATCTATTTATCATTAATCCAAAAAAAGAGTAGAATTTTTCAAAATTCTTCCCTTTTTAGCATCTGAAATTTTTTCTCATAAATACATATAATCTTAAATCAGATACATGTAATCTTAACTAGATACATGTACGCATGATTTGTATCCAACATTGTTGCATATCTAATGGTGTATTTGTTCTGTTAATTAAAACTTGACGTAATTCTTCCATCTTGATTGGGTCGTTCCTATACTTAGATCTATTCTCGGCTTGAATGTTGATGGATGAAGAGTCAGTTCCTGCAATGAGAAATTCATGAGTAAAAATAAACAAATAAAAGTTGTCTAATTTAGTATAAAATTTTGTTAATGTGTAGTACCTTTAACAAGAATCGTCCGATTTTGAGAATGGCCAGTCATTAAAGTTAGGGGTGTGCATCGGTCGGTTCGGTTTGGTTTTATGTATTATCGATTCGGTTTATCGGTTTTCAAATACGCTAAACCAATAACGAACCAATAAGATAATTTTTTATCGGTTTTCGGTTTATCGATTTTGGTCCTTAACGGTTAGGTTTTTGGTTTAACCAATAAGAAAATGCTTATAAAACAAATATATGGTTTCTCTAATAAATTTGGCATGACAAGACAATAATGTAACTTTACAAAAGCTAATAAAATAGAAATAATAATAACAAACATGAAAGAACTATACATGTGTAAGACAAAGAGAAATCAAGAGGAATATGGTTCTTACTTTAGGTTTTGATGATTTGTATAATGTAAAGTTGTGAATTCAAAGTCACAACGAAGTATGAATGAATGGCTAAATGACAAAGACATAACTATTAAGATATTGCAATTAATATTTACTAATATGTATGTATATGTAAAAGTAGTAAATTACAATAGTCTTAACTCTTAATGGGTTATCGGTTTACCCAATAACCCAATATTGAAAACCAATACCGAACCGATAACCCGATATTTTTTTTATATAAAACCATTAAGAAACCGTTAACCCAATAACCCAATAACAATAAATCAATTACACTTTTCTCGGTTCGGTTTATCAGTCGGTTCGATTTTTGCACACCCCTAATTAAAGTGTTTGAGAAACAACAAAATCAAAAAATATAAAACCTAATTTATAAAACTTTTTTAAATTGAACTTAAGAACATTATGAATTTTAATTCAGAAACAAAATCAAGATACATGAGAATAATTAAAAAAAAAATAGAAACAAAACTATATGTAAAATATTGATTTGAACATGCAAACATGTATTGAGAGAATGAATGAATAAATTAAAGAGGGAGAAGAAGAAGAAAGAAAGTGGGATGAATGGGAGTGGGGAACGCCTGGCGGCAACAAATGGGAATAAAAAAAAAAATTAACTTGTTAATGACCATTAATTAAGGAGCTATTTAAGATAATTATCTACTATCATATTTAAGAGATTTGCTTATCTTATTAAATATTTTAAAATATATCGTATAAATATTAAATGTGATAATATATGTAATTATTTTAAACTAGAGGTAAATATAATATATATGATAGTGATGTATGTGTAGTTAGGTAGTTTGGTTTATGATTGGCTAGTCCTTTTCTTGTAAGAAAAGGTTTATGATTCTATAAATATAAGTCTGTTCCTTCTAACTTAATCAACATTCACAATGTAGTCCTAGGGTTTTGAGAGTTTAGGTTATGGGGGAGAATTTGTGAACCTCCTTATATTCCGAGTGAATTGGTTGAGGTTATTTCTCTCTCTATATTTTGTACTCTCATATTTATAGTGGATTGCTCATCTCCTTTGAGGATGTAGGTCGATTGACCGAACTACACTAAATCTTTGTGTCTTTTGGGATATTTCTCATTTGTCTTCTTACTTGTGGCCTTTCGAGGTTTATTTTGCTAGCTTCCGCGTGACACCTGATTTATTTCGGTCCTAACAACACGTCATATATATGAAATGCAGGTGCAACATAGGTCCTAATCAATGCAACATTTTTTCTAGATCATTTCTTCCTTTGTGAAGCAGTTTTTTTATGGCCATAAATATTTGACTCTTCCTCAGACATTAAATACGAAAAAGGAAAAATTGATTACTAAAATTTTGAAGTTAAAAACTCATTCTTCTTGGAAAAACTCTAATGTGATTTTCTATTATTAAGTGCGTTCAAAGTTCAGCGAATTTGAGGTACTATTATTCGGCTGAAGTTAATCATTTTATCACTTCATCCTAGGATTTGTGGCCGACACAGGATTTTTATTTTGGGGGTTCAAATATAAAAAGTAAAAATGTGAAATGGTTGATTAAAAGGAGCATAGCGGCGAAAGACAAGATTAATTTTAACTCGTTTTGTCATGTTTCATTTAATATTTCTTCCTACTTATGTCTTGCTTCATCGAGCCTTTTTAAATCTATTGTGCTTTTAGGAAAAAAATACAGTAGTTATTTTTGAGTTGTAGCGGAACTCCTTTTCAAAAGCTGAACCGTAACTTTCTCCAAAAGCACTTTTGAAAATTTTGGCCAAGCACAAATTTGATCTCTAATTTTGACAGAGAAAAAAAAATGAATTTGTTAGCCAAACACAGAATGTTAATCTACAATAATATCAATTTTTATAAATTTGGCCAATCTCGCTATTAATTTTGTTGTTTTAACATTTTAAATATATTTATTACTAGGAGCCTATTCTTATTATATATTATATCCTTCATAATATAATTTTTTTACATAATTTATATAAATATTATTTATGAAAAAAAAAGTTATATTAATTAATACTCTCTCTGTCCCAATTTATGTGACACTTTTCATTTGTTGAGAGTCAAATAATTTTAGTTTGATCAGAAATTTGCACATGGAATTTTCAAAATTTTAAAATAAAATTTATATATTTATAAACTACGTAAAAAGTACTATACGTCAAAATAATTGAAAATTCAAAATATTTTAAAGATATATGAAAAATTCATAGGTCAAACAAAGACTTGTTTGAATCTTGAAATTCAGAAAATGTCACATAAATTGAAACGGAGAGAATATCAACTTTTATTAATTCTCATCAAGCTTCAACTCAATTTCGTATAAGCTTTAGTGATTTTGGTAGGGATATAAACTTTGTAAAATCAAATCAAACAACCTTTTGAAAGTTATGGGCTGGGCTTTAGGAAAAGACAAAATTGAAACTATTAGCGGAAACGTGAAAATAAAGAACAAGGAAGAGCAACAATATTTAACGTGGTTCGAATCAAAATGATCCTACGTCCACCAAAGAACAACTGCACCAATATTTATTTCACTCTACAAAGAATACAAGTTAAATATTACAAGAGAGAGAACATCAAATGCCTTAGAAGGTCAGAAGGAAAGTGAGAGGATGATTTGAAAATGAATTAAGAGCTACCTATTTATAGGAATGAATTCTTCCTATTATTGTCATTCATGACATCACTGTGTCAAAAATGTCAAGGTCAAACACGTGACACCATTTTATAGTTTACCTAAATTTCACTTACCAAGATACTATCTTGACTTTTATTTTACACTAATTATCTTCCTACCAAATCTTCAAATTATTTCATCTTTCATTGAGTTTGATTCCACAAGAACCAAACCAACTCTTTCAATCTCCACCTTGGTTTGCTTTTCGAGCATGCGTATAAATAACTCCGGCCAAAACTTCTAAGCTTACTGGGTAATCCCGTTGTAAGAAACAAGAAGAATCAAACCTTTGTTGAACATACTAGCTCCACCTAGCAATTGTTCTCTCAGAGTTGCATCAATTGATGCATACTCCGGCCAAGTCCTTGTAGTGTGCAAACTTGGCAAGCGGAACTATCTTGGTCAACATGTCTGTAGCCTTATCGTCTGTGATAACTTTCTCAACCTTGATAGCTCCCTCTTCTACGACATCTCGAATGAAATGGAATCTGACATCAATGTGTTTGGTGCACTCATGAAATCTTTGGTTTTTAATCAAATGAATAGCATTTGCCTATCACATCTTAGAGTTGATTCCAGCTGAATCAAACTCAATTCTGCCACAAAACCTTTCAACCATATAGCTTCTTTCACTACCTCCGTTGCTGCCATATATTCTGCCTCTATTGTAGACAAAGCAACAATCGACTGTAAAGATGTATCCAATTGTGGACCTCCTTTTATCAAGATCCCCTGCATAGTCAAAATCTACATAGCCGAGAATTGAAATACCTTCACTTTTTCGGAAGGTTAGGCTAACATCAGGAGCTCCTTTGGGATATCTCAATATCCACTTCACAGCTTCCCAATGCCTTTTTACTGGATTTGCCATGTACCTGCTTACCACACTTATAGATTGAGCAATATCTGGACGTGTGCATACCATAGCATACATAATGCTACCAACTGCGCTTGCATAAGGAACCTTTGACATATGCTCCACCTCATCCATAGATTGAGGCATTTGTAACTCTGAAAGCTTGAAATGAGAAGCTAACAGTGTACTTACAAGCTTGCTCATATGTATATTGAATCTCTCAAGAACCTTTTCGATGTACCTCTTTTGAGAAAGATATACAACACCGTCTTCTCTTGAAATCTCCATTCCAAGGATTTTTTTTGCAGCTCCCAAATCCTTCATGTCAAATTCCTTGCTCAACAGTTTCTTCAAAATATTTATCTCTGTGATGTTGTTAGCAACAATAAGCATATCATCAACATACAACAATAGATAAATCATAGAGTTACTAGACATCTTCTTGTGATACATACAACTATCAAATGCAGTCCTCGAAAATCCATGTGTAGTCATGAATGCATCAAACCTCTTGTACCACTGTCTATGGGATTACTTCAAACCATACAAAGACTTCTTCAGTTGGCATACATGATCTTCTTTTCCTTCAGTTAGGAAACCTTCAGGCTGATCCATATAGATTGTCTATTCTAGATCACCATGTAAGAAAGCAGTTTTGACGTCAAGTTGTTGAAGCTCTAAATCAAATTGTGCAACCAATGCTAGTAACACACGAATTGAGCTATGTTTCATGACTGGAGAGAAGATCTCATTGTAGTCAATTCCCTCCTTCTGGCTGAAACCCTTTGCAACCAATCTCGCCTTGAACCTAGCATCTTCTACTTCCGGAATACTTTATTTCTTTCTGTAGACCCATTTACATCCAACTGTCCTTTTCCCCTTTGGCCTTTTAACTAAGACCCATGTCTCATTTTTGTGAAGAGAGTACATCTCTTCCATCATGGCTAACTGCCATTGTGCATCATCTTTGCAAGAAGTTGCTTCAACATACGAGGAGGATTCGAGATCCTTAATCTCTTCTTCTGCAGCTACGAACACATATGCAATTAGATTTTCTTGCTTTATAAGACGTTCATGTTTCCGTATCTGCCTTTTGTCTCTTCCCTTCAAAATTGTGTATGGTTCATTGACAGCAAGTTCTTCAAGATCTGCATCTTTTGACTCATCAATTTGAGTCTCTTAATCCCGTTCCTTGGTAAGCTCCACCGATAGCTCCATCTGCTCGTTGTTCTCGTTTCTTGATAACTCCATAGAAACTTTATGAGGATCAAGTATAGAGGACTCATCAAAGGTAACATCTCTACTAACTACAAATTTGAGTAAGGATAAACACCAAAGTTTGTATCCTTTTGCTCCATCTACATACCCTACGAATATGGCCTTTTTAGCCCTTGGTTCAAGCTTTCCTTCATTAACATGATAATAAGCTAGACACCCAAATATTCACAAGTATGAATAGTTAGAGGGTTCACCTGACCAGACCTCATTCGGAGTCTTAAAGTAAATCGCTGATGCTAGAGATCGACTGACAACATGAGAAGCAATATGACCTGCTTCAACCCAAAATACTTTGGACATTCTAGCTTGTAAGAGCATACAACGAGCCTTCTCAAGAAGAGTTCTGTTCATTCTCTCGGCAACTCCATTCTGCTGTGGTGTGTGCCTGATCGTCTTATGTATTGTGCTCCTATTAACCTTGCAGAAATCATTGAACTCTTCACTGCAAAACTCTAAGCCATTGTCTGTGCGAAGATACTTGATTTTTCTCTCCATTTGATTTTCAACCAAAATCTTCCTC
Source organism: Solanum commersonii (assembly GCA_029007595.1). Taxonomy (NCBI): domain Eukaryota; kingdom Viridiplantae; phylum Streptophyta; class Magnoliopsida; order Solanales; family Solanaceae; genus Solanum; species Solanum commersonii. The sequence continues at coordinate 118,295 of JAJTWQ010000077.1, forward strand.
TCTTTAAATGCTTCAAAAGCATCACGTTTTGCCTTCAAGAAATGCACCCAAACCTTTCGTGAAAAATCATTAATGACTGTGAAAAGATACCTCTTTCCTCCATTCGATGGAAGCTTAGAGGACCCCATAAATCTGAATGGATGTAGTCTAGCACCCCTCCCGTCTTGTGTTTGCCAGTGCTGAAGCTGACCTTTTTCTGCTTCCCTAAGACGCAGTGCTCACAAAATTCAAGTGTCTTGATCTTCTCACCATTCAAAAGGTTGCGGTTGCTCAACATCTCCAGTCCTCATGCGCTCATATGGCCTAATCTCATGTGCCATAATTTTGCCTTGTCATCATTAGATAACTGCACTGTAGATGTATTTACAGAGCCAAAAATGGTGCTTCTCGCAAGTATGTAGAGACCATCCTCCAGCTTGGCTTTCAACATGACTAAAGACCCTTTAGTCACTTTTATGGTTCCTCCTTCACTTATGTACTTGTAGCCTTTTTTATCCAAAGTACCCAGGGAGATCAATTTTTTCTTCAGATCAGGATATGACGAATTTCTGCAATAGTCCTCATGGTTCCATCATGGCAGCGAACACGAACTGAACCAATGCCAACTATTTTACAAGTTGCATTATTGCCCATTAATACGGTGCCTCCACTTGTTTCATAACTGCTGAACCAATCTCTTCGGAATGTCATATGTAGAGTACAACAAGAGTCTAACACCTATTTGTTGTCATAGACTCCACTATTACATGATGTTCGTTAGTACATAATCATCATCAGAATCATGCACTTGCTTAACAATGGATGCACTCGCCTTTTCTTTGGACTTTGACATAGGGCAATCTCGTTCAAAGTGCCCCTTCTTGTGATAGCCCCAACACTTCACATTTTTCTTATTCACACAAGACTTTGATCTGTACTTCGATTTGCTCCTTCCCTGTTGGCTAGTACGACCTTTCACAAAGAGCTCACTAGCTTCGTCACCTTTGTCTCCTTAAAAATGCATCCGCACATCACAAGAGTTAAGTGCTTGCCACACTTGCTCAAGAGTGATAGGCTCTTTGCTATACATCATTGAATTCTCAATATCACGATATTTTGAAGTCAATGAAAATAGCAAAGCACATGCTAGCGTCTCCTCATCCTTTTTGATTCCAGCAGTTTGTAAGTCCATCACAAGTTTGTTGAATACATCTAGATGGTCCTACAACAAAGTACCTGAATCCATCTTAAATGTGTGAAGACGTCGTTGTAACAACATCCTTGTTGTCATTGACCGGTCTTGGTAAAGCCTTTCCAGCCTTTTCCATAACACTTTGTCTGTCTCATCGGTACTTGTACTCACTTCACAAAGTATGTTAGGTGCAAGGGACAGTTGTATTACACTTAGTGCATCTCTTTCAATCTTCTCCTTACCCGAATCTGATGTGTTATCGGTATACTTTCCGTCAATAGCATGGATTGAACCTTCCCTCCGCAGTAACGCCATCATCTGATATTCCAATATTGAAGTTGTTGCGCCTACTATATCTATCAATTTCAAACTTCATGAAACTTATCTTTACTTCTTCTTCCTTTTCTACTACAATGTATTTTGAAATACAGAAAACCAAAGTAATTCTTTTATGATGTAGAAATTCAGATTATGATGCAACCACAAAGGATACTCAAACAAAACCTTGGCTCTGATACCAATTGTTAGTGAAAACATGAAAATAAAGAACAAGGAAAAATAACAATATTTAACATTGAAAAGATACTTGACAAATTCAAGTATTTTGAATTTCAATATTGTCTTGACACTAATAGATGCAAGCTTTGCACTTCATTAAAAGAATGAAAGTGAAAGTGACTCACAATTAGACTATGCAAAAGTGTTGAAAAGCTTGATGTCTATTGAGAATTGTAAGCATCAGACTTAATATGTGTTATTAGTAAATTAAGTTGGTTCACAAGTAATTCTAATCAAACTTATTGAATGACAATAAAAAGAGTTTTGGGAGATCAAAAAAATACTCAAAACTATGTTTTGTGTTGTAACAAATATCAAACAATAATTGAATAATATAGTGCAACTGGACCAAATGAAGTGAAATCCACAGTCTGTATGTATTTACTTTTGGTGGGGGAGCAATCTCTGAAAAGTCATCCAATAACATGTATCGCTCACTCTACAATGAAATCTAAATTTATCGCTTTAAATAAAATCGGTGAAGAAGTTGAATAACTCCAAAATTTCTTCAAAGATATTTCGTTTTGGCCTAAACTCTTTGACACCGGTATGCATACACTGTGATAGCCAAATTACAATAGGTAAGACAAAGAATGTGATGTATAACAAAAAGTTTCATCATATAATAATAGAAACATAATATTATTAGAGAACTAATCTCTAATGAAATTATCACGATTGACTATGTGAAGTCAAAAGTTAATGTGTCGGATTCACTTACAAAAAGTCTAAATAGAAAGGGAGTTGATAGATTATCAAAGAAAATGGAGCGAAGACCTAGATCAAGTCATCACAACGGTAACTCTACCTAGAAGACTGGAGATTCCAAGAGCTAGGTTCAAAAGATCAAACAAAGTTGTGACTGATGATTTAACATTGTCAAATAACTCAATTCATTCTCATGATAAAGATAATGTTCAGAAAATAATATAGGGCTTAGCTTAAGGCTTGAAGCTTTTTACTGATTCCTTGACAGATGTGACCAAATAATTTATTTGTAGGATTAAATGTTTAGGAATTATCTAAGTGAGTATGAAGTGGAAGTCGCTTAAAAATAGTAATAAAAGCCTATTCTCTAAGCTCTAATGAAATTAAGTAGTGTTCATGGATAAAACAAATAAAATCGTGAGAACCATACATAAAATAAGGCTAGTTGTGTGAGTTATATTGCCTAGGTGTACAACAAAATTTGAACACAAATGATAAATACCGGGTAATTTACGCACATCGACTAATTCCACCAGATACCTACCATCTTCCCACTAGGAATAGGTACTAGATAATTCTATCCTCCAAAGATAGGACAAATGGGATAAATTCACCTAATATTTTGTCTCAATTAAGATTTGAACGGAAACTTCATAATTCTCTATCCACCTTATTAACCACTAAGCCACACTCAAAAGTGAGACAACTTTTTGCCATCATCTTCTGCACACCTCAACTCTTCCACCGCGTATCTTCTACAAGAAGAGGTACTAGATAACTTGATGCAAACATAGGCTTAGAAAAATATAAAGAAACCAACTAGTTACCCGTAAGGGTTGTTTAGCTAGTGAGATAAGATATAACAAATCCAGAATAAAATGTGAAATTATTTTATACCCACTCAGTTATGAATTTTAATTAATCCCTTCAAAAATAAAATAATAGATTAACTATCCCATATAGAGGTGGGATAAACTAATCTCATTGGTATATTTGTCTATCCGATCTCAATAATCAAATGACCTCTTCAAAAGTTGCCATATAAAGGTTATCATAACAAATATATCATTTCCTCTCCATTGTTCATCTCTCCAATAGGGTGAATCTTTATACCAGAATCCAGATATATGAAAATTCAAACAGCTTTTGCATTGTGTATCCTGTTTTTGACAAACCTTACCTTCCAAGACTCCCAGTTCCTAAATGAAATACTAAAGTACAAGCTTAGTGAAATATGTATCTGCTCCTGTAAACATGAGTAGTCCATAACATTATGGACTCACACATAACTTGATACAATGAAGTTCAAGCTCCCAATTAGTAGCAAGAACATGTAGATATAGCTATAAAGCAAAATGAATTGAATATGATATCTGAAACATGGATGACAACATATGAGAGATCAACAGCAGCATCATACCTAGTGAACCTCACAAAGTGGGGTTTTGAGAGGGTAGAGTGTACGCACACTTACAACTACCTCGTGGAGATACAAAGGTTGTTTCTGAATTTACAACATATGAGAGATCATGAAGCAAAATTTACAATACCTAGCACTGAAGAACAACCATGTCAATGGACGTTTTACATGTTATTTAGATATGCACATAACATTTAGACATGTAATATTTCTGATAGAATACCAGGTAAGTTGGAACAACATATAGTAGACGAAATCAAACTGATATCAAACGAGTAGAAAGAATGAAATTGTACACAACACACAAATTCACCAAATAAAGCTTCGACCTTCACAAATCTTTTAATCTACTTTGCCCCCAAGTTTAGTAAGATCTCATGTCATACGTTACCAACAAGAGGATGACCCTTGGGGACTAAATGAAATCACCAAATTTCAGATGATTTCTGTCAATACAGGTGCGACATATCTGAGAAGAACAATGAACTGAAGATGGCACAAAAAATTGGATAAAGACATGCAAGAGATAATGAAGAAAAATTTACAATGACAAAACACAACCAAGTCGATGGATGTTTTCCATGTTATCCAGATTTGCACATACCATTTAGACATGTAATATCTGATAGAATACCAGGTGAGTGAGAACGACATATGACAGACTTAATCAAAGTCCTATCAAACCAGTAAAATGAAAGACCTGAAACTGGAGCAAACACACAAATTCTAATAATAATTCTTGAACATGCACATATCATTTTTTCTTTTTCGTCCCCCAGGATTAATAAGATCTCAAACTATAAGTTGCCAATCAGAGAAGGACCCTTTTGGAGACCAAATCAAATCACCAAATACTCCCCTTCTAGATCTTGTCAAGCTTCTCTGCCTTAACAACAGGGTTGGCTTTTGCAATTTCATCCTGGCCAGCAGAGCGGTAATCAAACAGGCAGTCATGTTTATCTGAGTAGCGGTGTGCTCCACAATAAAGGTTACCACAGCGACATTTGAATCCAGTGATGCCAACCTTTTTCTTACAATTGTCACAGCGGTTAGGACCCACCTTAGCCTTTACATCGGGCATATCACTAGAACTCGAAGTTTGAGATGATGGCAAAGCTATAGATTGTGCTTCAATAGTATCAGGTTGCACATCTACGGGGTCAACCATAACCATTCCCTTCTCTCCGGCAGATGATCCATTGACAAGGTTTTCAATTGATGACACAGCAAGCTTAGCTTGTTCTTGTTTCAATACCATGTCTTTGTAACACTTGGAGCACATGTTCATGTTTGCAGCACTTCCGAAAAAGCCACAGTTGTTAATACACAAAATGGGACCTTCCGGAGGGGGTTGGCATCCCGTCTCATCATGCTCCATATTGTCAACACACCTGTACAAAACACAACAGAGATAACAGCATCAATACAAACCTACAAAAGAAACCTCATAAACCTGCTTCTCCTGAGAGAAGACAACAGCGAAACGGAAGAATATTCTTTGCTTCGGTTTGCTATAAACCATGTAACATTAGATAGACATGATATTGGCTGAGGAAGACTATTCAAGCTAACGAGCAAGTACCCAAAGGAAGTCATCCACTCTGTATACAAGCAAGAATTCATGAAGCGCTTCTTGGCAGTTAAAAGGAAACAAGATAAAGAAAATACATGTTTTCATCCGACAAAAAAAACAGACCCATATTCAGCTAAAAGGAAAATGCACGAGTGCCAATATTTAACAGACTGCAAGTAATACATCACGTCTCCAATGGCGGAGCCAGAATTGTCACAAAGGGATTTCAAAATATGAAAAAGTAAACACATGAAGAAGCGGGGATTCAACATACAGTGTGATCTTTTGCCGAAGGGGTTACGGATGAACCCCTCACCCCTACCTAGCTCCGCCCCTGCACTCCATCCGAAATCAGTTAGGGTAGGTTTTATGAATAACATATATCTATTCCCCTTTACTAAGGTAATATGAGCAAGATAATCAAAAATACCTACAGGCTACAACCACTAACTAAAACAGGAACCAATAATTGAACGACACTACTCAGGCAACAAATTTTTTCACTTTTTCAGTAGTGAACTCTGGAAAACACGTTTCGCCGCCATAAAATTTCGGGTTTTCAAGAATTGTAAAAAGAAAAAAACAAACAGGTATTTTCACTCCAAATCACTCACAAAAAGTAAAAAAACAACTCCAATTTATATTCATGCCCAAACACAACCCCAATTTTCAAATATCCTTTTTCATTTCGAACACAAAAACTACTTTGTAAAAAAAAATCACAATGAAACATGCCCAAACAGCCACTAGATTTCTGTGACCCTTTTGAGTTTTGACAAACTTTTAAGTTCACTATAAAACCAAAACTAAAAAACATAGATTTTGGTTCAAAGCTTCAAACAATCTAACCAATTTTCTTACCACAGTAGTACATGAGGTCAAAACCCAAGGTAAAACAAAAAAAACAAAAAAAAAGTACTCAACTACCCATAAAGCTTCATCAACATAAAAAATTTGTACTAAGCATAACCTATACCATACACCCAAAATTCTTAAAATCAAGCCAAAAAAATTAGACCACACAATAATTGAACAAAAAAATTACCCAATTCTTCAAGTAATCGATAGATCCACAAACACAACTAAAAGATTTGTAATAAAAACTGTAAATCAGAAAACATAATAAACAAAAAAGAAGAAGAGGGAAAGAGGCTTTAAGAACTGACCAGATAAGAGTTTAAGATCGCCGAGGGGAGAGAGAGAGGGATTGTGTTTGTGGTGAATTGAATTATGGGAAATTGCGGAGTTGTTTTGTTCTTCTTTTTCTCTCTGTTTGCCAACGAAGGATACGTACTGATTAGGTGCATCGTGTTGGATGCCTATTTGTTATATGCTCGTGCATACTTTACGTGGCGTTTTTACCTTTTTAAATGTTTTTTTCCACTAACCCTTTTCCAAAAATATCTTTGTTTTCCAAAATTATTTAAAAAAAATTAAATTTTGGGGTTAAAGGGAATTTAAAAAAATTAAATTTGGGGTTACTAATTCACCTTCAAAAATTATAATAAAAACTAAATTTTGTTGAAAATGTTTTCTAAACCCTAAGAATCCTAAAAACTAATTCTACTTTCGTCGATCATGGCTGCATCGACCGTTGGCCAGCCTCCACAAGAGGAGGTTGAGTCAACACCAGCAATAATCTAAACACCAACAATCACATACGCTAACAGTTTGAATTCATTTTCTGTAGCACAAGCATCAATGCAATTGAAACAAATAGTCTATTTGCATGGAGAATCGAGAATTGTTTGGAGGAGAAGAGGTGGAGCAGATGATTATAAAAGAATATTTACAATATGTTGTTATTGGGAAATTCTCCGTTGGGTGGCCACAAATACAAGATCTAAGGAATTTAATCCCAAAACAATATGAGTTGAAGGGGGAGATGAATATTGGTTTACTAAGTATTCTAATAAGGGCATCAAAGTTAGAGGATTATACTAGTCTACTGTCAAAGCCACAATTCTATATTACGGATAAACATTATTCTTATCCTATGAGAACTCTTAAGTGGGATTCATTATTTAATCTAGAAGAAAAAACTACGACTGCTATTTTGTGGATCTCGTTTCCCTCGCTACCACCAATATTTTTGGGTAGAGATGCGGTCTTTTCTTTTGTTGCAGTTGTAGGTAAATCTTTACGCGTTGACATGACTATTATCAATAAGACACACCCTAATTGTGCTAGGGTCGAAGTGGAGGTTGATCTATTGGGGGAATTTCCAAAAGGATTAATGTGGAGGTCTCAAGAAATTAGGAGAGATCATGGAATGCATAAGTGGATCCCAATAAAATACAATTACATGCCAAAGTATTGCAAGACATGTAACTTACAAGGTTATTATGAGAAAAAATGTTATGTTATCAACCCAAAATTATATCCTGAAGAAGACAAAAAGAAATAAGAAGGGCCGGGGGAGAAAAAAAGACAATAATGGAGAGATGTATCAAAGGGCAAAGATGGACAAAGGCAAGCAGGTGATTAATAATGATTTTCGAGAACAAAGACGAACGAGGTATGAAAAAGGTAGATAACAACAGAAGGGACAAAAAGAACAAGTGTGGAACCCAAATATGAAGCTCTAGAGAATCAGGAGGGGCAGGAAGACAAAGGGGAGATAAAGCAAAGAATGTTAGAGGAGGAAAATAATGTAAAGGAGAACAAGAAAGAGGAGAAAGAAAAAAAGAATACGTCGTCCAAAGAGAAAGGAAGTTCACCTGGTAGTTCCAGCTCAAACAACACACCTAACAAGAATAAAAATTCCAAGGAAGAAGACAATGGTAAACAAAGATCTAATACGATAGTAGAGAGAGAAAAAGAAGCTTAGAAGTTTGATGAAAGTGTGGGTGAATCAAAGCGCCAGGAAGACACAATATAAAGGGGGGGGGGATATGAGGAATATGAGGGAGACTTGTTTGGCAAATAAGGAGGAGCAGGCAAGAATTGATACACAGGAGGAAGATACCCCAAGAAATGAGCATAGTATTCCTAAACTCAAAGATTTTATGGAAAAGGATATTCAACACAGAATGGAAATAGAGGAGGATGGGGACATCGAGTGTCACGCCCCACGGCTACCCCCTGGACGCAACACGGGACCTAGGATCACGAGTGACCCCAAGCTAACCCTGCTAGCATAATCATAAGCATACTAAAGATAAACTGAAACAATAATAACTAAGCGGAAGCTAAATTATGAAATAATCTAAGGATGATGGGGAATACCCATATACTAAATCTGAATAAAGATAACTGAAATTTTGAATACAAAAGAAAGTCAAACTCTAAGACTAAAGCTAAAACTAACTATGTCTGAAATAAAGCCTCTACTGACTAGAAATGTTGGGACATGCCCTAGCTAGATCTAGCAAAAATTGAAACTAAAACTAAAAGCGATAAAGAGAGTCATGTCATTAGTCCTCGAAGAATGAGGACTCACCACTGATGTAGCTGAACTAAAGATCGGGAATCCCTAATCTATGCATGATCTAACTGCTGAGGACCTGAACCTACATCACGAGAAGATGTAGCGCAGAGTATGCATCAGTACTTAAAGGGTACTAAGCATGTAGGATAGAGTAACACTGAACAATAACATAATTGAATCAAAGCATAAATCTGAGCAATGACATGAGATAAGCATGATACAAACTGAGAATACTGAACATGAAATACTAAATGCAATTACCAAGTTTATAACATCCTGAGACTGATTTCTGAACTATAATGAAAACATGGTCAATGCAATAGAATCTGACTAAAGTGTAAAGGAGCTACTAATAACCGACATAAAACCACATGAGTTTAATGTGGAGTTCGATGTATATACCCCATCTAGAGGACCCAATATACCGTGCTAGAGGTATAGAGACATGCTGATGTGATCACTAAAATAATTCCCACAGAGAGGACTTACAACCTACGGGGCACTTAGTTCTGGGACTTGAGGGTGACTGACCCTAGTCCACTCAGTATTAAGCTTCCCATATGATTAAGTAATTAACACTTTATGACTGAAATGTTGTAATACTGGATAGCTCAAAACTGACATGCAAACTGAGAATGCAACATTAATATACTAATAATAATGCATTCGAAAATTGAGGCATGTTTATATGTAACTAAATTAACTGACCTAGCGTGTGTAATTTATGAACTAAAAGAACTACATAGCTAGGGTTCTGAGTTCATGCATGAATCTAGGAAAAATAATACGATAACGTGATAATATGATTTGGATTATTCTAACAGCTAAAAACCTAACAATTCTAACATTCAAGAAACCCTAAGTCTAGATAATATTAAGGAAATCAAGATTCTGACTGAAATCTAGGGACCTAATGGGTGAAAGGAACCCACTAGTGAAATCCCACATACCTGGTGACGAATTCCACGGAGAAATCTTTCGATTTTGGGGTTGGAACTGATGGAACCTTGTTGCATTCTTGAACTAGATTTGGTCGCCTCTTCTTCTCTCTACGCTCTAAGCTTCTATGTTTTGATGAATGATTTGACTTAGGTAAGTTCTAATTATGTTTCTACGATAAAACTGACCAAAACCATCTAGTTTAGGGTTTAAACGACGTAGTTTAGGGGTCTAATGCATAAGGAAAGGACCAAAAGACCTCTAACTTAATTACTATCGGGGTCACCGACGAACGGGACCGACAACCATCAATCGACTGACGGTCTGTGCTGGTTAACCATCAATCGACTGACGGTCTGTGCTGGTCAACCATCAGTCGTGACTGGAGACTAAAATCCTGGGGTCCGACCTACTTCCCTGGACCACAGACTATGGTCTGACCTACGGTCCATAGGTCCTAGCGTGGGTCAGGATTTAGAGAGATTTTTGGGGTTGAGACTGGGGTATTGATCCACGGACTCGGGCCACGGTCTGTGACCTAACCTATGGTCCAAGGGTCCAGCCGTGGTCAACACTTAGACAATTTTTTGGGGTTTTTCTGGGTAAGGTTACAGATGCGAACCATGGGCCGTGGGTCACCCTACGGTCCGTGGATGGCAACCGTGGGTTACACCTGCAACTTCTGGAAATCTGCATTGAGGTCTGTTTTCGAATATGGGGTGTTACATTATCTTCTCCTTGAGAACATTCATCCTCAAATGAAGACTAAACTAGCTGAAAAGGAGGGAGAGAGCTGCAACCCCTACCACTAGACACTTAGTGGCGTAGGCACATGTATGCCAGAGTGTCCAATTGGACACCCTTCATCGGAAAAAATACCGCATATACAAGTAAAATTATACACGAAGTGATTAAATAACATATTTTGGACATCCTTGACATAATAGGTTGTTATAGCCAAGTCGTTTAAATGTCTTGAATGTGTATTTAGACATCTTTAAGTTAATGAGTCAGTGCTCACTTGTTCAAATCTCACTTGGAATATTTTTTCCCCTTTTTAAAAAGTTGTTTAATTTTTGGATCCTCTTCGTGAATTTTTTTCCCCTTTTTAAAAAGAGCTTTTGTTGTTTAATTTTTGGACCCTTTTCGTGAAATTCCTGGCTCTGTCACTGTAGACACTAGAAACTGATTCTGACTGAACTAAGTTCCACTAAAATGCAAATATGCTGAAAATGCAAGTACAAACTGAAGGAACAAAATGCTAAGACTGAAGCTACGCATGAATGACTGAGAAAAACTGAAGAGGGACTATTACCTCAAGCTGGAATGAAATCAGAAGGAAAGAGGTGAGGATACTTGGCCTTCATGGCTGCTTCTGCTTCCCAAGTAGCTCCCTCTATGGACTGACTCCTCCACAAAACCTTGACTGCAGTGATTTCTTTGTTTCTTAACCTTTAAACCTATCGATCAAGAATCTCAACTGGTACCTCTTCATAAGTGAGACTATCCTTCACAACCACACTTTCTAAAGGCACAATAGACGCTGGGTCACCCACACACTTCTTCAACAACGAAATATGAAAAACCGGATACACTACTGCTAGTTTTGTTGGCAACTCTAACTCATAAGCCACCTCACCCACCATTTTCAAGATCTTGTAAGGGCCTACATATCTAGGACTGAGCTTTCCTTTCTTGCCAAATCTCATCACCCCTTTTATAGGCGACACTTTTAGGAAAACCCAATCATCAACTTGGAACTCTACTTCCCTTCTCCTTACATCTGCATAAGACTTCTGGTGACTCTGGGTTGTCTTAAGTCTATCTTTAATGGTTACACCTTTTCCACAACATCATGAACTGAATTTGGTCCTATCAAGGCTGCTTCACCTACTTCAAACCAACCAACTGCAGATCTACATCTACGCTCATACAACGACTTATAAGGGGCCATCTGAATGCTGGAATGGTAGCTATTATTGTAGGCAAACTTTATAAGAGGAAGGTTATCATCCCAACTACACTTGCAATCGATCACACAAGCTCTCAACATGTCCTCTAAGGTCTGAATGATACGCTCTGCCTGACCATCCATCTGTAGATGAAATGTTGTGCTAAGATTAACCTGAGTACCAAGACATTTTTGAAATGACTTCCAAAAATGAGAGGTAAACTAAGGACCTCTATCTGAGATGATAGATAAAGGAACCCCATGCAACTTAACTATCTCATTAATGTAAAGCTTGGCGTAGTAATGATCGCGTGCAGTAATATAACCCAACCGAATGGGTTGGGGTCGAGTCCCAAGGGAGTGGTTGCAAGAATTAATAGAAAAGTAAAATCAAGTTCTAATCAATCATAGCTATAAACATTAACGAATAAAAACATACTTAATCTAAAGGTGACATGAATGTCAACTATCAATTGGGGGGGGGGGGGGTTGTATTCAACAAATGAACAAAAACAACAAAAATATAAAGATGTGAGATAGGGAGATGGGATTCTTGGGATGTGATAGGATTATGGGATAAAATATACTATTGGGTAAATTCTACTGATAGTAAATCGCTGAATATTGGTAACTAAGCTGGACTTTAGTGGGGGTAAATTCTCTTTCCAGCAACTTACCCCGAATCAACTCGGTTTCTCTCGAACACCGAGTTGCAGCACTTAAGCACAACCTCTGCCTTAGCCCATTCACTCTCTTGAGCTGAATGTGTGGGAGAAGGTCTAAGATTCACTCTCTCGAGTTAAACCCACGACGACCCAATAACCACCGGCTATCGATTTAGTAGTCTTACTTTTAAAACCTCTCTCTCGAACAAGCCAAAAACACTAAGATGAAATCGTATTTGCAACTACAATCCCATTAAGTACAAACACAATTACTGAACGAAATTACATTTAAACAAAAAATAGACTAACAATAAGCAATACCCAACAAAAAATTTAACCTATATTCACAAAATCACACCCCAAGAATTGGGGTTTTAGATAGACATGAAAAAGAGATAAAAATCAATACCAACAAGTGTTTCCATCAAGTGGGTACGATAGAAAATGTCTTTAAACACGTCTAGGATGAAGATTCTTGGATACCCACTTCCAATTTCTTGGAGTTGAAAACCTTCAAAACCAAGAACAATGTCTCCCAAAAACTCTAAGAACTAAAAACTGAAAATATTCTAAGTTTTAGTGATTCTCTCCACTTGATACTAAGCTACAAAATTAAATAGGTATTTATAGTTTTCAAAAATTTATGCTGCGAAGGACCACTCGGCGCAGTTAGTCTAGATCGTCGATACACTCGTTGATCCATCCTTTGGTCTAGTTCATCGCCTTTCAGCTTTTGCCTTTAGCATCTTCTCATTTTGATTCATTAGGCGGCGGAACAGGGGACTCCCTTTCCTCGCAGACTTAATCTTTTCCTTCAGGGCTCAGCACACTGGAACATTAGGCAAGATTTAAGGCCTTTCGGCAATTCGCCTAACGGATTAGGCGATTTTCAGGCCGTCTTTTCTTCCTTCTTTCAGCCGCTTTGTTCCTTTTTGTCAAGTAGTGCCCATGCTTTGCCTCAAATTCCAAATACCTAACACTTAAGGATTTACATCAGTTATTGAGACAAAATATGCATTTCAAGACACTAAATCTATCAAAATAAAGCCCTAAATGAGTCCAAATCGTGGACTCATCAATATCCCCCAACTTAAACTTTTGTTTGTCCTCAAGTTCGGCAGTTCAAAAAGGATGTCTCAAACAGTGCTACACAAGAGTCAATCATAAATGTACATACAAGACTCAACTTACTCATGCAAGGATCAATTGTGTACTCAAAGACTCAAGTTGTGACACACTATTATCAAAGATTCTCAAGCTCGCAATACTTGCTTCAAATGCAAGTTCAAGCTCAACTAAGGTATTCAAATACCCTCACACAAAGAATGATTCCATATTCACACACAATTGCTCAATAATTTAAAGCTCTGGAATCAAATGCAACGCTCACACTCATAAAGAAGAACACTAGGCATGTTTTTACCCATAGGTTTGCCTGTATTTTCCAATTGACAATTGCTTCAGCTCGATCAAAAAGGTCTTTTCAGGGCTTGTAATGGGCTGAGTGCAAAGGTATGATCATTTAGGTTCAATGACTTTTATCCTCATGAAATGTGGTGCTCACAACACTTCATTTCCTCTTCTTTCATCATTTTCTTTAGTGTTCTTAAGTCATCCCATTATTCACTTTCAATGGATTGTTTGGAAACCCTATTTCTTTTATACTTTATTCCACGACTTTTTCTTTTTCATTCTTTTCTTCTCTTTTTCTCTTTTTTTTTGTATGGAGGGGTTCCATTTTTCTCAACACCATGGGTTAAGGGAAACTTTCCTTGCACTTCTTGACTTGCCCTTTTCTTTTCACCACACCCCTAACTTAGGCTTTTGGCCTAAGTTGGCTATTCAATAAACCACAAATCAAGAAGATTATAGGTAGTGGATTAAGAGAGGTCATGTTTTCATCAAGTTTCTTCCAAAGAAGGGTAAGGCTCAAGGGGTGTTCAAAAGAGGTTCGCACACACACACACACTCACAAGGTAGGCCACAAAAGAGGTATATGTCAAAGTGGCTCATACTCTTCGAAGTTGCCTTAGATCAAATCAAGAGATAGCCTTGCTTAGTCGACCGGACCAACGTGGAAAATTCTAGGTGTTATCATTCATGGTTCACAGTAAGCTCATCACACAAGGCATCGACATCAAAGTTAAACAAGACTTCACACTTTCGCTAGTGTGCAATGTTTATCACAAGAGAATCAATTTGATACTTGGCTAGTCACAATGAGATGCAAAGAGTTCACATATTGTCTATGTAACTTCACTTGGTCTTATCGTAGCCGCATATTCATGTTCGTTCGATTATAAGCATTATCTGAGTCATCGATTTGATCAAAACTAAGACTCAAATTTGCCAAAGAACAACCACATTCAAGTACATACAAGAGTGGGTGACATTTTTTTGGAAGGGTTCAAAATTATTTACAATTAAAGCAAAAGACACAAGCTCAAACATCCACTAAAAGTAATGCAAAACACAATTGTAAGCATAATGACCCAAATATATAAACAAAACATCGAACATCAATATTCAAACAAAAGGTGGGCCTCACCCCACCACAAATAAAAAATCATATGTCCTCAAATGCAAATGAAGTAAAGTATCCAAAAAGTGAAAGAAAGTAAGACAGAGAGAGAGGTAAAGAAGGAATCCTATCTATGCAGTCTCTCTATCTGTTTGGGCCTAGTGCCTGATGCAGCAGTCTGGACTTGGGCATCAGTTCCCGGAATCACCTCATAAGCAACAACTCCACTAGAGACAGCCATGAAAGTCTCTGCCGGTGATGTCTGCATAACCGTCCCTGCAAGATCTGGCAAATCTCTTAATATGTTCTCCTTCTGTACCCCAATCTGCTCCTCGTCGGTTTCAGCATCCGACTCCCCAACTGCAGGCACATCCCGGTGTGCATCACCGGTAGTATCCGAAGGAATCCCTAAGGTCTAAAGATCATTCACGTCATCTGCAGCCTGGATCAATGAAGTGAAGTCGATAGACTTCAAATAATCTACGTCTTTTCTCAAATCTGCTACCTCAGCTTTCAAAGTCAGAACCTCGGAGGTCGCCTCCCGTCTGCTCTCACAAGCCTCAACTCTTGTAGTGAGAGTGTCAATAGAAGTCTGCAGAGGGGTCAGTACAGCTAGAATCGTAGCCTTATTAATGGGACATCTCTCTCTAGTCTGGTAGCTCCACGTCAGTTGACTGAGCAAGATGCCCCATCTTCAGGATCATTGCCTAAGTGATCTTGATATGCTGGGAGGAAGAGGATGTACATGGGGCCTGTGAGGAGGAAGAAGGAGCAGAAATACCTGAAGGTCCAGAGTAGGCAAAGACGACTCTGCAGGTATAGAATCGATATCCACCTATGGAGAAATATCTGTCGGGGTTGCTCTCCTCCTGTCAACCTCCTCTCTAGTGTACTCAGACTCAATACACCGAATATCAGTAAAAGAGGAAGGGCTAATCTCAATATCCCTCGTATTATCCCAGGGTACTCCTGCTTGCTAGCATAGTTCTGTGATCAGTACTGGGAACAGCAGTGCTTGGCCTTCATGTCCATCTCTTGCTCAATAATAACCCCCATATTAATGCTCTTCCTAGAAATAATCGATCCCAAATAGGCTGCCTTAGGAAGATGGATAACAGACACATTTTGGGAGGGCATGATGGAGCGGCTGATAAATCTAAACCAATAACGCGCAACGATACTCAAGTCCCTTTTCTCAATTGGGACTCCCATCTCGATTCACCTCGGGGTGGTGTCTGGAATGAGGGGTGCCAGCTACCTCTTCAAAGTATCCAAGGATTGAGTAAAATGAAATCTATCATAAGGGTGTGTGGAATGCATATCTCTACCCATTACAATGTTAATGTACTCACTGTTATACCA
This sequence comes from Solanum commersonii, assembly GCA_029007595.1. Lineage (NCBI taxonomy): Eukaryota > Viridiplantae > Streptophyta > Magnoliopsida > Solanales > Solanaceae > Solanum > Solanum commersonii. The sequence continues at coordinate 134,593 of JAJTWQ010000077.1, forward strand.
GACCTCCTTGCCTCGGACAATGACCACTTTCGCCGGTCTGAACTCACTAGACTTCTTCTTACTCTTAGGAACCAGATCACCATAAGCTGTGTAAAACTTGTAGACCCAGGAGGGAATATAGGGGCGTCGAGGCCGGGTGAACTGCTCGAATCTATGGAAGTGAAGGGTCTCCCTCACATCTGGATACTTCCCCTCCAAGCCTTCTGTTGAAAGTAACTTCTCTTCGAGAATAGTTCGTAAAACATCTCCTTTCAATCTGTTCAAAATCCTGGGAGGAGGAACGATTGGGAGCACAGGGGTTATAAGGGGTGCTTGAGCTGGCACTGATTCTGGTGTAGGAGGAGTGACAGCTGAGGGAACTCTGGTGGATGTGGGTTGAAATCTTGCTCAGAGCTCATCCCTTCGGGAAATCAAAGGCTACTCATCTTCAGGCTCTGACAAGTCATCCTGGGTGTCAACAGTCACTCTCTCAGATGTGTGCTTCTACTCTCTCAGATGTGTGCTTCTTTCTTTTCCCTTTGTCTCCCGGTGGGAGTTCTTGCCTTCTCTTCTTTGGAGGATTTAATCCCCCTTCGTTTATAGTAATTCCCCGTGCTTTCTTCTGGGGTGACCTATCTAGATTTGTTTGCACCATATCTGCAAAACATTGGAGAAAAGTTAGTAAATATTCGTATCAAAGCACAAAAATTTAATTGTAGACATACTCGTCGATCAATTTGGCGAGTCGCCAAATCTCTTTGGTGAGTCGCCAAATCTCTTTGGTGAGCTAAATCAGGCTCTAAGGGATTGGCTTAAATTTCTCAACAAGTTGGCGATAGGAAGTCCCTTTTGGCAAATTGCCGATAGCTTTTGGCGAGCAAGGGCTAACCCACTGAAAGGTCCAGTGCCAAAGGGCTAAGGGGTGTAGACAAAGGGAGATAAAAAAGACTTTTGGTGAGTCATCGAGTGCTTTTGGTGACCTCGAGCTTTTCGCCAAAAGTTATAGAGTCAATCATCAAATAAAACATGAAATTAAAGGAGAGATGGGGACATTAGGCGAACCACCGAGTGGTTCGGCGAGCTCGACCCAGCTCGCCAAATGGCCCAACGTGCCTATTTTCAACCCAACTTCTCGAATTCAACCCCATAACCCCCGATAACAAAATCAAAGCATGCACTAGTTAAATTAAGTTCAGACCCATAGCACCCATCACCCCGAGATACTCATATTTCTCCTAGTTTTGCCAAATTTGTCCATGTGATGACTTTTGCCCTTAAGAATAGTGTCACCCACTCTATCATTGTGCAATTTCTGCCATCTAGCACAAATATGGGCTACTCAGACTTCAACCAACCAATCTAACCAATATGCAAGTACGACCCCACAAAATTTAACTCATTTTAAGGCACAAATTTATGGGCATTCAATGATCAAAACAATACGAGCAAGATTATCAAATTATAATCGGCAATCAAACATTCTAATCTTATCAGAGAGGCCCAGCACACATCACTAAGATAAGATCATCTACAAATGAGTAAAAAATGCGATAAAAATGAACATGAGGTTCGGAAAACCAACCACTTATGCCGATCAATACAAAGTTTGAAATGCTAGGCATCAAAGTTTTCCAACTCCGAGCACAAGTCGATGAATACAACACTTAGGAAATGCAAAAATATTCAAACTACTAAGGAGGTGCGAGATTTGAAAGATTAAAAGCGAGGAAAAGTGAAAGAGTTGGAAGTTTAAACCATTAACCCTTTTTAAAGACTGTCCAGTTTGCACCCATTCGACGACATTAGTCGTGATCGCCGACCCATTTGATGACTCGCGGAACGATCCCTTGCCTCACCGAATTGTATAGGGCCTTCAGTGATATTGAGGGTCCAAATGGCAGACTAAGTCGGCATCGCTTACCTATTCGGTGACTCACCAATAATTTTACTAGCTCGCCGAGTTTTACAGACTCTCATTTGAATTTGTCTTGAGTCTAACAACAGTTTAGGTCAGAGTCGTCGATCTCGTTGGCGATGCGCCTCCTGGTCTTTTGGTTCGCTGACCTATACTTTTTGAACAATTCCCACACCTTAACCTGCACAATCAACACACCTTTATTCTAGAATAACAAATCAAACTGATAAACCTTGGGTTGCCTCCCAAGAAGCGCCTTAGTTAACATCGTGGCACGACGCAAGTCAACACTCATAATTCATTCTTGGGGTTAGCCATAACATTACTTGGCAACCCCCTATTTTGCGGTAGGTGAAGATGAGGCAGCACATGACCTGTAAGGTTCTCGAGCAGCTGAATGGATCTGGAATGAGAACCAATCATCTGTTTTATCACTTCGATGCTCTCTTTTATCTATTCCAGCACTCTATCATGCTCATTTACCTTGTGGAGAATGATTGAGAGCATTCCTTCGACATGTTTACCCTCATTATCCTTGGGCCTTCTTCGCTCATGAGGAGGGGCGTATCTGTCCTTCCTTTTGCATTGGAATTTCATTCTCCACTATCTTTTTGGCCAACTCATCCATCTGAGTCATCAGTGCAGCCAACATCAAGTCCTTCTCTACTTCTTGGTTTGTTTCAGCCGTGTGATCAAGCAGGTGGGCTGCTTTCTCATAGGGTTGTTGTATAATACCACCTGAAATGAGTTGGTCAACCATTGCCTTGTTTCTGGGATCAAGACTTTTGTAAAAGCAATCCAGGAGGACTATATCAGGAATTCCATGAATTTGGTATTGAACTAATAGCTCTTTAAACCTTGCCCATGCCTCATGAATTGGTTCACCTTCCAATTGTTTGAAGGTTAGAATGAAATCCCTGAACATCATTACTTCTAATGGAGGAAACTCCATTTGCTTGCGAGTACTGCTCGACATATTCACCTCCTATGTTTCAAAGCTCAAACAAGCAAAACAAAACTAAAAATTAAGTAAGTAGAACTACAACTAATAAGAACAAAAAATTTACTAAACTAAAAATTCTCAACTAACACCGCTCCCCGGTAGCTTGCGCAATTTTGATGTTTAAAAGCAAAGAAACGATTTCCAATTCAAGTGTCAACGATCGCGTATAGTAATATAACCCAACCGAATGGGTTAGGGTCGAGTCCCAAGGGAGTGGTTGCAAGAATTAATAGAAAAGTAAATCAAGTTCTAATCAATCATAGCTATAAACATTAACGAATAAAAATATACTAAATCTAAAGGTGACTCGAATGTCAACTATCAATGGGGGGAGATTTGTATTCAACTAATGAACAAAAATAGCAAAAATATAACGGTGTGAGAAAGGGAGACGGGATTCTTGGGATGTGATAGGGAATATGGGATAAAATATACTATTGGATAAATGCTATTAATAGTAAATCGCTGAATATTTGTAACTAGGCTAGACTTTAGTAGGGTAAATTCTCTCTTGAGCAACTTACCCCGAATCAACTAGGTTTCTCTCGAACACCGAGTTGCAGCACTTAACAACAACCTCCCCCTTAGCCCATTCACTCTCTCGAGCTGAATGTGAGGGAGAAGGTCTAGGATTCACTCTCTCGAGCTAAACCTACGATGACCTAATAACCACTGGCTATCGATTTAGTAGTCTTAGTTTTAAAACCTTTCTCTCGAACAAGCCAAAAACACTAAGATGAAATCGTATTTACAACTACAATACCATTAAGTTTAAACACAACTACTAAACGAAATCACATTTAAACAACAAATAGACTAACAATAAGCATTACCCAATAGGAAATTTAACCCATATTCACAAAATCACAACCCAAGAATTGGGGTTTTAGTTAGACATGAAAAAGAGATATAAATCAATACCAACAAGTGTTTCCATCCAGTGGGTACGATAGAAAATGTCTTTAAACACGTCTAGGATGAAGATTCTTAGATACCCACTTCCAATTTCTTGGAGTTGAAAACCTTCAAAACCTTTAAGCTCAAGAACAATGTCTCCCAAAAACTCTAAGAACTAAAAACTAAAAATATTCTAAGTCTTAGTAATTCTCTCCACTTGATACTAAGCTACAAAATTAAATAGGTATTTATAGTTTTCAAAAATTTGTGCTGTGAAGGACCACTCGACACAGTTAGTCGGGATCGCCGATACACTTGGTGATCCTCTCTTTGGTCTGGTTCATCGCCTTTCAGCTTTTTCCTTCAGCATCTTCTCGTTTTGATTCATTGGGCGATAGGGAACTGTTTCGTGAAACTGCTCGGTAATGCCCCGACTTCTCCCTTTCCTCGCAGACTTGATTTTTTCCTTCAAGGCTCAGCACACTGAAACATTAGGAGAGATTTGAGGCCTTTCTATGATTCGCCTAATGGATTAGGCGATCTTCAAGCCGTCTTTTCTTCCTTGTTTCAGCCGCTTTGTTCCTTTTTACCAAGTAGTGTCCATGCTTTGCCTCAAACTCCAAATACCTGAAACTTAAGGATTTACATCAGTTATTGAGACAAAATATGCAGTTGAGGACACTAAATTTATCAAAATAAAGCCCTAAATGAGTCCAAATCGTGGACTTATCAACTGCCAAAAAGTGTGAAGACTTAGTAACTCTATGAACTATCACCCAAATGGAGTCATGTTGTCTGCAAGTACAAGGTAAACATGTGATAAAGTCCATGTTGATCACTTCTCACTTCTAAGTAGGAATGTCGATCTCTTGAGCCATCCCTCCTAGTTTTTGATGTTCTACCTTGACTTGCTGGCAATTGGGGCACTTGGCCACAAAATCCTCTATATCTCTTTTTATACCATTCCACCAATAGATTTCATGCAGATCGCAGTACATCTTAGTGGTACCTGGATGAATAGCATATCTGGAGTTATGGGCTTCTGTAGGGATCTGTTTTCTCAACTCACCCACCTTAGGAACATATAATCGACCCTGATAGCGAAGCACACTATCTCTCCCATAGGAGAAGACCTCAACCCTATGTTGACAGATTGCACCCTTTAGTTCAAGCAATATCGAATCATTATCTTGCTTTTCCTTAACCCCCACTACCAAAGAAGATTCTAACCCATTTCAAACTGTTACACCACTATTTGATATGCTCGTAAGATGAACTTTTAGGAGAGCAAGTCTATGAACATCTTTTGCTAGTTCCTTTCTTTCTTCCTCAACATGCGCTACACTACCCATAGATAGTCTACAAAGTGCATCTGCTACTACATTGGCCTTACCAGGATAGTAATACACACTCATATCATAGTCCTTGAGCAACTCAAGCCATCTCCTCTGGCGAAGATTCAACTCTTTCTGGGTGAACACTAATTGAAGGCTCTTATGGTTTGTGAACACATATACGTGAACACCATACAAGTAATGTCTCCAAATATTAAGTGTAAACACCACTGCAACAATATCGAGGTCATTAATTGGATAGTTCTTCTCATGCACCTTAAGTTATCTAGAAGCATACGCTATAACCTTACCTCGCTGCATCAACACACAACCTAGGCCTACTCTGAATGCATCACAATATATTACATAACCTCTAAACCCTCTAGTAAGGTCAAAATAGGAGCTGTAGTCAACCTAGTTTTCAATTCTGCAAAACTTTTCTCACAATCGTCTGACCGCTGAAACTTGACTTTCTTCTGAGTCAACTTAGTCAATGGAGAGGCTATGGATGAAAACCCTTCTACAAACCTTCTGTAATAACCTGCTAGACCCAAGAAACTTTGGATATCTGTAGGAGAGGTAGGTTTGGGCCATAGTTTTACTGTTTTTATTTTTTGAGAATCAACTCGGATCCCTTCGCTAGACACAATATCCCCAAGGAAAGCAGCAAATTACAACCAAAACTCATATTTGCTAAACTTAGCGAATAACTGGCGGTCTTTGAGAGTTTGTAGAACAAGCCTCAAATGATTTGCATGTTCTCCCTCATTTCTAGCGTAAATGAGGATATCATCAATAAAGACGATAACGAACAAGTCCAAATACTGCTTGAACACTCTGTTCATCAAGTCCATGAAAGTTGTAGGAGCATTGGTTAGTCCAAATGACATAACTACAAATTCATAATGACCATACCGAGTTCTGAAGGCTGTCTTTAAAATTCCACTATCTCTGACATTGAGTTGATGATAACCAGATCTGAGGTCTATCTTTGAGAAATGACTAGCACCCTGAAGTTGGTCAAACAAGTCATCAATCCTGAGAATAGGATACTTATTCTTGATTGTGACCTTATTCAACTGCCTATAGTCAATGCACATTCTGAGAGAACCATCTTTCTATTTCACGAACAACACTGGTGCACCCCATGGGGAAATACTGGGTCTGATGAACCCATTATCTAGAAGGTCTTTCAACTACTCTTTCAATTCCTTAAACTCAGCTGGAGCCATTATGTAAGAAGGAATAGATAGAGGCTGGGTATCTGGAAGGAGATTAATTCCAAAGTTGATTTCCCTTTTGGAAGGAACTCTGGGAAGATCTTCTGGAAACACTTCTGGAAACTCATTGACTACGGGAACTGACTCAAGAGTTGGTGTTTCGGAGCTTAAATCCTTAACCTGAACTAGATGATAAAGACAGCCCTTGGAGATCATTTTTCTGGCCTTAAGGTAAGAAATGAATCGACCCATAGGTGCTAAGCTACTACCTTTCCAATCTAAGATTGGTTCGTCTAGAAATTGAAAATGAACAATCCTTGTTCTACAATTGACCTACAATTGACTAAGGCATAATAGGAATGCAACCAATCCATGCCTAGAATGATATCGAAGTCTACCATTTATAACTCTAAGATCTGCTGAGGTGACTTTCTAGGAGACTATGACAGGGCAATTTCTGTATACCCGTCTAGTCATAACTGGGTCACCAACTGGAGTAGAGACTGAGAAGGGTTCTAAAAGAATTTCTGGACTACTATCGAATTTTACTGCTATATAAGGAGTTACAAAGGAAAGAGTAGCCCCTGGATCTAACAATGCATAAACATCCAAGTCAAAGACTCGTAACGTACTAGTGACTACATCTGGAGAGTCCTCCTGATCTTGGCGAGCCTGAAGAGCATACAACCCATTTTGGCGCTGACCGCTGATGCTTATTGTGACCAACGACACTAAGCTACAGTCGGAGTGTTTATGATCGTCGACAATATAGTAACCCAACTAAAGGTTGGGGTCGTGTCCCAAATGGGTGGTTTTGAGAATTGATAGAAAAGTAAAATTAAGCTCTAACTAGTCGTAGCTAAAGATATTAACGAGTAAAAATATAGTAAATAAAAGGGGATGACACAAAAGTGTCAAATAACGATTTGGGGTTTTTGTCACAATTAGTAAAAATATCAAAAATTAACAAGAAAATCAAGTATGGGGAAATGTTCTTGGGGTGTGACCGCAATACAAGCTGAGATAAGTAGTTGAGTACATGTTTTTGAAAGGAAATTTGTAAGATAATAGTGACTAGGCTAAGCTTTAAATGGAAATAAGTTCCCTCTTGGGCAACTTCCCCCGTTTCAAATATGTTCTTCTCGAACACCTATTTGCCGCATAAAGACCAGCCTATGCCTTACCCCACTCACTCTCTCAAGCTGAGTGTTAGGATATGTGACTAGGGCTCACACTCTCGGGCTGAACCTCATGTCGACCCACTCCTTAGGCCATCAGTCTAGTGGTCTTGGTTTTACGACCTCCCTCTCGGCAAGCTGAAAACACATAGGTGGCTTTGTATTTGCAACTACAAACCCTTTAGATTAAACCACAACCACTAGGTGAAATCACCATTAAACTACATCTAAACTATCAGCAAGCAAGACCCACTAATAATATCAACACATATTTGCTAAATCACACCCCAAGAATGGGCGGTTTTAGCCACACATCAAGAAATAACAAAATACACCTAAAATGATAGTAAAATCAAATGGGTATAAAAAATTAAACCTTGATTTAAGAAAAGGAAGAAGAATGGAGAAGACCCACTTCCAACTTGGGGAAGATGAAATCCTTCTTTTTTCAAGTCCCCCAAAAACCTTCTCCAAACTTGAGAGAAAAATATCCAAAAAGTACTATTCTATTCTGGAAATTAAAATAAATGTTCGACTCTCTTCAAATTAATAACAAGTTCAGTATTTATAGACTTCAGAAAATAGCGCTGGCGCATCTCTCGGCGAAGTTAGTTAATATCACCGAATGACTTCGGCGACTCGTCCTTCATCTGTCTCATCGCCATTTCATGCTTGCCTTCAGCATCTTCACGTTCTAGACCATTGGGCGGTATAGTACTGCTTCATGGAACTATTTGGTGAAGCGCCGACTACTTCTTTCATCGCCTTTTTGATCCTTCTCCTTCAGGACTTCGCGTACTAGAACAAAGGGCGAAGTAAATTTCTTCAGCAAATTGCCAGGTGTGCTTGGCGATGCTCGGGCTTCAGCTTCTTCGTTCTTTTCAGCCTTTTGGTTCTTTTTTGTGCCTAAGTGTCCATGCTTTCACTAAAACTTCAAATACTTGAAACTTTAGAGTTTTCATCAGATATTTAGACAAAATAAGCATTCGAGTACACTATTCTTGTCAAAATAAAGCCCTAAATGAGTCTAATTTGTGGAATCATCAACACCCCCTACTTAAACTTTTGCTTGTCCTCATGCAAACTTGAGTTCAGCTGTTCAACAAGGGTGTCTCAAATAGTGCTACACAAGACTCAATCATGAGTGCACACAAGAAAACTAAATTTACTTATGCAAGGATAAATTGTGTACTCAAAAATTCAAGTTGTGACACACCATTACCAAAGATTCTCATTCTCGCAATACTTGCTACTTGTGCAAGTTCAAGCTCAACAAAAAGTATCTAAATGCCCTCACATGAAGAATGATTCCCTATTCACACACATATGTTAATCAATTCAAGATCAGGAATCAGATGCAGTGCTCACACTCAAAAAAAGGAACACAATGCATGTTTTCACCTATAGGTTTGCCCTTATTTTCCAATCGACTTTTAATTCGGCTTACTTAAGATCAAAAAGGTCTTTCTAAGGCTTGTAATGGGGCTGAGTGCAAAGGTATGGTCAGGTATGGTCATTTAGGCTCAGTGACTTTTTCATCCTCGTGAGATGTGGTATTCTCAAGGCATTCCCTTCTCTTTCTTTATCAATTCTTTTTCTAATGTTTCTAAGTCACCTTTTTATTCACCTTCATGAATTGCTTGGAAACCCAATTTTCTTCGTACCTTATTCCATAACTTTTTTTTTTGAATTGAAGGGGTTTCCACTTATGCAATCCCATGGGTTAGGGGGGACTTTTTCATGCACTTCTTGAGTTCTCCTTTTCCTTTTTACCAAACCCCCAACTTAGGCTTTTGGCCTAAGTTGGCTATTCACCAAATCACAAATTAAGAGGATTGTATGTAGTGAGTCAAGTAAGGTCTAGGGTTCATCAAGGTTCTTTCAAATAAATGTAAGGCTCAAAGGGTGTTCAAAAGATTTCACACACTCTCACGTAAGCCACAAAAAAGGTATATGTCAAATTTGGCTCATACTCTTTAAAGTTTCCTAAGATCATTTCAAGAGGACACCTTTCTAAATCAATTAGACTAACAGGGCAAATTCTAGGTTTATTCATGCATGGTTCAAAGTAAGTTAATCACACAAGGCATCAACACTTAGGTTAAACAAGACTACACACTTTCGCTAGTGTGCAACGGTCATAAGAAGAGAATCAATTCGATAAATGGCTAATCACAACAAGATGCAAAGAGTTCACATATTATCTATGCGACTTCATTTGGCCTCATCGTAGCCATACATTCATGTTCGTTCAATTGAGAACACTATTCAAGTCATCGGTATTGATCGAAACTGAGACTTAAATTCTTGCAAAAGAACAACCACATTCAACTCACGAGGGGTGGCAAAAATGTGCAAAAGATTCAAAAAAATTTGGAAGGGTAAAAAATTTATGCAATTTAAAAGTAAACGGAGCCACGAGCTCAAACATCCACAGAGAAACAGTAATTAACACAATTTATAAATAGACAACCCAAATGTATTCAAAACACAAATCATAAATAGCACACCAAAGTATGGGCCTCACCCTACTACAAATAAAAAGCAATTTGTCCTCAAATGCAGGTAATATGGAATCCAAAAGGCAGGCTAAAGAAAGATAAAGAGGAAGGTAAAGAGGGGATCCTGTCTAATGGGTCGCTTCATCTGTTTGGGCATCAGTACCCGAAGTGACCACCAGAGAGACCAGCTCCACTGGATCTAGCAGCATAAAACCTTGCCAAGGAAGCTTGCACAACAACATCTATCATAATTTCTTCCGTCTCAGTCAAATCTTCATCTGCATTTCCCTCAATCTCTTCATTAGTCTTTGCGTCTGACTCATGGTCAGCTATCTGTTTCTATCTACCCCCAAGTTCATTGATCTTCTGAGGCAAATTAGACATGTCTGGCATCTCCACTGTTTCAAAGACCATGGGTACATCGATGGCCTTTAGTTTGTCTACATCTTTATGTAGTTTAGGAATGGTAGCTTTTAAAGCCATCACCTCCTCTATGGATCCTAGGTTGTGCTCACACACCACTATTCTGGCTACCAAGGCGGCAATGGTAGTGCTCAAAGGTGTTATAGCGTTAGTTACAACAATTTGGATCATGCCTGGAATAGAGGCCTCTAGGCTAGCAGCTCGATGATCAGCAGAAAGAGCAAATTGTCCCATCCGGAGTAGGGACACTCGGGTGAGAAGAATCCGGGAAGTAGCAGCAACTGTAGTGGGTCTTGGCAATTTTGTAGCAGCAGAAGAACCTTGAGTATCAGTTGGAGTAATAGTGGCAATGGAAATACCTGAAGGCCTAGGGTTCGGAGCGAGTAGATGTTTTTGCAGGCGATGATTCTTTGTTGGCTAACTTTGCCAATGCTGCTTTCTTCTTTTCTACTTGATCCTTAAGGTACTTTTCTTCGATCTTCCAGATATCAGTAGAGGTTGTGGGCATCACTCCCACATCTATCTTGGTATCTCGATGCATAATTTTTTGATCAAGACTGGGAATGGAAGTGAGGTTTGGCACTGCCTTGCACGCATGAGTATCTCTGAAGCAACGATTGTTCCCAAATTTATCTGAGTCTCCTCTATAACGCAACCCAAGCAAGTTGCCTTGGCGAGGCGAAGGATTGACCTGGATGGCATAATTGTGATGCTGATAAAACTGAACCAGAACCTTACTACTATGTTTAGTTCTTTATTTTCAATCGGAGCTCCTTCCGCTAACCACTTGGGAGTCTCATATGCAATTAGTGGGGCTAACCACTTTTTCATCTCATCTAGCTGCTTTGTTCTAATCAAGTACTGGCAGTGATCCCCAATGTTTGTGGACATGCCCAAGACTGTGTTGATTTCCTCATTATAACACTTCACCCTTTTATCTTGGACAACCACATAGTCGACTTCTTTGTAGGCTGCTGCTAGTTGCTTTTGCTGTGGTATTAGTGCATTGTACGCACTGTAGAACTCTCTTACCCAGTTTGGCATATAAGGGCCACAGGATTTGGTGAAGATTTGAAACTCGTGGTATCGCAGACATTCCCTAATCTCTGGGTGCCTGTCTATAACCCCTTCTATGGACAAACGATTTTCCTCTAAAAAAATTCTTGGTCTCATAGCCTTTACTTTATTCATAGATTTAGGTGGAGGACCTTGCACTGGAGGTGCTAATACCATTGCCTTCTTTGGAACTGGAGGTGTGGTGGTGGCAGGCTGGTAAGTCCTGGCTATGGATGAATTTCTCATCTTCTTAATTTGCCACTCGGCCCTCTGTGCTATTAGCATATCTTCTTCGTCAAAACGCACATCTTTGCTTTTAGATTTGTTAGGGTCATTGTTGACACCCAATTTTGGCTCTCCACATTTGTTTAACTAAAGTTTTAGTAATAATAAAAATAAAAATAAAAATAATAAAGTATATATATGTTACGAAATTGTAGGAATACGAACAGATTTTTAATTATTATTTATTTTATTTCATAAATACTATTTTTTATAAAAAATAAATATATTATATAAATATTACTACTTTCTTATTTTTATATTTCAGATCAAATAAATTTTGTTCTTAAGGGTTAATTCAATTTTTTCTAATTATATATAATGTCTATTGTTACAATAAACATTTTTTGACATATTTTATCTTTAGAATTACTAATTTTAACAAATAAACTAGTCTTGCAAAATTATTATTTTTAATTTAATAAACTATGTCTATATAATAAAGAAGAGGTAAAAATTTTAATGAATTTAATTTGAGCAATTTTGGCAATCCAAGTCCCCTTAAATCGGCCAATCCGTGTTTTTCACGTAGGTGAGCACATGGATTGTGCTTCTTAACTTTTAATCTCAACCCTCTATTTTAATCCAACGGCTTTAATTAATTCATATTTTTAATATATAATTATTATCAATATATATATATATATATACACAATTAATTAATTAATCTTTTTAAACTCTTTATTTTATGAACCGTCCGATCAAACGATTGGACGATCGAGATCAAACCAAAAACTTTTCAGCCTTTCCCAAAGTAGACTCCTATGCTTCCCCATACTCTTTTCTTCTTTTTTTTTTCCAAAAAAAGAAAAAAAAAGCGATGAGTCTTTTCATCTTCTCCAGAACGCCTCTCAACTCTTCTTTTCCCTAGAGATGCGTCCCTTCACTCTTCACCTTTTTACACCCCTACCGCCGCCCTACCCTTGTTCCTATCCCATAAATCACGCCACCCATGGCCTCCCCCACGTGATACCTCTATCCCCATGTCAGAAGAACGACTCTGGGCCGCCGAAAAATGGCCCATCAATCGCTCAACCCTCTCAAATCGACCTGAAAAGGTCAATTTTTGAGAGATTTTCTCCTCCGTCATGTTACTTTGTTGTTTCCTGTAAGAGTTGTGTTTCCAAGAATTCAAAATTTTGAATTCTTGGAGCCCAAATCGGCTATAAAATCACCTCTTTTGTTCTCATGGAAGGGCATTCGAAAAGCATCCATCAACGTCCGAAAATAATCAAAAAATAGCGAAGGAAATCATCGGAGAATCATCCAAAAAATCTAACAAAAAATCCAAGGAAACCAACAACGATCCGAAAATCATCTGAGGAACAAATTTTATGGTGATCTTTTGTTCTCTGTTTTTCGTTCTTCTTTGAGTTTGAAGTTCTAGTTCGAAGTTGAAATCTTTTGACGTCAAAGCTTCGTTTGCTGCCCAGAACAGGTTCGCATCTTTCTTTTATATCTTTTTTATATATATTTGAATATGTGAGCGCCCAATGATCTATTAAGTTATGGAGTCCTGTATTGGGTTCACTATGTGATAAGTTGAAGTCCATGATTAGCTTTTGTTTAGTTAAACTTGTTTTGTTTTCGTTGCATCATTTGAAGTTAGGAGAAGAGGTTACTCCCTAGTAAAATATGAGTTACAGTTTAACTGTAGAAACTAAGGGAGTTAGAAAGTTTTGTTTTCTAATTTTTCTAGGAAGTTCGAAGGGGGGGGGGTGGTACCACATTTGTTTCTTTTCTTGTATGTTCAAGCTGCTAATATAATTTGGAATTATTGAATGCAAAGAATATTTAGAACCTTGAAGCCAATATCTTGTTTCATTAACCATTTTGAGCTCAAAATAATCTCGATGTCTGTATGTTTATAAAATTGGGACAAGTAACAACAAGAAGAAGTCTATTGATTTTCTTACAACATGAACTAGTGTTTGAACCCAATGATATATTCTTGTGCTGCTTGTTTATGTTTCTCTTGAGTGCGGAAATGAAGTTGTGTCATAGGATCAGTGTTGAGATTAGTCGAGTGGACATCCCTGTTATGACTAAGTTCAGCATTAGTTCAAACTCTCATTTTCTGTTCATTTAAGTAACAACCCCCCATGCATAGATATTCTATATGGATCTCTTAATTTGAATAGTCTTAAATGTTTATTCATAAATATGTTCTTTTATGCTTAGCTTCTAAAAATCTTGGTTGGGTCCTAATAATTATTTCGTCCTCATAAGATCAAAGAAATAGTTGAAAGTCTTGTTTTATTTTGGAAACTCGTTGTTTTGTTCATATGTTCGAGAAGTCTATTTTTTTATTGTTAGTTTGTGACGTATTTAACATAGCTTTCTTAAAATAAGTATATAAATTCTCTTGTTCACTTGCTTAAATGGCTTTAAGAAATCATCATAAATCGGTATTAATTTTGTTGAAAGTTTGTTTCTTTCCTGTTGAAGGCCTCTGTTGAGGCAAAAGTTCGTGTCCCTTCGTGTAATTAGACTACTTTGGACCCTATGAATAAAATTCTTTCCTGTTTTTAAACCTTTTTTTTTTAGCCAAAATGATAGACAGAATACTCGATAATATGTTCTTTGCTTCTTTCGTTCATTTCGATACTTCAAACGGACATTAAATCTTTAACAATAGGGCATCATATAACTTTAGTTGGAATGCAACTGATATCTTGCTTTGGTTACCTGATAATATGAAATTATTCTGAGCTCATTCACATATGCAATATCGACTTTTATCTGTAACTTTTTTTTAGCTGTGGAACGTTGTTTAAATCTTTCAACCATTATATAATAATCGAGTAGTCATACGTAAGTTTGAAATCAACCTCTTTATACAAATACATGTCGTCTGCCATTAGAATTTTTGTGTTAAATTGATTTGGAAATTTTTAAAAAAAAACAAAAGATCATTAAATTGTTGCCTGTAATGGCTGAATTGTTGTCTGATTTTGCACACTGTTCTTCTCTGGAATATGGTCCTATTCTTCCTTCTCATTAGAATATGATTTGTACATATGAATATCATTTCACGTTCACGTGTACTTTTGTTGTTTGTATTTTATCTGTTTGGGCGCAAAACATGGTATGAATCTTTTTCTTATCCTTATTTCACATGTACACTCGGGAACGCGATTGGAGTTAGTATATGACTCCATCTCTTCCCAAACCAGAGAAGCGACTAATAGCAGCATAAGCTCGTGTCTAGCAGCCCATTTTCACGTCGATAGCGTCCAGCGCTTCCTCCTTATTTCAAAGCTTCACATATCTTTTATATATGCATATATTTATATTGACTAACATTTTACACGGTGTTTTGCGCTTATATTTATATTTGCTTTATTTGTGTTCGACTTTGTAAACCAACCAAGAATGGTAGTAAGACGTAGTCATGAACCCTTCCGTCCTTTATAGATATTGGGTTTAGTATAGTCACTTGGCTTAAATCATTGCTTTCTAGTTAAGTTTGTTTGTTATTCAACATTTTTTAGTTATGAGAGCATGAGTTTCTTTTTTTTTTAAAGAAGTTTAACATGCAAATAATGTTTTCGAATGTCATGAATCTATTTTCAGATTTTTCTCTTTTAAACAAGTGTCTAAAGTGTAACTTTGAGTAGATTAAAGTGCAGATTTCGGTGGATCAAAGTGCAGATTTTAAGGTTAAAGATATCACTTTTATTGAGAGCTTAAGAGTGGTATATCGAGCCACAAAAATGCAGCATTTTGAGCTCAAAAGGGTACAAAATTTGAGTTCAAAATGTGCATGATTTGAGTGTAAAAGTGCAGGTTTTTTAGGCCCAAAACACAACCCTTTTGTAGGCTGTTAAGTGTAATTTTTATTTTGAAAATTGTATTTTTAATAAGAGATAAAATATGGAGTTTTAAAAAATTTGTCCAATAGATTTTCTAAGTTTAAAATGTGCAAATTTCTTTAGTTTAAAACCCATTTCTTTTAGGTCCTAAGGGTGCAGATTTTAGGTGCAAAAATGTATATTTTTTGGAACAAAAATGCTTTGTTATGAGAGTTATATGATGAAGATTTTGAAGTTCCAAAATGCAAATTTTTAGTTTTAAAATTGCAGTTTTTTTAGTGTTAAAATGTAGCTTTAACATGCTTTACAAGCAAATTTTTTACTGTAAAACATGTAGTCTTTTCCTTAGTTTTCGAACACCATTTTGTGGGATCTAAAAGTATAAATTTTTGGAACTAACCACTACATTTTGAGAGTTGAAAAGTTTCAGTAGTTCGAGTCTAAAAGTGCTTGAAAATACTACTTTCGGAAGGAAGAAGAAACTTGAGTTTAGAAGGCCAAAATGGATGTTATAAGGCTCGCTAGAGTTGTTACTTTTTTTAAATTTTGAAAACATATGGCTTAAGTTATTTGCTCCGAGAAGGACCGAAATATTTATTAGCTTTATTTATCAAATCTCACTTAGGACTTTATGTCAAGGAAAACTTTTTTCATTTAAAACTCCCAAATGATTTTGAAACTAGCGTAAGGCTAAAGTTGTTACTGTTTTAGAAATATTCTTTTCTTTAAATAAGTAAACAAATAAGGAAGTAGGTCTATATATTTTATTAATAAAAAGAAATGTAACTATAGAATAAGTCCCAATAGTTAGGCCCATTTTATATTCTTGACATCACCTCTTTTTGAAAGTATATTTGTTATTGTCACTTTTTTTTTTAGTAAATCAAATATTACTAAAACATTTTTAACATGTCATTTCAACATTTTAGATATGCTTACAGGTTCAAAATACAAGGTACATACATATATATGTCATATGCAAAAAAGGTACAAATCCTATATATATATATTTTATTTTATTATTATTTTTCTCTACATGTAACTTATTATTTTGTTACATTTTTTCATATTTTTTTTCTCATACCTACTATCACTTTTACAAATGTTACTTTTTTTTTATTGTTTTATATAATTTATAAATCCATACACGTTAACATACACATTATTTTACTACATGTTTGCAACTCGACTACTATATCATGTTATTTTATTTTCTTTCACGTCTTAATTCTATATATAGATTAAACAACAAATTTTTATATCCTTTGAACTCAATATTTATTTTGGATACATTTATATAAAACACATCTATATTTTTTCAACATATAAAATTATCATACATTTTAGTACATTTATTTATTTATTACTGTATGATCAACATACTACTATTAATTTTATAGGCATATATACGTCGTACCTTGTATTTTACTCTTTTCTTAAAACAATAAAATTTACTTACCATTGATTTTTTTTATTTTTTTAAATAAACAAATAAACAAGTTTTCCTAATTATATTTTTCTAAATTTAGTTTAAGGACTATCTTCAGATAGGCTCTGAGGGATTCTTAATACCTTCCCCTCGAGTAACCATAACCCTTATGCAACATCTCACTGGTTTCGCAAATCAAAACAGAGTTTACATTTACATATTAAAAAATGGTTTTCCTAATATTTTCCTTAAAATTTAGGTGGTTACTCTAAAACAAAACAAAATAATTTTTTCAAAAATTAGAGTATCAGCCATATTATGTTATGAACTATTTCGGTTAGTTTGAAATAGGGTGCGACAGCTTGACGATTTTGCTGGGGAACTTACCTAGGTGAAAGGTTGCAAGCTTGTGTTCCTTATTTGTTTTAAAACACTACTTATTATTGTTTTTCCTACATTGTCATTTGCACATCCAATCTAGTCTTTGATCGTACATGCACACACTGTACATGCGAGGGGTGTTCCTGCACTCCTCCGAAACTCTCTTTGAATTCCTTAGTTTCAGAGTTGGTGCAATTAAGATAGTGCACCTTTTCGCAATTACTCTGTCCCACTCTTAATCATCGAGGAATATAATCTTACTCTTAGAATAAGTCATGTTGCATAGCCTTAGTCAAGACAATATACGGTATTGTCGGTGTATTTAGGAAACCATCCAAATGTCACAAAGTTCTTCTTTAAAACTCAACGACATAAACTTTGTGTGAAATTGATATAAATTAACCAGACTTAAACACTTAATAGATTTGGAGCAAATAAACTTATTACACCCTTTACCCTCTTTTCAGATGAACCTCAACCAAGACTTGCCGGATATCCAAATGATCGTTTCTGACACACCCCAAAACCGGATGTGATGGCACGTGCCAAAACCCTACTGGACACGTCAGCCTAACACCCAAAAACCCGACGATACAGAATTAATAAAACAAGAATAAGATAGAAAGATAAGCGAAAGTCTTTAAATAAACTCAACATAACCCCAGAATTGGTTGTCACATGTACAAACCTCTAATACAGAATCTGAATAAAACATACAAGTCTCATAGTAAAGTTCTAGAATAGAACAGAACGGTAAATATAGATAACTTGAGGGCACGTCTGGGATAAACCGCTACCTCTCAAGTTAGTTTGGAAGCTCTAATCTGAAGATGAGTAATACGCCGAATATGATAGAGCTGTCAACCTACACAACTGTGTAGAAGCAAGGGTGAGTACCAAAGGCAACAGGTACTCGCAAGTAACTCTAAACTAAGCTAAACTAGTAGCTACAAACGACTCCTCCCAATCTCAACCGAACCACCGAAACTTCATTCTAACAGCGAACCAACAACCTATACTACACAATTCATAATCAACAGATATATCCAACAGTGTCTCAACATCAACATCAACATCATATCCTCATATAAGAGCAAATAGATCATATATCACATGAAGAGGGGCAAATAGGTAAAATCAACACACCACAGACAAAGATGAAGTCAAATGCGATACAAATGCAATAATGATGTCATGTAGTCGTGATTCATGTCTGTCCTAAGATACACATCTATTGACGTAATCAGACCGCTCTGAGTACTCAAATCAGAACCCATGGGGCCCACACATGGACCATGTATCGCCGTCGAAACCAGATCCCATCGGCATCCAAATCGCTAGCCGGAGCTAGTCCATATCATATATCTCTAGCCGGAGCTAGTCTCAACTGTGTCTCATATCCATCCATCCTCATATTAGCGTCTCAAAACTCATGCAACAGATAATTACACATGGGATGAATAATGAATATGCACATGTCATCAATCACAATTATATCACGATCACATCATAGTATTACACATCATCTGTCTCAATCACAACCATATCACGACCACATCATAGTATTACACATCACTTATCTCAATCACAATGTCTGTATCAATCATAGCCTACTCATGCTCTTCTATCCCCTCAATATCAGTTATCACATGACTCATTCAACAAATTCAAGTCACATATAACACCTTTAGCTCGTTTTATTCCCCATCTTTCATTTACAACTATTTCAATCAACAAATAAAACTCATCCTCAATCCCCATTACTCCCCAACAAAATTAGGAAAGTAGTCATGCATAGTCTAAGAGTTTAACAAAGTTTAGAAGTCACTTGCCTCAAAACACTTCAACTAGTAACTCAAATTTGAGTTTTACCCTTCCGAGCACGCTCCAAATCACCACAATCTATTCATAAATGGAATCCCACAATCAATACGAATCTAACAACACCAATATCATGAAATTTGGAGAAAAAGGGTAAAATGGTCAAAAATCTCGTTCTGAAAAATATTCTCGAAATTTGGTAATTTTTTGTGAAAAAGTGTTCCCTAAGAAATTTAGAATCCAATAGTCAAACCCATTTTGAAAAAGGAGTTGAAATGAGTTCACAAACTCAATTTTCCTATTAAATTTGGATTAGGCAAAACCCCCTAAATTTTACACTTGAAATCTCAGATTTTGATGTTAAAATCCATAAATAATCGATGGAAATCACAGATATAAGTTGGAAATAACTTACCCAATGAATTCCTTGCGAAAAACCACTTGAAATCGCCTATTTTCGAGCTCTCAAAGTCCAAAAATGGAGAAATGGGTATTTTCAAGTTGTGAGAAAAATAGCTACTGATTTTTGACTTAAAAAAAAAGAACTGCTATTGCAGCTGAAACACAACAATAACACCAAAGTTTAAGTCCCCGTTGGACCCTCGGGATTCGTTCGGAATCTCGTGCACACAAACTAAATATGTACCCCCACTAAATTTGATGTTCCGAACTCAATGGAACCGTCGAAATTTGAATTCGAGGACTCCTTGACCCAAAATTCCATAAGATGCCAAGAAACTAGTTTATCGCCTAAAAAATTCAAAACTTAAACGGAGCATCTAAAAATTCAACCAAGACTCATTCTAAACTTAGAATCGCCTCCCAAAACTAACGGTACTCTCGGAATTTCAATTTGAGCCTCGGAACCTCATATGTTGACCAAAATCAACTCTTTATCAAAATTTCACTACTTTAGCAACTTAGGACCTCAATTTTTCGTTCAACTCCGTAACTTCACATAGACCCGTTTCGACATTCTAAAACTGCCAAAATCGATAAAAATCCGATCCGAGTCCCGAAACTCCAAATGACTCGAAAAAACACTTTTTAACCAACTTTAACTCATAAAAACTCAACTTCTCAAAAACTCAACTTTTTACAAACTTTTCCTCAAACCAACTTTACAACCACGAAACATAGGACTCGGGGCAACTATCGAAAGGGCAAATTAGTCATTTCAATGAAAAATTACCAAAATGACCTTTCGGGTCATTACATCATTCACTACTAAAAACCATGTTCGTCCTCGAACATAAAGTAAAAGAAAGTACCTGAAACCTCAAAAAATTGGGGATGTCGGAGCCGCATATCATCCTTGGACTCCCATATCGCCTCCCTATCTGATCGATGCCTCCACTGAACCTTCACTGAAACGATGTCTTTGGTCCGGAGCTTGCGAACTTGTCTGTCAAAAATAGCTATAGGCTCCTCCTCAAATGTCAAATATGGACTCAACTCCACCGACTCCACCGAAATCACGTGAGACTCATCCGAAACATACTTTCGGAGCATAGAAACATGGAAAACTGGATGCACGGCTGTCAAACTAGGTGGCAAGGCTAACTTGTAAGCCACCTCTCCCATCCTCTCCAAAATCTCATATGGGCCAATGAACCTAGGGCTGAGCTTGCCCTTCTTCCCAAATCTCATCACACCCTTCATGGGCGATACTCGAAGCCAAACTCGATCACCTACCATGAACTCTAAGGGTCGAACCCTCTTGTCAGCATAACTCTTTTGCCTACTCTGGGCAGTCAAGAGCCTACTCTGAATCACACGAACGCACTCCATATCCTCTCTAAGAATATCAGTACCAAGGGAGTCCACCTCCACTGAATCAAACCATCTAATAGATGATCTACACTGCCTACCATACAGTGCCTCAAAAGTTGTCATCCCAATGCTAGAATGATAACTGTTGTTGTAGGTGAACTCTGTCAATGGTAAGTGTTGATCCCATCTAGGACCAAAGTCGATCACGCAAGCTTGAAGCATGTCCTCCAACACCTGAATAGTCCTCTCAGACTGACTGTCAGTCTGAGGGTGAAAAGTTGTGCTCATGTCGAGTCTAGTGCCCAAATCATGTTGTAATGCTCTCCAGAAATGAGAAGTGAATACTGAACCCCTGTTAGACACAATGGACACCGGCACTCCGTGTAACCGCACAATCTGACTAATATAAATCTGAGCCAACTTCTCGCTGTATACCTTACTCGGATCGGGATGAAATGAGCAAACTTGATCAGTCTATTGACGACCACCCATATAGAATCATAACCACCCACGGTGGTAGGCAATCCAACTACGAAGTGCATAGCAATCCTCTCCCACTTCCAAGTAGGAATGGGCATCCTCTGAGTCACACCACCAGGCTTTTGGTGCTCACACTTGACCTACTGACATGTCAAGCACCTAGCCACAAACTCTGCAATATCCCTCTTATTCCAGCACCACCAATAGTGCTGACTAAGATCATGACACATCTTCGCCGCTCTGGGATGAATAGAATACTTAGAATAATGAGCCTCATCAAGAATCAATCTGATCAAATCACCAACCTTGGGCACACATATCCGGCCCTCAATCCTCAATACACCCTCGGAGTCAATCTTAGCTTTCTTGGCTTCACCACTCATCACCTTGTACCAGATGAGACGTCACTTCCCGTCCTCATACTGATGCTCTCTAATCTTCTCCATCAAAGATGAACGGGCCTCAATGAAGGCAAACACACTTCCACTCTCCTCAAACCCGAAATCTTACCATGCTGTCAAATAACCTCTGAACATCCCGAACCAAAGGTCGCCTCTCAACACTGATCGAGGCAAGACTCCTCATACTAGGAGTCTTCCTACTCAAGGCATCGGCCACCACATTGGCCTTCCCAGGGTGATACAAAATGGTCATGTCGTAGTCCTTGAGCAACTCAAGCCACCTACGCTGTCTCAAGTTCAGATCCCGCTGAGTGAATATGTACTGTAGGCTCCTATGATCAGTAAATACCTCGCAATAAACACCATATAGGTAATATCTCCACAACTTAAGCACAAATACCATAACTGCCAACTCCAAATCATGAGTGGGGTAATTTCTCTCGTGTGCCTTCAGCTGTCTAGTGGCATAGGCTACAACCTTACCCTTCTGCATCAAAACACCTCAAAGTCCAACACCCGAAGCGTCACAATAAATAGTAAATCCAACACCCTCCTCTGGCAAAGTCAAGACAGGTGCTGAAGTCAATAGGGATTTGAGTCTTTGGAAGCTCGCCTCACACCCGGGTGACCAATGAAAAGGAACCGTCTACTGAGTCAATCTGGTCAACGACGCAGCTATAGTAGAGAATCCTTGAACAAAACGTCGATAGTAACCCACCAAGCCAATAAAACTCCTAATCTCGGTAGGTGATGTAAGGTATAGTCCAACCCTGAACCGCCTTAATCTTGGCTGGATCAACCCTAACTCCATCCTTAGACACCACGTGCCCTAGGAAAGTCACTGACTCAAGCCAAAATTCACACTTAGACAATTTGGCATACACTTCTCATCTCTCAACTTCTGTAGCACGGCCCTTAAATGACAAACATGATCTGCCTCGGTCTTGGAATATACCAAGATATCATCAATAAACACAATCACGAAGGAATCCAAGTATGGGCGAAAAACTCCATTCATCAACTCCATGAACGTCGCAGGGGCATTGGTGAGCCCAAATGACATCACCAAAAACTCATAATGACCATATCGTGTGCGAAACGCTGTCTTTGCCACATCTGAAGGCTTAATCCTCAACTGATGATACCCAGATCTCAAGTCGATCTTAGAGAACAAGGCTGCCCCCTGAAGCTGATCAAACAAATCATCAATACGGGGAAAGGGATACTTGTTCTTCACCGTTACCTTGTTCAACTGTCTATAGTCAATACATATCCTCATCGACCCATCTTTCTTCTTCACAAATAAAATCGGTGCACCCCAAGGCGACACAATAGGGCCTATGAATCTTTTACTCAATAAGTCCTGAATCTGATCCTTCAACTCCTTCAACTCAGCTGGAGCCATACGATAAAGGGGAATAGATATGGGCTTGGTGTCCGGCTCCAAGTCAATAGAGAAGTCAATATCACGAACATGAGGAACACTAGGTAGATCCTCGGGAAACACATCAGGGAACTCCTGAACCACCGAAATAGACTCCATGGCCGGTGACTCAGCTCCAACATCTCGAATAAAGGCCAAATAAGATAAACAACCCTGGTCAATCATCCTCTGAGCCCGAATATGAGATATGACCCTGTTGGGATATGAACCACTAGTCCCTCTCCACTCCACTCTAGGAATACTCGGAATAGCTAAGGTGACAGTCTTAACATAACAATCAAAAAGCGCATGATAGGGGGAAAGCCAGTCCATACCCAATATGACATAGTAGTCTAACATATCAAGAAGAATCATATCCACCCAAGTCTCATACCCCAATAAGACAACAAGACAAGATCGATATACTCGATTCACCACTAAGGGTTCACCTACGGGTGTAGAGACTCTAATAGGCACAGACATAGGATCACAAGTCAACTCAAGGCCAGAAGCAAAATATGTAGACACATATGAGAATGTAGGTCCAGGATCAAATAACACAGAAGCAGGCTGATGACAAACTGAGACGATACCTGTGATAACTACATTAAAAGCCTCAGCCTCGGGCCTCCCAGGAAAAGCATAACACTGGGCACCTCTGCCCCCACTCTGTGAAACTGAGGCGCCACTAGCACCTCTACCCAAAGCTTGTCCTCCTTTACCAGATGCCTGTCCCCGACTTTGGCCTCTAGCCTAAGGTGCTGAATTTCTCTCTGGGACCGCAAAGACAGTACGGTGTGGTCCAGACTGAGTCTGATGTAGACACTGACGAATCAAGTGGCCTGGATCACCGCAAGCATAACAGGACCTCGATGTGGATCTTGATTGTGAAGAACCCAAAATAATTCTATAATCGCCTCAAACCGAACCTGGAGGACCCCGGGCTGCTTGCCCACCCTCGATAGCTGGTAATGAAGCATGTACTGGCCTCTGACATTGGAAGGACCCGCCTCCCTTGTGTGGGCCCTTACCTCCTGACGAGGTACTCGAATACTGACCATTTGTACAAACCTTCTTGGGCCCACCAAAATCATCCCACTCAAGCAACTCAGCCTCTCTGGATGCACTCACTATAGTCTGGAAAGAAGCACCCTCTCGAGATGATCTGAACACATAACTACGGATAGTGGGAGTCAAACCCCTGACAAATCTGCGAATCCGCTCAGGCTCACCCAAAATCAAAGCAGAGGCATGTCTCGACAACTGACAGAATCGAGCCTCGTAATCTGCAACTGACATGCTACTCTGCACCAAACTCTTAAACCTCATACGACTTTCCTCTTGTACACTCCAAGGGATGAAATGACCCTCGAAGGCACTAGCAAACTCACTCCACTCCATAGGAGGAGATCCCGCTAGTCTCGAACTCATGAAAGTCCTCAGCTACTCCCTAGCCACACCGCGTAACTGAAGGGACACAAATCGGACGCCCCTCTTATCTAACATGCGTACAGCCGCCAACATCTCTCGACTCAATGTAAAAAACTCGTGAGCATCATTAGTCTTAGCACCATGAAACTGAGGTGGTTTCATCTTCTGAAACCGCTCATAGCAGACCTGGTCATCATCTGCCAAGGCCACCTCAAGGGCCGTCGGTACACCTACAACCGGTGCTAGAGCCTGTGGTGGCTGAACCACTGGCTCTGGAACCACTGGAATCTGATGCTGATAACTAAGGGCCTGTGCCCCTACCCCAACCGGTCACCCCACTGGTATACCTGCTGCACCCTGAACATAGGGCTGGCAGGGGGACCGGGTCGGCCCGCGACCGGTTCGAGAATCGGCCCGCCGAACCCTGTCCCATTAGTTTTCGGGGGATTGGGGGGATGCGGGATAGGGGACCGGTTCAACCCCTGGTCCCGGTCGACCCGGCCCGGATGAACTGGCCGGTTCACGGGATCCCCTTGTATTTTTATTTTTTTTAAAATTTATATCCGGTTGGCAACGGCTAGTGGGCTCCACCCAACGAATTTATTTGCAGATTTTGCCTTTCCCAACACCCCCTACCACCCCTATTTTTAATATTTTACTTTAAACCCTCAAGTTATTATAAATACACTTTAACCCACTTCTAATATTATAAATACCCCTCTATCCCTTATTATTTCTTACAAAATTATATATTCTCTCATCTATTTTTAATATCTCTCAAGTCTCAATCTTTTATACCATTTAAGTCTCATATTATATCATAATACATATATTTCAATTCTAAGTTTTCATATTATATATCATAATATATATAATTCTAATATTTGCTATAAAAATTTGGAGTTCCAAATTACAAGTTACAACAAACTACAAGTTTCAAGAATCGGTTATAACGTCTGCTATTAACGCAGACGTTTGGTACATTCATTTCATAATATTTATATTTTATTTTTTATCATTAATTTTTGTGTTATTATTATTTTTATATTATATTTTACATATAATTAAATATGAGTTCTAACAAAAAAAATACCGGTAAAGGAAAAGAGAAAGAACCAAGTGACATTAGTAGATTATTTAATTTTACTAAAAAAAGTAGTAAGGAAAAAAATAAAAGTAAATGTGGTGGTAGTTCTAGAGTTAGATTTAATACAAATGATTCTACTTATGTTGATGATACTTCTTATAATATTGATTCAAATGCTCAACTCGATCGTGAACTTTTACAACAAATTTATGGTGATATTAATCCTTATCTTGATGAAAATTCAAGTGAAGAAGTAGAAGTTGGTTCGGGAGAAGATGAATTAGAAGATACACCTACTAGTTCAGTGACAAATATTCCAAATGAAACTACGAATTCAACGAAGCAAAATTCTGGACGCCCACCCCTTATACCTCCTACGAGGGAGAAGGTGAAGTATCAACGCCTTAAAACTTCTGTTGTGTGGCAATTTATGACTTTAGATAAGGAAAATTCTATTACTATATGTAATAAATGTAAGCAACCTTTTAAATATAAACAAGGTAGAGGTCAAGGTGGGACGGGGGGCTTAAATAGACATTTGTTATTTTGTGTGCCGATTCAATATAAAGAAGCTAAATCATTAGCCGATAAAAAAAAAGGAATTCAAGTTAATGATTTTGATATTAATATTAATGAATCGGTAGGGGATTCTAACATGGTTCAAGGAACATTAGATCCTTCTAACCCCGGTGGTTCACTAACACAACGTAAATATAATAAGGAAAGAGATCGCGAAAATTTAGCTAAAATGGTTTCTGTTTGTGGTTTACCTTATAGTTTTCCTTCACATCCCGATTTTATTGAATATATTCAACAAACTTATAATCCTAATTATAGAGGTTTTTCAAGAAATACTATTAAATCTGATGTTTTTGTATATCAAGGTAAACATTGTCAATATCTTCGTTGTGTGTTTAGCATATTAGATTGTAGAGTGTCTATAACTTCAGACATGGGTCGTAGTGTTAATGGACGCGATTATTTAAGCATTAAAGAGATTGGATTGATCATAACTGGAATTTGCAAAAAAGAATCTTAAGTTATAAAGAATGTGTAGAGAAAAAAACTGGTGCATATTTAGCTTCAAATATTTTGAGTGTTATATATTATTACATGCTTATAGATAAAGTAATGTCTGTCGCATTAGATAATGCATCTAATAATATAAACGCTGCTAGTATGTTAAAAACTAGATTATGTCCAATTGATGTTAATTCTTTTCATGTTAGATGTGTTGCACATGTTTTAAATTTAGTTGTACAAGATGGTATTTCATTATTTGAATGTGGTTGTATGAAAATTGAATATGCTGTTGCCTGGATTTTTTATGCTAATAGAGCTACTAGAATTAGGGAATTTAATGAGCGTTGTGTACTATGTGATTTGCCACCAAGAAAAATTTCAAGACATATTAAAACAAGGTGGAATTCTTTTTACGAAATGTTTTCAGTTGCTTACGAATATAGAGGACCCATACAAATGGTGTTTAATGCTCATAATGCTGACCCATTAGATAGAATTTGTGAAGAAGATTGGGAAGAAACTAATGAACTATTAGAATTTTTAGGACTTTTTTATGATGCTACAACCATGTTTTCTGGAATTTATTATCCTACTATTTCATCAGTATTAATAAATATTTGTGCTATTTCAATTCAATTTTCTAAATACAAGAAAATTGAAAAATTTAGAGTTGCAATTGAAGGTATAATTGAAAATTTTTAAAAATATTTTTTTCCTATTCCTCAAATTTTTTTAACTGCTACTTTACTTCATCCTGACTATAAATTACAAGGTGTGCAGGGACTTGTTGACACTTTTTATGATACCTTAGAAATTTTATCGAAAATAAATCCAACTTGTGAAATGTGTAAGTCTAGCATAAAAATAGAAGCAAAAATTTTGTATGACAAATATAGAATTACAGGAAATACTCAAGAAGTTGGTCAAACTTCTAATCCTCAGAGTAAAGCTCGAATTTCAAGTTATATGCGAGATTTTCTTGGTCTTAATTCTACTAACCGTGATGATTTTGAAGAATATCTTAATCAATCTTTAGAAACAGTGGAAGACGAAGATGGCAATGAAGAATTATTAGCATGGTAGAGGATGCGGAGCGTTGCATTTCCAATTTTGAGCAAAATGGTTCGTGATGTTCTAGCTATTCAAGCTTCATCAATTGCATCAGAGGTTGCTTTTAGTGCGACAAGGTTTCAACTTGGCGATCATAGACATTCATTGGCGGAAGACAGTTTGGAAATATCAATTTTATTTAGACACTGGGTCAACGCCGAGAGGAGAAATTATAATTTGCCAAAGTTAAGTTCCAAACAAGAAGCTTGGATTAATGCAGTACTTGGATCTAGTGATGATGAATTAGAGTCACAAGAGTTTTTAACAAGTTTGCCAACACCGGAGAATGTTACCGTCTATATGATGCGACAATTAGAATTAAATTTTAAAGGAGAATACAAATATTAGATTACATCCGAGAACTAATCGAAACAGAACCCTTCCTAGAAGGTGGCTGCGTAAATTAGTTACTCATCTAATATTTGTAACAAATATTAGTTTTACATATGATAACTTATTGAAACAGAACCCTTCCTAGAAGGTGGCTGCGTAAATTAGTTACTCCACTAATATTTGTAAATTGTAACTTCTAAGTTCTAAGTTCTAAGTTGCAATTAGATTTTATTAAATAAATTTGAAGGCTTTATTAAGCTTTTTTTTATATAACTATTGTCTTGCATTTTTATTTTAATATATTCAATTATTCATACATATTTACATATATACTAAACTAACTTTAAAATACTTAATTTAAAAATCAAAATTTCAAGTTTAAATTACTTTAAAATATTTAAAATACAAATTTGAACTTCTCAAATTTGAAATTTGAAAATTGAAAATTGAAGTTTGAAATTTGAAATTTGAAATTTGAAATTTAAAATTTGAAATTTGAAATTTGAAATTTGAAGTTTGAAGTTTGAAATTTGAATTTCGAATTTTGAATTTTGAAACTTAAGCATTATTTATTAGCTAAAAATGTTATTGAAAAAAAATCTAATTTTTTGACTCATTAGAAATGTTCTTTTTAGGATTTGGAAATTATAGAAGTTATTAATTGTGTGAATAGTATTAAAGTTATTAATTAATTGTGTCTTTCTTAGACTTATAAAATGACACACTAATCAATAAATCTAAATCGTTAATTAAGTTCATATTTAATAAAAATAAATAATATTTATTATATCTTGAATTTTGGCATAATCCAAAACCATTCTACAAATTTAAATAATCAAATACTTTCATACAACATTCTACACACTTATATAAATAAAATATAAATTGCTTAGCCAAAGTGTACGGTAATGATGGCGTACTTGGTTATTAATTGTGTGAATAGTATTAAAGTTATTAATTAATTGTGTCTTTCTTAATGTTTAATTTAAATGGACTTTTTTAATTAATTGTGTAAAGATATCTAAGATCATATTTACTTGCACTTAATAATTAATATATATATATATATATATATATATATATATATATAAATTGCTTAGTTTAGGACCTTATATATTATATGTATGAACTAAAATTCTATGATGTTTTATTTTTAACCCCTTAAAGATAAACTTTTGAATTTGAATTAACAAGTGCTACTACAAACACATAGGTATTTAATGCACAAACATGAAAAAACTTTATACTAGGTTGTTTGTCGGGAAAAAAAGAAGAAGAGAGAGCATAATTTAAATTATTTAATACTTGAATTAAAGGTTTTATTTTGTCTTCATTTTACCTTAATCCTTCCAATCAATAAATATAATAAAAATATAAATTATATATATATATATATATATATATATATATATATATATATATATATATATATATATATATATATATAAAGTTGCTTAGTTTAGGACCTTATATATTATATGTATGAACTAAAATTCTGTGATGTTTTATTTTTAACCCCTTAAAGATAAACTTTTGAATTTGGATTAACGGTGCTACTACAAAAGATAGGTATTTAATGCACAAACATGAAAAAACTTTATACTAGGTTGTTTGTCGGGAAAAAAAGAAGAAGAGAGAGCATAATTTAAATTATTTAATACTTGAATTAAAGGTTTTATTTTGTCTTAATTTTACCTTAATCCTTCCAATCAATAAATATAATAAAAATATAAATTATATATATATATATATATATATATATATATATATATTTAAGCTTTAATCGTTAAATGTATTTATTTTTATTTCGTGATATTAATAAATTTGAATGATTAAGACTTAGCAAAATATTATAATATTATTACGATGTTATTCATTCAAGATAAATAAGTATATAAAAAATAAAAAATCCCCCGTCCCGTCCCGTCTCGTCCCCCCAAAACCCGTCTCATCCCGTATATATAGTGGGACGGGATGGGACGGATTTTTGTCCCCCCCCAACGCCCCGGCAAAATCCCCCCAAACGCGTCCCCCGTCCCAGTCCCCGTCCCCGTCCCCCTGCCAGTCCTACCTGAGCAAGACGCTACAATAACCCTAACATCCTATCGAGTCTATCATCATGAACTGGGGGTGCATGGCCTGCTCTATAGCTACGCCAATCTGTGGCTCAAGTGAAGGCTCTCTACCTCAGCCTCAGGCAGGTGCCACTCCTCTAGCACGGCCTCGACCACGTCCTCGGCCTCTATCCCGACCTCTACCCCTAGCTGGGGTTTCAACTCTGACCTCGGGGGCTGCCTCCCTTCTAACTCCGGTAGCTCTAGTCCTTGGCATCTACCAGAAACAGCACGCGATACCCAACACCCACGATAACAACCTCGCACGATAAGAACAGAATGAAGTCTTTCCTAACAGTCTTCATAGCCTCTCGAAGATGAGTATAGACGTCTCCGTACTGATCCTCGAGACTCTACTAAGACTTGGTTTGTATATGTGAGACCTTCGAACCTGGGCTCTGATACCATTTGACACACCCCAAAACTGAATGTGATGGCACGTGCCCAAACCCCACCGGACACGTCAGCCTAACACCTAAAAACCCGACGATACAGAATTAATAAAACAAGAATAAGATAGAAAGATAAACGAAAGTCTTTAAATAAACTCAACATAACCCCTGAATTGGTTGTCACATGTACAAACCTCTAATACAAAATCTGAATAAAACATACAAGTCTCATAGAAAAGTTCTAGAATAGAACATAACGGTAAATATAGATAACTTGAGGGCACGTCTGGGATGAACCACTACCTCTCAAGTTAGTCAGGAAGCTTTAATCTGAAGATGAGTAATAGCTGGATCTGATAGAGCTGTCAACCTACACAATTGTGTAGAAGCAAGGGTGACTACCAAAGGCAACAGGTACTCGCAAGTAACACTAAACTAAGCTAAACTAGCAGCTACAAACGACTCCTCTCAATCTCAACCGAACCACCGAAACTTCATTCTAACAGCGAACCAACAACCTATACTACACAATTCATAATCAACAGATATATCCAACAGTATCTCAACATCAACCTCATATTCTCATATAAGAGCAAATAGATCATATATCACATGAAGAGGAGCAAATAGGTAAAATCCACACACCACAGACAAAGATGAAGTCAAATGCGATGCAAATGCAATAATGATGTCATGTAGTTGTGATGCATGTCTGTCCTAAGATACACATCTGTTGACGTAATCAGACCGCGCTGAATACTCAAATCAGAATCCATAGGGGCCACACATGGACCATGTATCACCGCTGGAACCAGATCCTATCGGCATCCAAATCGCTAGCCGGAGCTAGTCCATCTCATATATCTCTAGCCGGAGCTAGTCTCAACTGTGTCTCATATCCATCCATCCTCATATCAGCGTCTCAAAACTCATGCAACAGATAATTCACACATGGGATGAATAATGAATATGTCATTAATCACAATTATATCACGATCACATCATTGTATTACACATCATCTGTCTCAATCACAACCATATCACGACCACATCATAGTATTACACATCACCTATCTCAATCACAATGTCTGTATCAATCATAGCCTACTCATGCTCTTCTATCCCCTCAATATTAGTTATCACATGTGAAACGACCCCAAAAATGCCCGAAAATGTGCTTCGGAAACACCTAAAATTGTAATTTTCATATATTTCAAAATCCGTGCATTATTTCGAAAATTCGACTTCATATTCTTATTCAGGGGGTCAAATTGAGTGGGAAATGGGTCTAACCCGAATTTTAGAGCAACCGTATCAAAATTCGAAAATCGCAAAAAATGCGATTTTGAGGGTCAACTTTAAAGGGGCATATCTCTTAGCACACAAGGAACTGGAAGGAGCTCAAACTATCAAAATTTAAGCTCTATGAGTTAGCTTTCCAACGCAATTTGTTTCACCTCATTCCGAGTTAGGATGAAGGAGTTATGACCGTTTTCGTAAAACCTGTCCGGCAGAAAATGCAAATTCCAGTAGCCGAAAACACTGTTCACCCGCCTCATTTTTTTTTCTAAGTGTTGGGACGTTTTTTTATAAAAAGGGGACATATCCATACTTAGTCATTTAACTTCAAAACATCCAAAAACTCTCTCTAAGCCCTCTCCAAAAATTCCACCAAGATCATCCACCAAATTCAAGAATCCCAAGCTTTAATTCCGGATTCAAGATTCAATCTCAAGCAATTCTCCATTCCAATCTTCATCAAGAATTCTCCAAAGTTGAGGTATGTGGGTTTGATTGTGGAAACCTTCCTTTCCACAAGTCCAACCATTTATCCTCTATTTTACTTCAAGTTTATGGGTCCTTATGATCATTTATGAACTCTTGAATTATGAAATCACTACTACACACCCTATTAAGGTCTATCTTGCATATTTTCATGAAATGGTATTATTATGTGATGTTTATGGTTTTCATGCCTCCATGATCAAATTATGAAGGTTGTTATATATGTATATATATATATATGTATGTTGTTGGTGGGCTGTTTTATATGGATTTTGAAAATTGGTTGGACTTAGTACTCTTGAAACACATGATTTTATTTACATGAACAAGTAGCACACCATATGTTTGATAAAATGTCATTTATAGAATTCTTATGAAATGGAAGGTCCAATGTACGTCCTATGAGTCGGATGATTATATAAGTATTGAAATAATGATGAAATGGATACATGTATATGATTTTCTCTATATAGTGTGTGAGTCGACCAAGCCTAGCTCGGGGTTGTAGGCTCGGGTAACCGTATCAAGGGGTTGGTGCCTGGGTTGCCTAGTAGGGGGGGTAGTAGGCCCGTATAACCGTATCGAGGGGTTTGTACCTTGGTTGCCTAGTACGGGGGTAGTAGGCCCGTATAACCATATCGAGGGGTTTGTACCTTGGTCCTGGGTAACCACATTGAGGGGTTTGTACCTCTTTCGCCTCTCCAAGGGGGTGGTAGGCCTTGGAAATGCTATATTGATGGTCACTCACTACACATATACTATGCCCTACTAAATATAATTTTTATATAAGCATCATTATACATATCATCTCATTAATATGTTATCTATCGGGTACGATTATGCATTTTGCCTATAATGTCCATCCATTGTTGCATTGCATTGCATCCCATATACTTAGTACATTCAAACGTACTAATGCATACTCTATGCCTACATGATGTCACCATGTAGGGACCGGAGCACCGTCTGACCATCCTCCTCCACGTGGCTAATACGATTTTCTATCAAGGTTATTGGTGAGTCCTCCATTCCGGGGACGTTGCTCATGATCTTTTGCTATGTATAAGACCTTTTCCTTTTTAATTATGTATTGACTAAGAGGGTGAGCCCGGTAGTTTGTCTCGGCCCCCGCTAAGTATCCATGTTTAGAGGTGGTGTTGGACAAGTTGTGTATTTTGCTTGAGCATGACTCATCTATGGTATTTATGTATTATTCTCTTTTTTTTTCTTGTTCCCTTAGTCCCGATTTCCCCTTGATTAAGCTTATCGCTTATGGTCCTATTAATTGCTTCCGCGACCAATGATATGTAATGATATGCTATGAGGCTTGTTTGGGGTTCCTTCGGGTTCCCCATTCGCCGGTCACGTCTAGGCCCTAGGCTTGGGTCGTGACAACATGACTCATTCAGCAAATTCAAGTCACATATAACACCTTTAGCTCGTTTTATTCCCCATCTTTCATTTACAACAATTTCAATCAACAAATAAAACCCATCCTCAATCCCCATTACTCCCCAACACAATTAGGAAAGTAGTCATGCATAGTCTAAGAGTTTAACAAAGTTTAGAAGTCACTTGCCTCAAAACACTTCAACTAGTAACTCAAATTTGAGTTTTACCCTTCCAAGCACGCTCCAAATCACTACAATCTATTCATAAATGGAATTCCACAATCAATACGAATCTAACAACACCAATATCGTGAAATTTGGAGAAAAAGGGTAAAATGGTCAAAAATCTTGTTTCGGAAAATATTCTCGAAATCTGGAATTTTTTTGTGAAAAAATGTTCCCTAAGAAATTTAGAATCCAATAGTGAAACCCGTTTCGAAAAAGGAGTTGAAATGAGTTCACAAACTCAATTTTCCTATTAAATTTGGATTAGGCAAATTTTCCGTTGGACCCTCGGGATTCTTCCGGAATCTCGTGCACACAAACTAAATATGTACCCCTACTAAATTCGACATTCCGAACTCAATGGAACCGTCGGAATTTGAATTCGAGGACTCCTTGACCCGAAATTCCATAAGATGCCAAGAAACTAGTTTATCGCCTAAAAAATTCGAAACTCAAACGGAGCGTCTAAAAATTCAACCAAGACTCATTCTAGACTTAGAATCTCCTCCTGAAACCAACGGTACTCTCGGAATTTCAATCTGAGCCTCGAAACCTCATATGTTGATCAAAGTCAACTCTTTATCAAAATTTCATAACTTTAGCAACTTAGGACCTCAATTCTTCGTTCAACTCCGTAACTTCACACAGACCCGTTTCAACATTCTAAAATTGCTAGAATCAACAGAAATCCGATCCGAGTCCCGAAACTCCAAATGACTCGAAAAAGCACTTTTTAATCAACTTTAACTCATAAAAACTCAACTTCTCAAAAACTCAACTTTTTACCAACTTTTCCTCAAACCAACTTTACAACCTCAAAACATGGGACTCGGGGCAACTACCGAAAGGGAAAAATAGTCATTTCCACGAAAAATTACCAAAATGACCTTTCGGGTCATTACAGTTTCAGTGCCCCACATTCTACAGAATTGGTGGCAAAACATCTAGAGGATACACGGGGCTGAGATTCGAGGGCACTTAGGAGCATTATTGTCACTTTTGGGGACACAGTGCGATAAAGTCTTTGTCACTCACTTAATGGGGTTTTGGAAACCGAGCACCATAATTTTCAAATTCCTGGATTTTGAGATCACTCCTACACTAGAGGAGTTTAATAGTCTTACAGAGTTACCAATTAGAGGGAGGCTACCGATGATCCCGTCAGCTATTTGTACTGGTGATTTTCTAAGTCTCCTGGATCTACATATAATTCGGTCATTGAGATATGTGGACAGTGGATACGTCAAATTAGACTATCCTTTTCAGAGATTTGGGCATTCAGAAGGTTACTATGAATATCATCGCGAATTTGAATGTACTCGCGAAGTGTGGGAACATATGAGGCCGAGAGTATTCGTTATGGCTTTCCTGGGAGTTATGGTGTTCTCAATAAGGTCCAATTCTGTAGATATCAACATATTATCGATAGTTATAAACATCTTCAACGATCCACAAAGATTTTCTTTTGTGCCCATGATCCTCGCCGAAGTTCTTCGTTCGATGACAGCCTGCATTAGGGGGCACAACTTCTTTAGGGGATGCAGTATGCTACTACAAATCTGGGAGAGAGAATATTTCTATCGTCGTGATCCACAAATGAATTTCTACATAGGTGCACGTAACAAGATCGAAAGCCATAAAGATTGTCTCCAAAATTGGGTGGGCGCGCCGACAGGAAGGGAAAAGTGGCGCACATTTCTGAACAACCTTACTGGAGATGCCATCCAATGAAAGTTTTCATGGATAAGAGGAGTGCCGTTTGCGAGGACCCGATATTTTTTCTTTATCTAGTTAATTGGGCTGAGGGGAATTCAAACATATGCACCTCTTCGGGTTATGCGACAATTTGGAGTCATCCAAGACATTCCTCTATGGTCAATAACGGGGTTACATGAAGATGCTTTCACTTCAGTCTCGCTGGAACGGTAAGAAATCTGCAAGCCGAGCGGGAATACACAATCGATTTGGAAATAGGAAAGGAAAAATGGTGCACACCGGAGTATTATGCTTGGCGGAATATTGTGATTCATATGGCTTATCCAAGCGTACACGGGCACCAAGGGTTTGTAGACAACTAACAGATTGATTGGATTAGAGAATCAGTGTTTGGCATGGGATTCACCACATCCTATATAATCAGATTGTTCCCAAATCCATCCACTATTGATTCAGGTGGTTAAAGAATAAGAAGAAGAAGAGGAAGAAGACCCGGAAGAGGATCTTGAAGAAGACCCGAAAGAGGACCCTAAAGAAAACCCAAAAGAGGATCCCGAAGAAGATCTAGAGGAGGACCAAAAAGAAGAGGTAGAGGAAGTCTAACATCTATGACCCAAGAGATGGAGGGGTGATAGACATGTCTCCCGAACGCGGCCCCGACGAGTCTCCAGAGTACCACTCAGGGTTATATTATAATGGGGACGATGACAGTGATGATGCTCCAACCTGGCCGTAGATTCGTCTTTCTTCTTTGAACTCTTTTCATAAGCTCCTCAAAGTGTCATGTGGCCTATCCCTCTTGTATGCCTTATGGCCCCCCGTACTTTCATTTCTTAGGTTTTTGATTGCCTACCTCAATGTAACATCCAAGACTACCTTAATCAATGAAGTTATGTTTGCTCCAAATCTAAAATGTGTTTAAATTGATAATTTGTTATCAAACTGATTACAGTGTAGGCCTACCTCAGGCAAAAAAAGGTTCTACATTAGGACACGTTTTGAATGTCTCCAAATTGGCGTATATATGTGTTACACTTATATATTTTTTACATCTTTCAATATTTTCCAAACTAACATAATTTCCTTTTTTCTTTGTTTTCTTTTCTTATTTTTATCCCCAAAAGTACGTTGATTTGTGTCGACTTGCAAATTGGCTGACTCACGATACAACCTTCGATCGAAAGGA
This sequence comes from Solanum commersonii, assembly GCA_029007595.1. NCBI lineage: Eukaryota > Viridiplantae > Streptophyta > Magnoliopsida > Solanales > Solanaceae > Solanum > Solanum commersonii. The sequence goes on from JAJTWQ010000077.1 coordinate 171,697, forward strand.
AAGATGACTGATAAAAAGGACTTCAACAATGCTGCAAACATAATAATACCTATTGAGAACACCAAAGGTTCTCGAAACATGATAGACATCCAAAATGAAGAGAAAATGGCTCGCATAGAGCAAGAACTTGAGATCTTGAGGAAAGAATTATGCCAAGTGCGAGACTTGGCCAAACTGTCAGCTACCACTTTCCCTACTTTCAAGACACCTATCTTCTTCGCAAAAGTTGACTTGCCTTCTGCCGACTTGTCAAATCAGCCAGAACAAACTCAACATGCTCTAATTCACAGTCGAGTTCCACCAGCTTCTCCAACCGCAGTTAGGACTGTTCCTGACCTTTCAAATCGCGACCCTACCATACTAACAATGCAACAGATACTTGGGGCACATGTCGCCCCTCCCTATAAGCCACATGTTCCACCCATATATGTCACTTGAGCTCCTACCTTCACAATGCCAGCAGTGGTTAATGTCTCGTATGAGGTCTATTAATATGCATAAATGGAGAAAGATACCTAGATGAAAGAAGATGCATCGATAAATACCTAGCTTTAGGGTCTAAGAAAGGCATTGAATAGCTTACAAGTTACTAAAGGAACAGAGAGCCAGGCTTATGATGACTTGTGCATCCATCCAGACATTGACATGCTGGTAGGGTACAAACCACCGAAGCTTGACATGTTCGATGAAAAAGGTGATCCTCACGCACATTTAAGGGCATACTGTGACAAGTTAGTCGGTGTAGGGAGAAATGAGAAGCTGAGGATGAAGTTGTTCATCTGGAGTCTGTCTGGAGAAGCATTGACATGGTATACCCGCCAAGACCCTCGCAAATGGCATGACTGGCAAAAAATGGCTGAGGACTTCATGACTCATTTCAGATTCAAAACTGAAATTACTGCTGAAAGATTCTCATTGGCCAATATACAGAAGAAGCCATCTGAGAATTTCCAGGAATATGCACGACCTTGGAGAACTGAGGCCGTGAGGGTGCAACCGCCACTAGATGAGAGCAAGCTCTCGAAGTACTTTATTCGAGCTCAAGAAGGTGTCTACTTCGACAAGATGATGTCATTAATGGGTCAGAAGTTTGCAGAACTAGTTAAGATGGGAGACTTTATAGAGGAGGGTGTTAAATCTGGGAAGATTCAGTCTATGGTCGCATTGCAAGCCGCAAGTAGGGCTATACAATCAGGTTCCATTGGCGGCATCAAAAAGAAAAGGGTGAATGTTTCAGTTGTCCCTCACCAACAAGGAGGACCGTCCTACCGATACCCAAATAATCCCCAAATCGCTGCGCATGCTTCATACGTCCCATACCCAGTTTAAAATACCCAACCACACTATAATCCACCTAGAGCACTAGCATACCAAAATCCTCCAAGACCATATGTCCCTGTCCAAGCACCAATCCACCAAAATAGATCAACATATGCACCGAGACCATGTCCAAATCTTGAAGCTAGAAATGCTCGCACTTACACACCGATTGCCGAACCCTACGCCCAATTTTTTGAGAGGTTGAGGATAGCGGGAGTGCCGCAACCATTTGAAGAAAAACTTCCTGATCCAATCCCTCATAGTTTTGATGGAAACAAACGATGCACTTACCACTCGGGAATCCAAGGACACGACATAGAAGATTGTTGTGGTTTAAAGAACCAGATCAAGTCTTTGATAAGAAGAGGAGTAATTAAATGCACTCCAGCGCCTCCTACTATGAACATCAACCTCTTGCCAAACCATGAGAATCGGAAAGTCAACATGGTTACTCTTGATGAAGAATATGGGGTCCTTGACTGTCCAGACATAGATGAAGCAGATGCCATGACATCTTCGACGCAACCTGTTATCGTTGTTCAACTAAGGGATCCTTTGACTGTCCAAACATATCTCCCAAGAGTTTTAGTGACCACTCTAATTACTAGAAAGCCTGAATATGACACCAAAGCAGTCCCAGGGGACTATTGAGCAGATGCCCAGGGCAAGATGATCAATACTACTGTAGCTTTAGGGATGACCAGGTCGGGGAGGTGTTATACCCCGGAGGATCTAAATCCAAGAGCTATTGGAAAAGAACATAATCCAAAGAAGAATGTTACCGATGCATAAGCCGTATAATTTTGGAAGAAGATGCAGCCTAAAGACTATTCAGTCGAAGAGCAGCTGAAGAAGACGCCTACCCACATATCTATTTTGTCTTTACTTATGAGTTCTGAAGCTCATAGGAATGCTTTGATGGAAGTGTTAGACGGAGTGAATATTCCGAAAAAGACCACCAGTGAAACCTTAGCTTCAACTATTGGAATAATAGTGCAAGCTAACAAGATTTCTTTCCATGATGATGAGCTGCCTGTAGAAGGGGTTGGGCACAATAAAGCGCTTGACATCCCAGTCAAGTGTTGTGATAAGGTTGTGACTCGAGTTCTAATTGATGGTGGTTCTGGATGCAACATCTGTCCTTTTTACCACTTTGAGGGATTTAGGTGTTAATATGGGAGAGATAAAGGAAAGTCGTGTGAAAGTTAGAGCTTTTGATGGAGCGCAAAGAAGTGTCATTGGAGAGATCTATCTCACATTGCAGGTGGGGCCAGCTAAATTCCCCATCCTATTTCAAGTGATAGATGTATCATCCAATTACAACCTGTTGCTGGGAAGACTATGGGTTTACATGGCAAGAGTGGTTCCTTCCACTCTTCACCAATGTGTAAAGTTTGAGTGGGGTTGCACAGAAGTTACCATCCATGGAGAGCTCAGTCACCCCATCCTTTCTGTTAATTCTATCCCAGCCACTGACGAGTTAGATAGAGCCACCTTTCACACTTTGGAAATTATGCAAGCTATAAGGGTCGGTGAGGAAGTAGAGGGAGGTAATACAAAGTTGTCAAGTGCAGCGAAAATGGTTGCATCAGAGATGTTGAAGTATGGATATCAACATAAGAATGGACTTGGACCTAAGTCCAATGGCATAGTTGAACCGATCCAGCTAAAGCATCAGAAAGGCACCAACGGACTCGAATATAAGCCTACCTCGAGAAGAGACCGTCACAGGTCAAGCGATACAATCTTTATACCAGAGGAAGCCTTGATTCCGGATCAAGTTGGCGTTGATGACATAGTAGAAGGAATAGGCAATCTGTTCGTGGCCATGGCTGGAGAAGAGGAAGGGATAAATCTCAACAAGTTGACCATCCGTAATACCGAACCTGGAGAAATCTTGCAGAATTGGACCACCAGGCCGTCCCTATGTCAACCAGAGTCCTGGTAGTGTGGAAAAGTAGTCTTAATTTTAAAATTTGCATGATCAAATTGAGGCTTCAATCATGCCTAATCTTTTGTTGCTTGCCTCTTCTAAAAAGCTAGAATGCTATGAAATAAAAAGTCTTTATTTTCTTTAAAAAAATTCTCGTTATTTCAAATATCTATTTATCATTACTTACCTTTTGCACTTTTCAGCACTCGTATTAATAAAAATCCTTGTTCAATGGTTATGACATGTAACGAATCCACTGAGCAAGGTGAAAATGATGAACAAGATCACGAAGAGTATGATGAAAGCATGATACTTGGAAATCTGCCACACGAGATCGAGAAGGTAAAAGTCAGAAGAAACCCAATATGGATGAAATAAAGGTTGTTAACTTAGGAGATAAGGAAATCATGAAAGAGACACGAGTCAGCATACATTTGGAGGCTGAAAGAAAGCAAGAATTAATAGAATTTCTTAAGCAGTATGTTTGACATATTTGCTTGGTCTTATGATGACATGCCAGGATTAAGCACTGATATTGTCTCATACAAATTACCGACTGATCCCACTTGTCTACCTGTTAAGCAAAAGACAAGAAAATTCAAGTCAGATTTGAGCTTAAGGATCAAGGAGGAGGTAACTAAGCAAATTGAGGCGAACGTTGTGAGGGTTACAAATTACCCCACATGGTTAGCCAATATTATGCTTGTGCCAAAAAAGGATGGAAATATCAAAATATGTGTGGACTATTGAGATCTCCACAGGGCCAGTCCTAAGGATGATTTCCCTCTTCCAAATATTCATATACTTATTGATAATTGTGCAAAACATGAGTTGCAATCATTTGTCAATTGCTTTGCAGGATATCACCAAATCTTGATGGATGAAGATGATGCAGAGAAGACAGCGTTTATCACTCCATGGGGAGTATATTGCTATAGAGTAATGTCATTTGGTCTAAAAAATGTCGGTGCAACCTATATGAGGGCCATGACTGCCCTTTTCCACTATATGATCCACAAGGAAATTGAAGTGTATGTGGATGATGTCGTTATCAAATCCAGAAGAAGTTTAGACCACATGTATAACTTACCAAAGTTCTTTGAGAGATTGTGTAAGTATAATTTGAAATTGAATCTAGCAAAGTGAGCATTTGGAGTACCCACGGGAAAATTATTGGGATTTATCGTTAGCAAGAAAGGCATAGAGTTGGATCCATCAAAGATAAAGGCAATCCAAGAGCTACCTCCACCCAAGACTAGAAAGGACGTGATAAGTTTCTTGGGAAGACTGAATTACATCAGTCGATTCATAGCTCAATCCACAATGATCTGTGAACCCATATTCAAGTTACTGAAGAAGGATGCTGCCATGAAATGGACCGAGGAATGACAAAGGGCTTTCGATAGAATTAAAGAATACTTGTCCAACCCACCAATATTGGTCCCACCAGAGCTTGGAAAGCCTTTGTTATTGTATTTATCTGTCATGGATAATGCATTTGGATGTGTATTGGGGTAACATAATGAGATAGGTAGAAGATAACAACCTATTTACTATTTCAGCAAGAGGTTCACCCCATACGAGGCAAGATACACCTTGTTGGAACGAACATGATGTGCTTTGACTTGGATTGCGCAAAAAATTAGCCATTACCTGTCTACATACACCACGTACTTGAACTCAAGAATGGATCCACTGAAGTACATCTTTCAAAAGCCCATGCCTACGGGTAAACTGGCAAAGTGGCAAATTTCATTGAGCGAGTTTGATAATATGTATGTGACACAGAAGGCCATCAAAGGACAAACCTTGGTTGATCACCTCGCAGAAAACCCGGTGGACCAGGATTACAAGCCACTCACGACCTACTTCCCTGGTGAAGAGGTTTTGTTTGTAGGAGAAGATATATCAGAGTCATATGATGGATGGAGAATGTTCTTTGATGGAGCATCAAACTCTATTGGAGTTGGAATATGAGCAGTCTTAATTTCAGAAACAGGTCAGTATTACCCAATCTCAACTAACATTAGGTTCTATTGTACCAATAACATGGTGGAATATGAAGCTTGTATTCTCGAACTCAGGATGGCCATCGACATGAACATCAAAGAACTCTTGGTGATAGGAGATTCCAACTTATTGGTTCACCAGGTGCAAGGAGAATGGACTACTAAGAATGTCAAGATCCTGCCTTATCTGCATTGCATATAAGGGTTGAATAGGAGATTCGCAAGGATTGAGTTCAAGCATGTCCCTCGAGCTCAAAATAAGTTTGCCAATGCTTTGGCAACATTGTCCTAGATGATTTAACACCCAGACAAGAGTTACATCGATCCTATTGGTGTAGAGATAGATGATCAACATGCTTACTGTTTTCATGTAAATGAGGAACTGGATGGAAAACCCTGGTACTATGACATCAGAAGATTGATAGAAGCACAAGAATATCCTGAAAATGCTACAAGCAAGAAGAAATGGACTTTGAGAAGGATGGCCAATCATTTCTTCCTTAACGGAGAAATCCTCTATAGGAGAACTTCAGATTTAAGATTGTTGAGATGTGTCAATGCCGCCGAAGCGACAAGGCTTTTGGAAGAAATACATGCAGGAACATGTAGACCTCACATGAATAGGTTCACTTTGGCAAAGAAGATTCTAAGAGCCGGATATTTTTGGATGATCATGGAGAGATATAGTATCTGGTATGTGCAAAAGTGTCATCAGTTTCAAGTGCATGGAGATTTTAGACGGGTTCCACCAAATGAGCTCAATGTGATGGGTTCCCCTTGGCCATTTTCCGATTGGGGCATGGATGTTATTAGACCCATAGAGCCTCCCGCGTCAAATGGACATCATTTCATCCTGGTGGCTATTGATTATTTCACAAAATGGGTCGAAGCTTCGACATACAAGACAATGACAAAGAAGGTGGTAGCAGACTTTGTTCGCAACAATATAGTTTGTCAGTTTGGAATTCCAGAATCAATCATAACAGATAATGCAACCAACCTCAACAACGATCTCATGAGGGAAATTTGTGAAAGGTTCAAGATTGCTCACCGAAATTCCACAGTTTACCGGTCACAGATGAATGGAGCAGTTAAGGCGGCAAATAAGAATATCAAGAAGATTTTAAAGAAAATAGTGGACAGTCATAGGCAATGGCATGAGAAGCTACCATATGTTTTGCTCGGTTATCGCACCACAATCAGAACGTCAACTGGGGCAAGTCCTTATATGTTGTTTTATGGTTCGGAAGTAGTAATACCTGTTGAGGTGGAAATACCATCTTTAAGGATTATCCAATAGGTTGGTCTGGACGATGCAGAATGGATACGTAGCAGGCATGAACAATTGATGCTAATCGATGAAAAGAGGATAGACGTGGTTTGTCATGGACAACTCTATTAGAATAAAATGACCAAAGCATTCAACAAGAAAGTCAAACTTCGACAGTTCATACCGGGGCAACTAGTATTGAAAAAGATCTTTCCTCACCAAGGATAAGCCAAAGGGAAATTTGCACCAAATTGGCAAGGACCCTACATGGTTCATAGAGTACTCTATGGAAGAGCGGTAATCTTAGCAGAAATGGACGGCAGAGTAAGCCCAAAGCCAATCAATTCAGACGCCATCAAGAAATACTACATCTGAAGACCTCAAGATTAGCGCCTATTTTGTGTACTTTTGCATTTTTCAATGTAACAGAACTACATCTAGACCTGACTTCCCACGGCGAGGTACGTAGGCAACCCACATCAGACTCAGTCTCCCTTAGAAAATCGAAAATCATCATTTCCATATATTTAGAACTACGCTCGACCTGAATTCCCTCGGTGGGTAACGTAGGCAATCCTTGTCGGATTCGGTCCCTTGCATTTCATATTTTTCACTCTCCTTTATTGTAATTGAACTACGTCCTGACTTGATTCCGCTTGGATATGTAGGCAGCCTGAGTCAGGCCCGGTCATTGCATTTCATATTTTTCACTTTCCTTTTTATTTGAACTACGTCCTGACCTGATTCTGCCTGGATACGTAGGCAGCTTGAGTCAGGCTCGGTCGTTGCATCACAAGTTTCTTACGTTTCCTTTATATTTTTCAGTCTTTTATTATAATCGAACTACGTTACGACCTGATTCCACTTGGATACGTAGGCAGCTTGAGTCAGGCTCGATTATTGCATTACATACTTCTATTTCTCCCCCTTGTATTCGAACTACGTTATGATATGATTCCTACTTTGGAGATACGTAGGCAGCCTGAGTCAGCTCGATCAATGCACTACATAATTTCCATTTTTCCTTACCCTTAGGTAACACTTCCTCATAGTTAACCTAACCTCAGAATATGAAGAATCTTGATCATCGTAGTGTCTGCAAAAGAGCTAGGGAAGCTTCATCAGAAGGGTAAAAGCTACAGAAAGACTATGTTGGATATAGTCAACAAAACGAAAAGCTCGATGGACTTCGGAACATGTCTAGAAAAAACAAGCTAACTCTTTTTCAAGAGGGTTTTTCTACTCTTCCACATACCAAGTCTCTAGGTTAAGAAACTATGTGTAGGCTAAGAAGACGTCGAAAGATTCCAGTGACGAGGCTTCAGTTCGCAAGTTGATACAAATCAACACCCCTCCCAAAATAAAATTTTTCTTTGAGCGTAGGAACACTAGAATCAAGAAAATAACATCAAGTCTCGAGGCACGACAGTAGGCGCCATTCGATTTCTACAATCATGAGCGAAAATACTATTTCTCTACTTTATTTCCCGAATGTACTTCAACTTGCATCTTATATCTAAGAACATTTCATTTTTTGTAGGTACTCTCAAGATCTAGATAAAATACTGAAGAAAAGAGGATCCTCGTAGGAATATAAGATAGTTAGCTTACTGTCAAGATTACTCCACCAACTGGAGCATGTAACGTAACCTCATCAATAACTCCACCGATCAGACGTTGTACATAGCAAACACTGTCAAACTCAGCCAATCGGAGGCTGTACATAGCAAACATAGTCAAACTCCGCCAATTGGAGGTTGTGCATAGCAAACATCCTCCAAATCCGCCAATCGAAGGCTGTACATAGCAAACATCGATCGAATTCCACTAATTGGAGCCTGTATATAAGCAAAAGAAGTAACTTTCCGCCAATCGGAGCCTGTGTATAAGCTAAAGAAGCAACACTCCGCCAATCGGAGCCTGTGTATAAGCTAAAGAAGCAATACTCTGCCAATCGGAGACCACATCATAGTGACTTCACCGAAGCTCCACTGACCGGGGGCATGCAAGCACAACGACGCTTTCATACACTAACAATAATATGTTACATTACAAGCTTTACAAAGCCGGATACATGCTTTTACTTTACAACAGCCCCACTAAGCGAAGGTCTACATTACAAGCTTTACATAGCCGGATACAGGCTTTTACATTACAACAGCCCCGCCAGTCGAGGGCCTTTACATTACAAGTTACTTTACCTACATCATATTCACAACACAAAAAACAAGGACATCAACAATCGTTTGAACATTTACACTCTACTCTTTACATTCCAATTTCAATTCATAATTTTTGAACTGCAACAGGTACTTTTCACCTTTTTACATGTTTTGCAGGACAACGTATTACAACGAGGAACTCCCTCTAAGCAACAAGCTAGGGCAAGTTGTTGCAATGTCAGCATCACTAGCTACGTCAAGGATTCACTTTCAAAAATCAACTCGACTCGATTTTCAATAGTTCAGATAACTCTCTCAGGTCTCACTTCATTATAACCCGACACTGGGCATTCTTTTAAAAAAAATCATCCCTCTACCATAAATCTCCAGAAGAAATTACTACAGAGCATCTCTTATTCATGTTCTTTAGAACTATATCTCGTCCCTTTATTTGTGCCAATCTCTTCAAACCTCACCACCAAAACATTTCAGTATTACCATAATTCGATACTGGGGCAAAATTTTTAACAAAAAATTGCTATGTTCCTACACTCTCGAACTACATATGGCCTGATTTCTCATGAAACCTGAGATATGTAGGCAACTCAGAAGCCAGAGTTCAGCCATAACTCCATAAACATTTCTTGCCGAGTTTTGCTCAAGATGTATTTTAGTGGGACACCTAAAATTAGATCGTGTCAATGTTTCTTTGTCCACGTCTTCTCCACTCCCTTCCATGGACAAAGAAAGGGGCAAGCTGTTGACACCCAATTTTGGCTCTCCACATTTGTTTAACTAATGTTTTAATAATAATAATAACAATAATAATAAAAATAAAAATAATAAAGTATATATATGTTACGAAATTGTAGGAATACAAATAGATTTTTAATTATTATTTATTTTATTTCATAAATACTATTTTTTATAAAAATTAAATATATTACATAAAGATTACTACTTTCTCATTTTTAGATTTCACGTCAAATAAATTTTGTTCTTAAGGGTTAATTCATTTTTTTCTAATTATATATAATGTCTATTGTTACAATAAACATTTTTTGACATATTTTATTTTTAGAATCACTAATTTTAAAAAATAAACTAGTCTTGCAAAATTATTATTTTTTAATTTAATAAACTATGTCTATACAATAAAGAAGAGGTTAAAATTTAAATGAATTTAATTTGAGCAATTTTGGCAATCCAAGTCCCCTTAAACCGGCCAATCCGTGTGTTTCACGTAGGCGAGCACATGGATTGTGCTTCTTAACTTTTAATCTCAACCCTCTATTTTAATCCAACGGCTTTAATTAATTCATCTTTTTAATATATAATTATTATTATCAATATGTGTATATATATAATTAATCTTTTTAAACTCTTTATTTTATTAACCGTCCGATCAAATGATTGGACGATCGAGATCAAACCAAAGAATTTTCAGCCTTTTCCAAAGTAGACTCCTACGCTGCTCTATACTCTCTTTTTTTCGAAAAAAAAGAAAAAAAAAGCTATGCGTCTCTTCATTTTCTCCAGAACGCCTCTCAACTTTTCTTCTCCCCAGAGATGCGTCCCTTCACTTTTCACCTTTTCAGACCCCTACCGCCGCCCTACCCTCGTTCCTATCCCAGAAATCATGCCACCCATGGCCTCCCCCACGTGATCCCCCCATTCCTATGTCAGAAGAACGGCTCTAGGTCGCCAGAATATGGCCCATCAATCGCTCAACCCTCTCAAATCGACCTGAAAAGGTCAATTTTTGAGAGATTTTCTCCTCCGCCATGACTACTTTGTTGTTTCCTGTGAGAGTTGTGTTTCCAAGAATTCAAAATTTTGAATTCTTGGAGCCCAAATCAGCTATAAAATCACCTCTTTTGTTCTCATGGAAGGGCATTTGGAAATCATCCATCAACGTCCGAAAACAATCGGAAAAATAGAGAAGGAAATCATCGGAGAATCATCCAAAAAATTCAACAAAAAATCCAAGGAAACCAACAAGGATCCAAAAATCATCTTAGGAACAAATTTTAAGGTGATCTTTTGTTCTTCTTTGAGTTTGAAGTTCGAGTTCGAAGTCGAAATCTTTTGACGTCAAAGCTTAGTTTGCTACCCAGAACAAGGTTCACATCTTTCTTCTATTTCTTTTATATATATTTGAATATGTGAGCGCCCAGTGATCTATTAAGTTATGGAATCATGTATTGGGTTCACTATGTGATAAGTTGAAGTCCATGATGAGCTTTTGTTTAGTTGAATTTGTTTTGTTTTCGTTGCATGATTTGAAGTTAGGAGAAGAGGTTACTCCCTGGTAAAATATGAGTTACAGTTTAACTGTAAAAACTAAGGGAGTTAGAAATATTTGTTTTCTAATGTTTCCAGGAAGTTCAAAGGGGGTGTGGTATCACGTTTGTTTTTTTTCTTGTATGTTCAAGCTGCTAATATAATTTGGAATTATTGAATGCAAAGAATATTTAGAAACTTGAAGCCAATATCTTGTTTCATTAACCATTTTGAGCTTAAAATAATCTCGATGTCTGTATGTTTATAAAATTGGGACAAGTAACAACGAGCAGAAGTCTATTGATTTTCTTACAACATGAACTAGTGTTTAAACCCAATGATATATTCTTGTGCTGCTTGTTTATGTTTCTCTTGAGTGCGGAAATAAAAGATGTTTCATAGGATCAGTGTGGAGATTAGTCGAGTGGAAAACCCTGTTATGGCTAAGTTCAGCGTTAGTTCAAACTGTCCTTTTCTGTTCTTTTAAGTAACAACCGCCCATGCATATATATAATATATGGATCTCTTAAATCGAATAGTCTTAAATGTTTATTAATAAATCTGTTCTTTTATGCTTAGCTTCTCAAAATCTTGGTTGGGTCCTAATAATTATTTCGTCTTCGTAAGATCAAAGAAATAGTTGAAAGTCTTGTTTTATTTTGGAAACTGATTGTTTTGTTCATATGCTTGAGAAGTTTGTTTTTTTTATTGTTAGTTTGTGACGTATTTAACATAGCTTTCTTAAAATAAGTATATAAATTCTCCTGTTCAATTGCTTAAATGGCTTTAAGAAAACATCATAAATCGGTATTAATTTTGTTAAATGTTTCTTTCTTTCCTGTTGAAGGCCTCTGTTGAGGCAAAAGTCCAAGACCCTTCGTGTAATTAGACTACTGTGGACACTATGAATAAAATTCTTCCCTGCTTTTAAACCCCTTTTTTTTAGCCAAAAGGATAGACAGAATACTCGATAATACGTTCTTTGCTTCTTTTGTTCATTTCGATACTTCAAACGAACATTAACTCTTTAACAATAGGGCATCATACAACTTTAGTTGGAATGCAACTGATATCTTGCTTTGGTTACCCGATAATGTGAAATTATTCCGAGCTCATTCACATATGCAATATCGACTCTTATGTGTAACTTTTTTTTAGCTATGGAAAGTTGTTTAAACCTTTCAACCATTATATAATAATCGAGTAGTCATACGTAAGTTTGAAATCAACCTCTTTATACCAATACATGTCGTCTGCAATTAGAATTTGTGTGTTAAATTGATTTGGAAATAAAATAAACCAAAAGATCTTTAAATTGTTGCTTGTAATGGCTGAATTGTTGTCTGATTTTGCACATTGTTCTTCTCTGGAATATGGTCATGTTCTTCCTTCTCATTAGAATATGATTTGTACATATGAATATCATCTCACGTTCACGTGTACTTTGTTGTTTGGATTTTATTTGTTTGGACGCAGGACATGGTATTAATCTTTTTCTTTTCCTTATTTCACATGAACACTCGGGAGCGCGTTTGGAGTTAGTATATGACTCCATCTCTGGCCAAACCAGAGAAGCGACTACTAGCAGCATAAGCTCATGTCTAGCAGCCCATTTTTGCGTCGATAGCGTCCAGCGCTTCCTCCTTATTTCAAAGCTTCGCATTTCTTTTACATATGCATACATTTATATTGACTAACATTTCACAACAGTGTTTTGCGCTTCTATTTATATTTTCTTTATTTTTGTTCGACTTTGTAAACCAACCAAGAATGGTAGTAAGACGTAATCATGAACCCTCCCACCCTTAATAGATATTGGGTTTAGTATAGTCACTTGGCTTAAACCATTGCTTTCTAATTAAGTTTGTTTGTTACTCAACATTTTTTAGTTATGAGAGCATGAGTTTCTTTTTTTAAGAAGTTTAACTTGCAAATAATGTTTTCGAATGTCATGAATCTATTTTCATATTTTTCTCTTTTAAACAAGTGTTTAAAGTGTAACTTTGGGTAGACTAAACTGCAGATTTCGGTGGTTCAAAGTGCAAGTTTTAAGGTTAAAGTTATCACTTTTCTTGAGAGCTTAAGAGTGGTATATCGAGCCACAAAAATGTAGCATTTTGAGCTCAAAATGTGCAGCGTTTTGAGCTCAAAAGGGTATAAAATTTGAGTTCAAAATGTGCATGATTTGAGTGTAAAAGTGCAGGTTTTTGAGGCCCAAAACACAACCCTTTTGCAGGCTCTTAAGTATAATTTTTAGTTTGAAAATTGTAGTTTTAATAAGAGATAAAATCTGGAGTTTTAACAACTTTGTCCAATAGATTTTCTAAGTATAAAATGTGCAGATTTCTTTAGTTTGAAACCCATTTCTTTTAGGTACTAAAGGTGCAGATTTTAGGTGCAAAAAATGTGTATTTTTTGGATAAAAAATGCTTTGTTATGAGAGTTATATGATGCAGATTTTGAAGTTCAAAAATGCTGATTTTTAGTTTTAAAATTACAGTTTTTTTAGTGTAAAAATGCAGCTTTAACATGCTCTACAAAGCAGATTTTTTAGTGTAAAACATGCAGTCTTTTCCTTAGTTTTCGAACACCATTTTGTGGGATCTAAAAGTATAAATTTTTGGAACTAACCACTACATTTTGAGAGTTGAAAAGTTTCAGTAGTTCGAGTCTAAAAGTGCTTGAAAATACTACTTTCGAAAGGAAGAAGAAATTTGATTTTAGAAGGCCAAAATGGATGTTATAAGGCTCGCTAGAGTTGTTACTTTTTTTTAATCTTGAAAACATATGGCTTAAATTATTTTCTCCGAGAAGGACCAAAATATTTATTAGCTTTATTTATCAAATCTCACTTAGGACCTTATGTCAAGGAAAACATTTTTTTATTTAAAACTCCCAAATGATTTTGAAACTAGCATAAGGCTAATGTTGTTACCGTTTTAGAAATATTCTTTTCTTTAAATAAGTAAATAAATAAGGAAGTAGGTATATATATTTTATTAATAAAAATAAATGTAACTATAGAATAAGTCCCAATAGTTAGGTCCATTTTATATTCTTGATATCACCCCTTTATGAAAGTATATTTGCTATCTTCTTTTCTTTTTTTTATTAAATCAAATATTACTAAAACATTTTTAACATGCCATTTCAAGATTTTAAATATACCAACAGGTTCAAAATACAAGGTACATACATATATATGTCATATGCAAAAAAGGTACAAATCCTATATATATATATATATATATTTTTATTTTTATTTTTATTTTTTTGTTTTCTCTACATGTAACTTATTATTTTGTTACTTTTTTTCATATTATTTTTTTTCTCATACCTACTATCACTTTTACAAATGTTACCTTCTTTTTTTTTTTTATCTTTTTATATAATTTATAAATCCATACACTTTAACATACACATTATTTTACTACATGTTTGCAACTCGACTACTATATCATTTTATTTTAGTTTATTTTATTTTCTTTTACGTCTTAATTCTATATATAAATTAAACAACAAATTTTTATAGCCTTTGAACTCAACATTCATTTTGGATACATTTATATAAAACACATCTATATTTTTCAACATATAAAATTATCATACATTTTAGTACATTTATTTATTTATTTATTTATTTATTACCGTATGATAAACATACTACTATTAATTTTATAGGCATATATACGTCGTACCTTTTATTTTACTCTTTTCTTAAAACAATAAAATTTACTTACCATTGATTTTTTATTTTTTATTTTTTTTAAAAAAAAATAAATAAACAGGTTTTCCTAATTATATTTTCCTAAATTGAGTTTAAGGACTATCTTCGGATAGGCTCTGATGGATGCTTAATACCTTCCCCTCGAGTAACCAAAACCCTTACTCAGAATCTCACTAGTTTTGCAAATCAAAACAGAGTTTACATTTACATATTAAAAAATGGTTTTCCTAATATTTTCCTTAAAATTTAGGTGGCGACTCTAAAACAAAACAAAATAATTTTTTCAAAAATTAAAGTGTCAGCCATATTATGTTGTGAACTGTTTCGGTTAGTTCGAAATAGGGTGCGACAGTCATTTCTATGAAGGCCATTACTGTCGGTGCTTGCATCTGACAATTTAAGGATCTTGTATTTGCCCTTCCCTTTTTCACCATTTGTGGAAAGTTTAGAAACTTTGCTTTTGAACACGTCAGTATCCTCTTTGATTGTAATCCCTTTTGTTTTACTTCGAGGTGGCTTGGTTCTTTCTGCAACTTTAGATCTAGCCATTTCTGCAAAGATTTCGAAAGAAGTTAAAACAAGTAAGCCAAGTTCAGAGAGATGCAATTACAGACAGACTTGTTGAATAGATCGGCGAGTCGCCAAGTTGCTTTTGATGACCATGACTTTATTCGCCGAAGGATGCACTGTAAAAAGGGTTCGGGGATGCAGACAAAAGGCGATCAAGGAGACCTGTGGCGAGTCGTCGTCTGCTTTTGACGATCAGGTATTTTTGGCTGAGAGTTACAGAACACTAACTACAAATAGCATAAAATTAAAAAAAACCGAGATGGAGTCCGTTGGGCCAACTGCCAAATGATTCATCGAGCTGGTCTCAGCACGCTGAACGGACTAAATTCATTAGAGAGGGAAAGCACATGACCTAGGATAAACTTACTTGGAATGGGAGCATAAATATCATAATTAAATGCAGGGTTTGGAGAACCAACCTTTTGGGCAGATTAGGTCAAGACTGTGATGCTGAGCGGTAGGTTATTATAGATCCGAGCACTACTAAAGGAGCTAAGATACTTACGAGGTGCGAAAATTCTAAAACTACTAAGTAGGCATGATTTTGTGAAAATCGAGAGTGAGAGAATATGAGAAAGGTTGAAAGTTCAGACCCGTGATTTTATAAAATCCATCCAGATCTAATCCATTTGGCGACATTAGTTGGCTTAGCTTCGCTACTTGGCGATCTGCCGAGTGTTCATCTATATCACCGAGTTTTACAGGACCCTCAATCAAAGTGAGGATCCAAACGACTGTCTTAGTAGCATTCGCCAATCTAGTCGGCGATTCGCCGGTTGGACTTGTGTACTTCACCCTGTACTTTTTCACAAACTTTTCATGCGCAATTCTACAAAATCTAAACACCTTTATTTCAAAAAAATACCAAAATTAAAGTAGTTAAGGGCTTTGGATTTCCTCCCAAACAACGCCTTAGTTAATGTTGTGGCACGATGTGGGTTAGCATCTAAATTCCACTTTTGGGGTTAGCCAAAACATCATTCAGCAACCCCTTTCCATGTGTCTAATGGATGTGAGGCATTACATGACCCAAGAGAGTTTCGATTAGCTGGATAGATCTAGAGTGAGAATCGCTCATCTGGTGTAGCACTTCTACATTTTCCTTAATCTTTTCTAGCACTCTATCTTGCTCATTTAACTTTTGAAGAATGGTCAATAACATATCTTTGATATGTTTACTTTCAACCCCCATAGATCTTTCTTGCTCAATAGGTGATCCGCATTTGCGCTTTTCTTTGGACATCACCTCCAGTTCCTCAACCTTTTGGGTCAAGTTATCCATTTGATCCAGCAAAATGATCAATTGCTAGTCTTTCTCAGTATCCTTATTGGTTTTAGCCACAAGGTCAAGGAATTTGGCTGCGGTCTCAAAAGAATATTTTTCACGACCACCTAGCATGAGTCGATCGATTATCCCTCTATTTTCGGGATTCAGACTCCTATAGAAGTATTCCAGTAGAACTAATTCGGGGATTTCATGAGTTGGGCATTGTATCAATAGTGTTTTAAACCTCAGCCACGACTCATGCAAAGGTTCTCCTTCTAGATGCTTGAAGTTCAAGATGTGATCCCTGAATCTCATCACTTTTTCTTAAAGGTGCTCCGTTGGTCCACCATCCCCGTCATGTATACTCATTATCCTGTCTCAACACACAAACATCTAGACAAAACTAAGGATTAGGTAAGTAGATTACAACTAAGAAGAACAAAAATTCTACTAATCTGAAAATTCTCAAATAACACTAATCCCCGGCAGCGACGCTATTTTGATGCTTATCGTGACCAACGACACTAACCTACGGTATGAGTGTCTATGATCGTCGACAGTATAGTAACCCAACTAAAGGTTGGGGTCGTGTCCCAAGGGAGTGGTTTTGAGAATTGATAGAAAAATAAAATTAAGCTATAATTGGTCGTAGTTAAAGATATGAACGAGTAAAAACATAGTAAATAAAAGGGGGTGACACAAAAGTGTCAAATAACAATTTGGGGGTTTTGTCACAATTAGTAAAAATAGCAAAAATTAATAAGAAAATCAAGTATGGGGAAATGTTCTTGGGGTGTGACCGAAATACAAGTTGAGATAAGTAGTTGGGTACATGCTTTTGAAAGGAAATTTGTAAGATAATAGTGACTAGGCTAAGCTTTAAATGAAAATAAGTTTCCTCTTGGGCAACTTACCCCGTTTCAAATGCGTTTCTCTCAGACACCCATTTGTCGTATGAAGACCAGCCTACGCCTTACCCCACTCACTCTATCGAGCTGAGTGTTAGGATATGGGACTAGGGCTCACCCTCTCGTTCCTTAGGCCATCAGTCTAGTGGTCTTGGTTTCACAACCTCCCTCTCGTGCAAGCCGAAAACACATGGGTGGCTTTGTATTTGCAACTACAAACCCTTTAGATTAAACTACAACCACTAGATGAAATAACGATTAAACTACATCTAACCTATCAGCAAGCAAGACCCAACAATAATATCAACACATATTTGCTAAATCACACCCCAAGAATAGGGGTTTTTAGCCACATATCAAGAAATAAAAAATACACCTAAAATGATAGTAAAATCAAATGGGTATAAGAAATTAAACCTTGATTTAAGCAAAGGAAGAAGAATGGAGAAGACCTACTTCTAACTTGGGGAAGATGAAATCCTTCTTTCTTCAAGTCTCCCAAAAATCCTCTCCAAACTTGAGAGAAAAATATCAAAAAAGTACTATTCTATTCTGAAAATTAAAATAAATGTTCGACTCTCTTAAAATTAATAACAAGTTTAGTATTTATAGACTTTAGAAAATAATGTTGGCGAATCTTTCGGCGAAGTTACTCGATATCACCGAATGACTTCGGCCACTCACCCTTCGTCTCTCTCATTGTTGTTTCGTGTTTGCCTTCAGCATCTTCACGTTCTGGACCATTGGGCGGTATAGTACTGCTTCACAGAACTATTCGGCGAAGCGTCGACTGCTCCTTTCATCGTATTTTTTATCCTTCTCCTTCAGGACTTCGCGTACTGGAACAAAGGGTGGAGTAAATCCTTTCGACGAATCGCCAAGTGTGCTTGGCGATGCTCGGGCTTCAGCTTCTTCGTCCTTTTCAGCCCTTTTGTTCCTTTTTGCGCATAAGTGTCCATGCTTTCACTAAAACTTCAAATACCTGAAACTTAAGAGTTTTCATCAGATTTAGTGAAAATATGCATTGGAGGACACTATTCTTATCAAAATAAAGCCCTAAATGAGTCCAATTTGTGGACTCATCAACCACCACCTATACCAGAAGAGTTACCATGCTGAGTCGGGCGATCCACTGGTGCTGCTGAAGTTTTGGACTGAGCTCTACCATTGTTACCTTCTTAACCTTGCTTAGAAGGAAAATCCTTCAACCTGTGACCAGACTGACTACACACAAAGCATCATTCATTTCCTTCAAGAGACTCGCCCCGGATGGCTCTTACCACACTTAAGACAAGTTGGGTAGGTTTTGGTGCCTGAAACACTACCTTGAGTCTTAGAGCATAATGCCCTACCTTTCTGATCATTACGAAACTTGAAGGATAGAACACTGGCTGATAAAGGTGCTAGAGTTAAAGACTTCTGCTGAAACTACGAGCGATTACCACCACCCAATTTCTGTTGAGAATAGTCATAGTTGCCTGTCCTAGCTTTTTTATTCTCCTTGGTCCGTTCCCTAAGCTTATCACCCTCAACCTACTGAGCATGAGTAATGAGCCTAGAGATATTCATATTCTCAAGTAACATAGCATTCCTACACTCTGTTTTCACAAGATCGGATACCCCATACATGAACTTGTTCATTTAAGCCCTGGAATCAACAACGAGCATACCTTGAGAGTTGGGTGAACATGAGTCCATACTTTTGGACCATCATTGAACCCTGCCTCAAATTCATAAACTCCTGAGCTTTTTCCTCCCTCAACTCTCTTGGGAAAAACCTATCCAGAAAGTCTCACTAAAACATTCCCAAGCGATAGGAGCGGCATTTGTACCCCTGTTCTCTTTCCACTAAGTGTACCAGATATGAGCTACATCTTTAAGCTGGTAAGATGACAACTCAACCCAGTCATTCCTTGTTACTGCATCACTCCAAAAATCTTCTTGACCTCATCAATGAAGTTTTGGGGATCATCACCAGTCTGTGATCCTAAGAACTCAGGTGCACTCATCCTAACAAAATCACAAACTCTAGCTGTAGCTAAACCAATATTAGCATTTACCAGAACTGGAACCTGCTGATTGTTCTGGTTGGTCACACTCTGAGCCAACAACTGAATGGCATTCCAAAATTAAGTATTTGAAATCTCCTGATCTGGGACTGGAGGAGCTGCGTTAGCATTGCGTACATTCGCACCCCTTCCATAAGCTCTACGAGGAGGCATGATCACTGAAACGCAAAATGACGAGGGAATTAGATCATACCTTATGCACAATAAGAGTAATAATGAAATTGAAGTTTATCCTAAATCACTTCGTAGCCTCCCTCTCATTAGATGTGGTGCATTTTACACCCATGAAAAGAACTCTACTTAGTGCGGCTTTTTAGACATCCTAGGACTCTTAAACCTAGTGCTCTAATACCAAGTTTTTAATCCCCCGAGGCTACCCCCTTGGATGTAACACGGTACCTAGGATCACGAGTGACCCCAAGCTAACCCTGCTGGCATAATCATAAGCATACTAAAGATAAACTAAAATAATAATAACTAAGCAGAAGCTAAATCATGAAATAATCTGAAGATGATGGGGAATAACCATATACTAAATTTGAATAAATATAACTGAGTTTTAATACAAAAGAAAAGTCAAACTCTAAGACTAAAGCTGAAACTAACTATGTCTGAAATAAAGCCTCTACTGACTAGAAATGATGGAACATGCCCCAACTAGATCTAGCAAAAATTGAAACTAAAACTAAAAGCGATAAAGATAGTCACATCACTAGTCCTCAAAGAATAAGGACTCACTACCGATGATGTTGAACTGAAGATCAGGAATCGATCTATGCGTGATCTGACTGCTAAGGACCTGAACCTACATCACGAGAAGATGTAGCACAAAGTATTCGTCAGTAATTGAATGGTATTGAGCATGTAGAATAGAGTAACACTGAACAATAACATAACTGAATCAAAGCATAAATCTGAGCAATGACATGAGATAAGCATGATACAAACTGAGAATACTGAACATGAAATAATATATGCAATGGCCAAGCTTATAACATGCTGAGATTGATTTATGAATTATAATGATAGCATGGTCAATGCGATAGAATCTGACTGAACTGTGAGGAAGCTACTAATAATCGACATAAAACCACATAAGATTAATGTGGAGTCCGATGTATACGCCCCATCGAGAGGACTCAATATACCCTGCCAGAGGTATAAAGGCATGCTGGCATGATCACTAAAATGATGCCCACAGAGAGGACTTACAACCTACGGGGCACGTAGTTATAGGACTTGAGGGTGATTGACCCTAGTCCACTAGGTATTAAGCTTCCCATATGATGAAGCATTTAACACTTTATGACTGAAATGTTGTAATACTGGATAGCTCAAAACTGACATGCAAACTGAGAATGCAACATTAATAAACTGATAATAATGCATTCAAAAACTGAGGCATGCTTATATGTAACTGAATTAACTGACCTAGCATGTGTAATTCATGAACTAAAAGAACTACAGAGCTAGGGTTTTGAGTTTATGCATGAATCTGGGCAAAACAATACTATAACGTGATAATATGATTTGGATCATTTTAACAGCTGAAAACCCAACAATTCCAACATTCAAGAAACCCTAAGTCTAGATAATATGAAGGGAATCAAGATTCTGACCAAAATTTAGGGACCTAATGGGTGAAAGGAACCCACTAGTGAAACCTCACATACCTGGTGACAAATTACATAGAGAAATCTTTTGATTTTATGGTTGGAACTGATGGAACCTTGTTGTGTTCTTGAACTAGGGTTTGGTCGCCTCTTTTTTCTCTCTACGCTCTAAAGTTCTAAGTTTTGATGAATGATTTTACTTAGGTAAGTTCTAGTTATATTTCTAGGCTAAAACTGATCAAAACCACGTAGTTTAGGATTTAAATGACGTAGTTTAAGGGTCTAACGCATAAGGAAAAGACCAAAAAACCCTTGACTTAATTAACGTCGAGGTCACCGGTAGATAGGACCGACGGACCGTCGATCGACTGACGGTCTGTGCTAGTCAACTGTCAGTCGTGACTGGAGACTGAAATCCTAGGGTCCGACCTATGGCCTTGGACTACGGACCATGGTCTGACCTATGGTCTATAGGTCCTGGCGTGGGTCAGTACTTAGAGAGATTTTTGGGGATAAGACTAAGGTGTTGATCCACGGACACGGGCCACAGTCTGTGACCTGACCTACTGTTTGTAGGTCTGGCTGTGGGTCAACACTTAGACTATTTTCTGGGGGATTTTCTGGGGAAGGTTGAAGATGCTAACCACAGACAACCAGCATGGTCCGTGGGTCACCCTACGGTCCGTGGGTGACAACCGTGGGTTGCACTTGCAACTTTTGGAAATCTGCATTGAGGTCTGTTTTCGGATATGGTGTGTTACATTGAAGGTACCACGACCGGAAATAATGGACAAAGGCACTTCATGCAACCTTACCATTTCTCTTAAGTATAACTTGGCATAGTCCTCCGTCGAATAAGAAACTTTGACGGGAAGGAAATGAACCAATTTTATCATTTGATCTACTATCACCCAAATAGAGTCATGTTGTCATCGAGTGTGAGGCAAACTAACTATAAGCCCATATTCAAGTCTTCCCATTTCCAAGTAGGAATGCAAATATCTTGGGACAAACCTTCTGGTTTTTTATGTTCAACCTCTACTTGTTGGAAATTTGGACACTTAGCCACAAATTCCGCAATATATTTCTTCATCCCATTCCACCAATAGACCTCCCATAAAGCACGGTATATCTTGCTGGTTCCCGGGTGAATAGAATACCACGAACCATAGCCTTCGGTCAAAATTTGTTCCCTCAAGTCATCCACATTTAGAACACACAAACAACCTTGGTATCTAAGCACATCATCACCCCATCAGGAGAAAGCCTCAATGGATTTCTTAAGCACCACCTCTTTTAATTATAACAAAATTGGATCAAGACCTTGCTTGGCTTTCACATTCGCCACAAAAAACGATTTGGAACCATTGTGAACCATAACACCACCTTTGGTGGAGTCCACTAGTTGAACACCTAATCGAGCCAATCTATGATCATCCTGAACCAACTCTTTCTTTTCTTCTTCAACATGGGCAACAATACCTATGGACAACTGACTAAGAGCATCCGCTACCACATTAGCTTTACCGGGGTGATAAAGGACACTCATGTCATAATCCTTCATTAACTCGAGTCACCTTATTTGGATAAGATTCAATTTTGTTTTTATTAAACACATATTGCAAACTCTTATGGTCGGTAAACACATCAACATGAGCTTCGTACAAATAGTGTCCAAATTTTAAGGCAAATACAACCGCCGCTAACTCAAGGTCGTGAGTCGGATAATTCTTCTCATGGACTTTAAGTTGCTTTGAGGCATATGCAATAACTTTCCCATTTTTCATTACCACACACCCTAGCCCAATTCTCGAGGTATTACAATAAACCACAAATCCATCCGATCCTTCCAGGAAGGTCAAGACCGGAGCGAAAGTTAGTCTATCCTTCAATTCCTGGAAACTTTTCTCACATGTTTCGGACCACACAAACTTAGCCTTCTTTTGAGTCAAGGCCATCAAAAGAAAGGCAATTAATTGATGAGAAACCCTCAACAAACCTTCTATAGTAACCGGCCAAACCCAAGAAACTTCTAATATCCGAGGGAGTTAGAGGTCTAGGCCAACTCTTGACCACATCCATCTTCTTAGGATCTACCTCAATGCCCTTACTTGAAACAATATGACCAAGGAAAGCTACGGACCTTAACCAAAATTCACATTTGCTAAACTTTGCAAAAAGTTGTTAGTCCTTAAGAACTTGCAATACGATCCTCAAATGGTCAACATGCTCATTCTCACTCCTTGAATATATCAAAATATTATCGATAAACACAATCACACACATGTCAAGGTATTGTCTAAACACCCAATTCATCAAGTCCATAAATGTCGTTGGAGCATTAGTCAACCTAAACGACATTACTAGAAACTCATAATAACCATACCGAGTTTGAAAAGTCACCTTTAGAATGTCATCATTTTTCACCCTCAATTGGTGATAACTCGATCGGAGATCAATCTTAAAGAAATAACTTGCCCCTTGAAGTTGGTCAAACAAATCATCTATTCTTGGGAGAGGATACTTATTCTTAATGGTCACCTTGTTCAACTGTCGATAATCAATATAGATACGAAGAGAACCATCTTTATTCCTTACAAACAAAACTGGAGCACCCCATGGAGAGATACTCGATCAAATGAAACTCTTATCCAACCAATCCTTCAAGTGTTCTTTCAACTCCTTAAGTTCTACCAGAGCAATACGATAAGGAGGAATGGAAATAGGTTGCATATCTGGGATAAGGTCAATACCGAAGTCTATTTCCCGCTCGGGAGGAATATTTGGTAAGACATCTGGGAACATTTCCAAAAACTCATTAACAACGGGGACCGACTCAAGAGACGGGGTTTCAGAAACTACATTCCTTACCCTAACTAGATGGTAAAAGCAACCATTAGAAATCATTTTTCTAGCTTTAAGATAAGGGACAAACTGACCCTTAGTGATAGAATCTCCCCCCACCACCCCCATTCCATTCTAGGATAGGATCATTTGGGAACTGAAACTTGACTACACAAGTTCTACAATCAATAGAAGCATAGCATGAGTGCAGTTAATCCATACCCAAGATAACATCAAAGTAGAGACAGAAAAAGGTTCTAACAACACATCGGGGAGAAAATCAAACCTCATAGCCACATATGGCGTCACAAAAGATAAGGTAGCACCGGGATCAAGTAAAGCATATACATCAAGTTGGAAAATTTTCAAGATACCGATAATCACATCGGGAGAACCTTCTTGTTCACCTTGAGTCTGAAGGGCATAGAAGTGGTTTTGCTTAGGAGCATTGGGACTTGCACAACTAGTAGAGGCTTGTTTGCCCTCTCTTCCTTGAGCCTTAAGCATCGGGCAATCCCTCATTTGTGACCACTTTTACCACAACTATAACAACCATCCGAGCCGGCTAGGCAATTACCATCGTGCTTCCTTCCACACTTAATACGAGTAGACATGGGCAACGAAGATCTACTATCATTACGTCCTTGAGACTTAGGGTTAGACACCCTATCTTTTTTGAACTTAGGAAGATCATTGGATGAACCTTAACCGGAAAACCTTTGTCAAAATCTAGGACAACTTTGTCCACCAGACCTTGCATTAGAGAAATTTCCATCACCGGTCCTACCCTTTTTACCTCCCTAGAATTTTCCTTAAGTTTTTCCTCTTCAATTTGTTGTGCATGCACCATAAGACGAAAGATGTCCATATTATGAATGAGCATTGCAGTTCGACATTCTTTAACCATCATTTCGGACACACCCGATACAAACTTACTCATCCTAGCCCTTGAATCTGCAACCAGTGTTAGAGCATACTTAGACAATTAAGTGAACTTTAGAGCATATTCCCTCACACTCATACTTCCTTGTCGAAGGTTAATGAACTCAAGCACCTTGGCTTACCTCATCTCAAGGGGAAAGAACCTATCAAGAAATGCGGCCTTAAAATTCTCCCAATCAAGAGGACCCACATTTTTCAGCCTCCTTTCTTTCCATTGGTTATACCATATTTGGGCCACACCTTTCAATTGGTAAGCGTTCAACTCCACCTTTTCCACTGGCGTAACTCCCATGATCATTAAAACCTTATAGACCTCATCAATAAACTCTTGAGGATCTTTCTCAACTTTGGAACCATGAAACTCCGAAGAGTTCATTCTTGTGAAGTCCCTCACTCTTCAAGCCGTTGTACCCACATTTGGGTTCACAGAAACCACTACCTCCCTATTTGCTTGGGTCATCATAGCTTCGGCCAATACTTGAAAAGCAGCCATAAACTCTGTATTCGACACTTGTTCGACCAAAGGATCGACCGAACATGAAGAGATTGGGGAGGATCTTCTAGTTCCACATTCTCCATCGCATTCCTTGTAGCATAAGCTCTTTGGGTAGCCATATCCTGAAGAACATAGGATAAGGATTAGGAGAGAGACCGTATAGAGTTAAACTCTATCGCACGACTTAAGAGTAATGAAAGAAGTGGAGTTTCCTAATCATTTTGTAGCCTCTCATTCATAAATGCGGTGCACTTCACACTCATGAGCAAGACTCTACTAGTGTGGCTTATGAGACATCCTAGGACCATTATAAACCTTGTGCTTAGATTACCAAGTTTGTCACGACCCAGGGGTACCCCCTAGATGTAACATGACGTATATAACCCCGAAGGACTCCATACAAGCCACTTAGCTCTCATAACATAATAAATTGAACAATAAGAGTAAAAATAGTCTATGTCCAAAATATTTTATAAAATGAAAAGCGGAAGTCTAAACTCGTGTTTCATCATAGCTATCTAATACAATAGAATGAAATTGGGCCTAGCCCATACATCATGTCCAAAAGAGAAATACATGAAAGAAACTAAACAATAAAACTCCGTCCTCAAAGCATGAGGACTCACCAAAGCTCGAGAATCAATCATATCAGCTACTAGCCACAAAACTGAGCACCCTGAATATCAGACCTTACATTTGGGGAAAATGTAGGCAAGAGTATGTGTTAGTACAAAACAATGTATCAAGTATGATAGCCATGCATAAAACATTTAAAATCATGCTAAAAGGGACATTTCATTTCATGGCATGCAATTAATCAAGTTAAACATCATATGAAAGAGTTATAAAACATAAGTCATAAATCATGGTCAATGCAAGTTAACTTCTTCTTTAAAACCTTTGAACCCATATGCAATACTTCTTGAAGTAACCTTAGTTCATTCTCACTTGTGGGGGATTATCCTTAACCGACATGAGACCATGTGAGCTATAACATGATCCCCCGGTATCTCCCATACCGAAAATGGGTATTCTACTTGCCTAAGGTAGAACCTCAACTTCTAGATTAAGTGGATCCACTAGCTAATCCACCTATGTAGGCACATATTTATGGGATAAGGAGATTGCTACTAGAAACCTGAACTCTACTTCGTGAAGGCTTCCATCTCCTGAGATCACTTTGGAAATTCAGACTCTAATAACATGAGAGCTTCTATCTCATCTTCAATATCCACTTAGTGCTAAGCATAAATTCCCACGAAATAGTCATTTCTTACTTGACTTAATTACTCATAAAAATGTTCCATTGGACAACCAATTCAAGCTAGTTTCATTAAGATAGCTCCTTGTCTTTGATTCAATTAAGTCCATAGTTTACCTCTTAAGGTCAAAATCCACTTTCAATCATAAACTCTTAGAAAACATGGGTTAGATATGGATTTCATCATAAATACATATAAAGCTTGCAATACATGCCTAATTTCATAAAACTTTTCCTTGAAGATCAAAATCCCACATCATATAATTCATAACTTGAAAACATGGGGATTACATGGTTCATGGGGTAAATCATTGTAATTCATCAATTCATGCATAAGCAATCATAATTCAATAATTTAAATCAACAATTTAGAGAACCCGTGATAATTGAAGAAAACCCTAACTTAATTGGGGAATTCTAATCTTTGAAATTGAGGAATTTAGGATCTCCATCGATGAAAGGAATCCATGAATTAAAACTACCATACCTTAATGCCTAAAGCTTAAATTCAATGGATTAATTGAGGCTTGACCTTGATCCTAGCTTGAATCCTTTTTCTTCTTCAAGTTTCTAGCGAGAGAAATATTTTGGAGGGGAAGATCTTTGATTTTCTTCTGGGTTTTGGAAATAATGATTTGAATGGGTGAGTTTAAGGGTTAAAATCACTTATATAGGGGTCCTATTCTTAGGCAAAACAACATGGTATTAATCTAATTAAAACCGGGAAGACCCAAATTTCCCCTAGCCTATAGTGGTCTGCCTCATGACCACATGAGGTCCCACGAGCTGTGGTCCCTACCACAAGCCGTGGTGCCCTCTGTGGTCCTTGGTCCAGTAGCTAGGGTGCCACCCCATTATTCCCCTAAAACTAAGTCACCGCCATAAGCCTTCCCACGACCAGTGATAGCCTTCATGAGCCATGAAGTGGCTCATGTGGAGGGGACTGTTTTGGGCAACTTTGAGGTAGCTACTGCCTAGCCTGCCACGAGCCATACCACGCGTCGTGGTTCTCACCACTGGCTGTGGAAGGTGGGGCAATGTCAAAGGAAAAGTGGGCTGCCCTAGCCCTCTTCCTTGGCCTTAGCCCTCTTCTTTGGCCCTAGCCCTCTCACTTAGACCTAGTTTAGTCTACTAGATTTTTGAGGTGTTACAAATTTTTGTCGTGACATATATAATACATTATTAGTGTCCAACACTCCCCAATAGTAATAGAGCTTCTCTTACATAGCCTCGACTAATTTTGTATTACTGTATATTGTATTACTATATGTCTTTTTTATAACACAAAAAGAATTTTTTTTTTTTTCTTTAGATGTGTAAATGGTAACACTATAAAGAAGATATATATCTCTATTACCATTTTGGATCAAACAAAAGAGTGGGTAATGTTATAAATTAAACTATAACTCAACTATTGAAGATTAGAATTTCGTTCTTATAAAGTACTGTAGAATCAAGCTTAAAATAATAATGTAAAAATTAAAATAGGAGAACCAATATAGTATAACTTTCTTATTTCATACATCAAATTTCAAAACTTATACTATGACATAATGATGGTAAGTAATAAGGTTACCTTAAATATAACCTAAATGATTAATCATAGAGATCATGAACAATATTATGGAGGTGTGAGAGGTCACAGAGGTATATGGGATCGTTATTTGCAAAGGAGTTACACAATATAAGTATTGGACTTCCAGTAATAATAATACAATTGACATCTTATAAAGATTTTTTTTTGACCATATTAAGATTATAATTTTTTACTTCTTTACCAAAATAATATCTGAAATGACATTAGTGTAAAAAAATAAAATTAATTACGAAGCAACGAAAAACCCAAATTGAAGATAATACATTTTTAACATTGATTTAGATTACTTTTAAACAAATTACAATATATGTAGACTGAATCTTAATAGACTCTCTTTCATAAAAGTAGTCGTGTGTATAGATTAAATTTGAAAGTTTGTCAACAAAGACAATGACAGAAATGGTTGGGAGATTTTGAGCTCATGATTTTGCAGTGGCCTCCCTTGCAATTTTGCTTGCAAAGATTATCACATGTCGTATCATCATGAGAGCCTGGAACACATCTTCCGATGTGGTTGTCAGTGCAACATTTCAAGCCATCTCCTTGGACCGAACCTGAAATTCAAATTTAATTGTACATTTTTTAATTGAAGGTTTAGAATTTTCTAATATAACATACAAAATATAATATGGAGAAAATAAATATATAAGTGCATTATTTGGATTTGTCCCAAAATTGGGATGAAAGAAAGGTCTTATCCCTAGCATTAAGGTCTATTAAGCACTCTTCTAAAGCTGTCTGAAAGCCCTTATATTCAACTCACTGTGTCATCCACCTAGCATGAACTCGCTCAAATTGCTTTCTCCTACTATGGTGGAGAATTCTAAAGATTTGTTGGCATTATCTTATAATTTTAAATAATCACTTTCAACTTCATTTTTTGGTAAAACGTATCATTTTTTACTAATAATAATAACACATTTATAAATAGAGGATACTGACTTGTTGACACTACATGTGTCAATGATTTGGTTTGGGTCTGTTTTCACTAAAGGACAGCCAAACTTACTAAGTAGGTTTTTCAAATATTTGAACCAAACCAAATCAATTAAGCCAATTTTATTTACTTCTTTGATTTTGTCGATTAATTTATTTTTTTGTTGTTTTTAAAATATATATGCTAACATATTTTCAATTTATTCTGAACATGAAGTAAAATTCTTGGATTTATCAAAATAAAAATTATAAATCAGGCAAGAAAGTAAAAGCAGATATTTAACTGCTATAAAGTCAAACACCACTGATCAATATTGCAAAAAATGAACTTTTACAATAATTTAAAAAAATATATATATGCATATATTTTATTATAATTCTTAAATAGGTATTTTATAGTCAGTTTGGTTCTACCGTTTCATTTTTTTTCAAAAAAAATATTTGAAAACCTAATAAAATGTTATCAATTTTTTAGAATCAAAACCAACAAAATCAAAGAAGTGTCTAATTTTTCTCATATTTATTTTGATTTTCTTTTAATTCTCTTTTATTTTACATAAACACCCCTACTTAAGTTATTATTGGTCAATTGTAGATAAATGGGAAACAAATATGAAATACCTAAGAGAAGGAACACAATGAAAAGGATACCGTAATGAACTTTTGAGATGCTAGACTTTGCCATTTCGTTCAATATTAATTTTGAGGTTATGAAATATGTCCCTAATTAATAATTCTTTCAATTAATTTATAGAGGAGGGTTCAGAATATTTATGGAAATTTACTGTTAGTTTCGTTCTATATTTATTTGTGTCTATGAGAGTTTTATGGTGTATCGTTTATTTTTAAAGATCATTTCATGAATTTTTCTTACGCATCTCTAGTTTATCTTAGATAAAATTTATTTTAGACTTTTAATATCGTTAAAATATGAATACATCTATCTAGAGATATATATTCTACAAAATGTTGACTGTAATTTTGCATAATGTTTCTAAATATGATATCATGAATTTGGAATAATAGAGGACTCAAAAAGGTGTCGCTATTGAACTAAAAAAAGGTGTCACTATTGAACTAAAAAAAGGTGCTAGGACAAGACCCTTAGCTACCTAACTCTTCTATTGAAATGACTAATAATCAAATGAACTAAACTAGCTAAACTGGAGCCCTCCAGAAGCCAAGAGATCCTACAAAAAAAAAGTTGATCAAAAGAGGTCTTATTGAAGCACCTATTGACGATCACGAACACCTGAATCTGCATCATTTAATGATGCAGCTCCAAATGACATTAGTAAATGGAATGAATGGTATGTAAAATAGCTTAATGAAACAACGGGTTGATTAAATGAATATACAAAACTGAGAAAGTAACTCTAAAAATAGATTTTAAGATGGATATATGAAAAGTAAAACATGCAAGCGCACTTTTAACATCAAAACTTTACAACTAAATATTCATGCAACAATAGCAATGTAGAAAACTGTCGCGACTCAAACCACCACACTGTGCGGGCACGTCCTCTAACCCCTAGAAAGGAGAACCCTAACAACCCAATAAAAATACTTATAGCATGAAAGCAAACAAAATTCAATATATCCATCGTTTAATTAAGAATAAAATATCCAACCTAGATAATTACTACTTTCTTTGAAAAATACATGGAACCCTCCATAAGAACTAATATAAATAGGTAGAAGATCTTCTACGAGTGTTCAATATCTATAAAAATAAGACACATCTCCCTCCATAAGGGAAAGAGGAGTAGAAGTTGTGGAGATCATCATCCTTGTCACCTAAGAAACATCATTGACCATGCAACCTCCATATTGAGACTTACTTGAATTCACCACCAGTTAAATAACCTTCACAAATGTAGGACTGCAACACCTCAGAAGTTTGAAAGTTGAAAAGGAAAGAAATATGCAGAAATCTCTCTGAAGCAATGGTCTACAAGTCCAACCTACGGACTATAGGAAGTCCTACGGGCCATAGAAAGTGAACCGTAGAACCTAGAGTTGAGTTGGGAGAATTTAATCTCTGGTGTTAGACCTACAACTTGATAGGGTAAATAGTAGGATGTTTGACAGGTCGTAGGACTAATCCATAGGATTGATTCAGAGATTTGATTGAGGACCTCAACTCTACGGAAGGAAATGACGGGTTATAGTTGGTCCTACGAGTCATAGCAAGGTCCCGTAGAAAATTTCTAGACTTATTGAAATTTTGAGTCAAAATTGAGGTCTACGCGGGTCTACGGATCATAGAAAGTCGTACGAGATGTAGAAAGGTCTCGTCAAAGTTGGATGAAATCTTAGGCTCGAGTACTTGGACTATGGTTGAGAAGTATAATATGTAGAAAGTTCCTCCAACCGTAGGTCAAATTCATAGTCCTGTCCGACAATTATTTTTAAAGGGTATTTGAGTCTTTTCCTATGCACCTAATTCTTATACTATGTCATTTTGCCTATAAATAAGACCTTATAACTGACTTTACTCGAAAAAAATCTACCCATTCCCTTTCATCCCCCAAATCTCCAAATTTCCTCTCAAGGGTTTTCTCCCAAAGGCTCCCAGAGGATTTCTAGGGTTCTTCAAGTCTTCAAGGTATTTTTCCTCAATTACTAGGGCTTTGTTATGTGGGAAGTTCATCAATGGGTCTCTTTCACTCATTGAGTCCCGTAGATTTCTCCAAAACTCCTTTATGAATTCAATCTAAATTTTAGGATTTTGCATATTTATGAATGAGTTCAATTGTTTATGGATAAATCTAATATAATTGATCTTATTATGCATGAATTGAGTGGTATACACTACAAAAGGAATCCCAATTACCAACAAAAAAATTCGTTGGTAAATTGATCAAATTGGTTGGCAAATTGAGTTACCAACCAAATCTCAACTTATATTAATTCGTTGCTAAAAGGCTCGTCGGTAAATATTACCAACCGATTTTAATTTGTTGGTAAACTTACCAACCAAAAATTAGTTGGTAAACACCCAAAGATGTTGTTACAAAATTTTGAAACATGGCCCTGAAATTTCCGTTGGTAAATTCACCAACTAATTTTTGGTTAGTATATCGTTAGTACCTTTACTAACGAATTGAAAAGGAGTTGGTAAAATTTTTTTCTTTGTTATTTGATTCCGTTGGTAATACAATTTTTTTCTTTATTATTCGATTCCGTTTTATAGCAACAAATGTTGATAGTAAACTTTTCAAGATACATTGGTAATTGGTTTTCAATTTTAGTAACAGAAAATTTATGTTGGTAATTTACCAATAAATTTTAAATACTTTTTTTCTTTTTTTTTTGGTTTCCCATCCGGTGTCCGGTACCTACATTGGAGCCCGACTAAATCCGGATTCACGCCGGAAAGTCCCACATTGGGGGATAAAGCGTTCCCTAACAAAGGCGACTCTGTACCCACGGGGAATCGAACCCGAAACCCCTTGGTTAAAGATGAATGAGTACTTACCACTCCACCACAACCCTTGTTGGTAATAAATTTTAAATACGTTAGTATGATTATTTGTTTTTCTAATAAATTTACTAATTGATTGTTAGTTTGTTGGTAATATATCATTCAAGTTCAATGTTACGTTACTAATTGATTGACAATATGTTCAAAATATTATTAACTGAATGATTATTCAATAGTAAAATATTTATTAGTTTATTGCATTTAAAAATCTAAGAGCACGAATATTAATCCAAAAATATTAATATCAATTTTATAAATCATATTTGAATGAAACAATGCAAAATCTATGATAACAAGTTAAATTAATCTCAATATGACACATATCATTATATCATGACGTGTTTCTAAATGTATGTAGTGTACAAGTTGACAGTGTTAAGCAAAGTCAAATTTTGGCCAAAAGTTAAAAGTTAAAATGCCTAACGGTACAAACTGAATATGAAAACCTCAAAATCCAAACCAACCATCCTAATAGACGAAAAATGACCTTCCAGAGCTAATCATGTTGACAAAATTCAAATTTGAGCATTTTTCCCAAAAAAATTGACCTAATTCAAATTTTAGCCAAAAGTTAAAAGTTAAAACGCTTAACGACACAAAATGAAAATAAAAGTCTCAAAACCCGAACCAACCATCCTATGAGACCAAGACTGAACTTATATGGCTAATCGCGGTGACAAAATTTCAATTCGAGCACGATTACCAAAAATATTGACTAAAGTGAAATTTTGGCCAAAGTATAAAAGTTAAAATGCCTAACGGCACAAACTAAAAACGAAAGCCTCAAAACCCGAACCCTCTATCTTACTACATAAAAAAATGACCTTTCGCATCTAACTGCACTGACGAAATTCTTATTTGAGCATGTTTATCAAATATATTGACTGAAGTTAAATTTTGGCCAAAATTTATAAGTTAAAACACCTAACGGCACACACTAAAAATGAATGCCTCAAAACCCGAACCAACCATTCTAATAGATAAAAAATGACCTTTGGAGTTAATTACGTTGATGGAATTCTCATCTGAGCATGTTCACAAAAATATTGACCAAAGTCAAATTTTGGCCAAAACATAAGATTTAAAACACCTAATGGCACAAACAAAAAACGAAAGCCTCAAAACTTGATCCAACCTTCTTGTTTGATCAAAAATGACCTTTCGAAGCTAATGACACTGACAGAGTTCTAATCTGAGCACGTTTACATAAAATATTGAGCAAAGTCAAGTTTTGTGTAAAATTTAAAAGTTAAAATGCCTAACGACACAAACTGAATATGAAAGCCTCAGCAGTAGACGTTGATTTACCAAAAAAATTAACTTCAATTGGTAAATTTACCAACTATTCAAATATAAGTTAGTAATTAATAATTTACCAATAAATTTTATCACAATTGGTAATAGTTACTATTCAACTAAACATTCATATGTAATATTACCAACTAATAATAAATATGTTGGTAAATTTTACCAATGGATTAATGATCGGTTGGTATATTACCAACTATTATAATGATGTTAGTAATTTACTAACTACAATCTTTATTCGTCGGCAAAATTTCCAACTAATTTGAAATTTGTTTGCAAGTTTACCAACAAATTACATTTCGTTACTAATTTACCAATACATTTATATTTGGTTGGTAAATTTAGCAACACAATCTTGCTGTTGGTAATGTTTGGTTAGTAATTCATTGGTAATATGTTAATAAATTATATAAACAATTTTTTTGTCATATTTACCAATCGATATATACTTCGTTGGTAATATTACCAACAAAAGGTGTGCGTTAGTAATATTTCAGTTGGTAATCCATTGATAGAATGTTGCTAAATTTGGTGCCATTTTTTCCCGCCGTATTTACCAACTAAAATACTTAGTTAGTAAGATTTTGGTTGGTAATCTGTTAGAATTTCATTGTTAAGTTTTAAAATATAATTCGGTTACAAATATGTTGGTAATTTGTTAGTAGAATACTAACCAACTTAAGTTGTTAGTAAAATTTGTTGGCAATTTGGGGTTTTTTTGTAGTGCGTATTGGTCATTTTTGATGAAATTTATGTGAACTATTATGTGATTATATTGTGATCATGAACTATGCTTTGGGACTATGCATGCAACATTCAATTGGGGAATTTGTGAATATAGTATGCTTTTAAGGATGCTCTTCATGAACCCATTCTTGCATACATGATTGGTTAAGAAATAATGCCTTGATGGCATAAATGCTTAAGAAATATGATCATGAATTTATGCACATCCTATGAACTTGATAAGTTATGAATTAGGGTGCTCTTAAAATGAGTACCAATGAATTGTGAAAGATTTTCTCATATACTTAGGAGATCATGATTGTGATGCCTTGATGAATTAGGTTGCTTCCTATTGAACTATTCATATATGGAAGATGATCAAGGTTGAGATGCTTAGATTAGTGTCTCGATGAACAACTTATGAAGTCATGACAATTAAAGGAGCTACCCTTAAGTATAATGCTTAAATTCCGTGGAGAGTTGTACTTAGCACCGAGTAGACTAGAGATGATTACCCATGTCCCATAAACTACATGCTACTGTAGTATAGGCCGGGTGTTCATGAAATAGGAGAATAGAGGTGAGTACCCAAGTCTCTGAATATTTTTGGTCTTAAAAAGGACTAGTGGCGAGTACTCAAGTCTCAAAGACTAGTGGTGAGTGCCCAAGTCTCAAAGTAATGATCCTAAATGTCCTAGCAAGATGTTTGGGGCCTTTTTTGATGGGGTAATACATTGAACTCCATGATTGGCTCTCCTGGTTATATGTCGGTTAATGGTCTCTTCCTCATACTAAGATGAAATGGTTTAAGCTTATGATATGATTTTCCAAGCTTTGTATTGACCTCTTCCCCGTGATTTATGAAACTAGATTATCGAGATTTGATATTGTTTACTTGGTCATGCATCATTTTATTTTCAAACATATCATGATTTATGCTCACGTTTTATGCATGTTTCCTATATTCAGTACATTCAAACGTGTGATGCATATTGTACATATATTGTTTTATAATATAGGGTTTGACGCTTCCCCATACGGTTGTGGCTAGATTGGACTTTCAGCGGTTCTTGCTAGTGGTGAGTCCTCATGGTTCGAGGGCTGGATCATCTCCTATTAGTTTATTGTTTTATTTCATTTCAGTTTTTAGACTTATTCGTGGTTTAGAGGTTTTTTCCTAACCGCATCTACATAGTAAAGGCTTATGTCAGACTTAGTATAGATTCCACTAGTTAAATTGTATTAAGAATTCTCTTGAGATGAGATATTATGATTTAGACTTCTTTAGCTTTATGATCAATTTCGTATTGTATGTCTTTATCTTACATCATTGATTATGTCAAGTGGCTTGTTTAGGGTCTCTTAGGATCCTATTCTCCATGTCATGTCTAGGGGTGTACTTTGGATTGTGACTGGGTCCAGTCCACGAATGTGAGGTTGGGTCCCAAGTCTTCATGAACAAGGGCCTAACCATTTAAAGTGAAAGGTCAGCCTCTTTGTCCTACATGAAAATGGCTTTGTATGAGGCTCTATATGGGCGAAGGTGTAGATCTTATATTGGCTAGTTTGAGGTTAACAAATTTCAGTTGATAAGACCATATTTGGTTCATCAAGCCATGGAGAAGGTGAATACAATTTAGGAGAGGTTGAAAACAATATAGAGTCATCAAAAGTCTTATATTGATGTTAGAAGAAGAAATTTGGAGTTTGAGATTGATGATTGGGTGTATCTGAAAGTTTCACTCATGAAGGATGTTATGAGGTTTGATAAGAAAGGGAAGCTCAGTCCCCGATACATTAGTCCTCACCAAATATCCAACATGGTTGGTAATATAGCTTATGAGTTGGAGCTACGACCAGAACTAACAACAGTCCATCTAATGTTTCATATTTCTATGCTAAAGAAGTACTTAGGTGATCCTACACTTATTGTGCCTTCTGAGAGTATTGGAGTAAAAGACATTCTGTCTTTTGAGGAGATTCCAATTTAGATCCTTGATCGTCAGGTTCGCAAGTTGAGAACCAAAGAGGTTGCACCAATCAAAGTCTTGTGGAGGAACCAATTTGTTGAGAAGGCTACTTGGGAAGTCAATGAGGATATAAAGAAGAGATACCCTCACCTTTTCCCCTCCAAATCAATTTCAAACCAAGGTACTAACTTTTTGTAAAGTACTCTTTAAGTTGATATAGTAAGTTTATGCTATTTGCATGTTTTATGCTACGTGTTGGTTGATAAACACTCCCCCCCCCCTCCCCCCTTTTTATGCTTAGTTTGATCTCATTCTAGGACGAATGTTTCTAAGGAGGAGATATTGTAACATCTCAGAAATTGGAACTTGAGATTGCAAAGAGAAAAGACTTCAGTTGAGTACATGTGCATGTGTATGGAAGGTTATACGATCCGAATAGGGTGTCACTGAACGTATAACGAACCGTGGTGAAGGGTGAACTTAAAGGTCTTTTTATGAAAGGTTCATGGGCCATGAAGAAGTCAACGACCCATCAACTAACCTGTGAAGTTGAACCCCAAAACTCAGGAAGGTTCACAGACACTTGGACGGTTCGTAAAGCTTTGTACGGACCGTTAAGTCATCCGTGAAAGGGACTTCATCATCTTTTATATTTTGGGTCAACTTAAAATGATCATATCTTTCATCCCATAATGAATTAGATTGCCCATGACCTATGAAATTATAGATCTTTGAGTCCTTTTTCCAAGGCCACCAAGTTTGGCTCATTCGAGTTTGAAGTAAAAAGGTATGCCCATTTTAGTAAATCCCTATCAAATAATTGAAATTTCACGAATGACTATATGGCTAGAGAAGTTTTTCACGGACCGTGGAGCCTTAAATGGTCAGTGAAACCTCCCTTTAAGGTACCTAAACATTTTTTTAAGCTGGGTCATTTTGGTCTTTCCCATATGTGTTGGTACTTAAACTACATCATTTTAACCTCTATTCTAAGCCTAAACCACGATGTTTTACACCTAATTAAGGGCTTAGAAAGTGTTAGTCAATTATTTTACATTTATTAACTAATTAAGTCATTAGAGCAAGGTTCCAAGAGGTGAAAAGCTAATGTTCAAGCGTTCTTCAAGTTATGTCTATTTCGCCAAAGAACTTCTTTCTTACAAGTATGTAAGGCTATTATAGTGTTGGACTAGTTCGTCCTCACGCCCTACATCTACTTTAAATCAGTAAAAGAGTAATCTAGTGTTTTATCCTTAGATTTGAGTATCCTTGAGATGAGTTGATATTGAGTTGCAAGTTCTTTGAGTTCTAATTATTGAATTTTATTCCTAATTATTGAGTTGCTATATCTTGCACTGTGATTATTGAGTTGATTGTTCATGTCTATTTTTCAGCATGAACCATATTCTTGAGTATTCATTGAATTGCTATTGAGAATATTTTAAACAAAACATAATTGTTTAAACTGAGTTTTGAGGAAGTAAAGAGGAGTTTGAAAAATAGTATAAGGTAACTAAGTATATCCCAAATGTTTCATTTTTACATAAAGAAGAAGAGTAGAATTTTTTTGAGAAAATTTAAAAGAGTTTACAGAAAGATTAAGTACAGAGAAGTTACCTCTTAAAGATGCCCCTTTTGAGAAATTATCTCAGCCCAGAATGTATTTTTACACTGAGCAAAATGAAACTTTGATTTCTAAATGAGCAATGCATTTCAGAGATATTTCAGAGCATTAACCTCTTTTAAGAGGAGAGCTTGAACAATTATCTCAAACTAGAGAAATAGTATGTTTTTATACATTTGAGCAAAAGTATATATTATTCGGAGTAGTATTGAGCATCAATATGAGGGAGAGTTCAGATAACTCACAGCCTCCATAAACCATGTCTTGCCAACATGGGTACAAGATCACACTTTTTAGATGAATCCTTAGAGCCTTTGGGCAGAGCTTAGTTGATACACTTGGTTGAGTGGTTCTATATCCAGTACGATAGAGGAAAATTTTGGAAGCATGGACAAGACGTTGTATCATCACGTAGCATATAGTGATGGTTGTCGGTTAGAGAATCTCCCAATAGAGTTAAAGTATATTTTAAATATATCACTTATTATGTTGAATTTCAAAATGAGAAAGTATTTTGTAAAGTTAAATGATTTCATTTCTTTAATTCTTTACATTTAGTTGAGTTTATGATATATTTATTGTAGTCCTTTCATTTAGTTATTCGTCTCAGTTATATTACATACTCGTACATTCAATGTTTTGATGTCATTCGACGTGCATCTTTTATGATCTAGATATAGGTATTTAGAATCATAAATAGGTGTTTTGTTGAGATCACGTTGCCCCTCAAATAGCTTTGGTGAGCCGCCTTTCTTTCTGGAGGATTTCACATTTATTTTTTGTTGTTGTTGTGGGTCTTGTCCCGAAATATATCCTAGTATTAGAGGCTTCATAGATAGTTTAGAGTTGAGGAGTCTCTCAATATTTCTCTTTTATTTTTAGATGTTTTGCAAATAATTTTATTTATAACATTGAGCACTTCCAGTCTTTAAGTTAGGTCTATTTGAGATATATGAGTTAAAATTTGCATATAAAGCTTCTTTCTGCTTGAGTGAGTCTTTCGCTAAATAGTCAAACATGCCAAGAATTTTCTTGGGGATCAGAAATGGTTCTTGAGTGTCGACCACGTCCATGGTGTAGGCTCAGGGCATGACAGTTGAACAGAGATAGCGATGATGACGGCGCAAGGGGGAACCCTTTACTTAAACCTTTAAGAGCTAAAGGAAGTGTTTCCTAATATAAGGGGGGGGGGGGGGGGGGGATTCTTTCTTCTACCAATATGGGAGAAATGACTTTTCATTTTCAATGAATTTTTATTTTCCCTCCACTTGATTTCCCCATATTACCCAATTTTGTCTTTCTCATTTCTCATTCATAGCTTGCTTAAACCCAACATGTATTATGTCATAGATGGACACCATGTTGAAAGAAAATTTCTTAGTTAAGATGTGGGGCCTAAATGGGAATTGTGTTGAAAACAATCTTCTAAATGGGAATTGTGTTGAAAACAATCTTCTTAGTTGATAAAATGTGGTATGAGGACATTGTTTTTAGCGGGGTTTATTATCACACAGAGTCATGTTATATTCTAATCCATGATGAGTTCCTTGCATTTGGAGGCCCAACTTCTTCTATTGCTATTTGTGTCTTACTTACTTCAAGATGACTTGAATATCCATAATGACATTTTTGTTAGTCAATAACACTTGTACACATGACACTAAGCCTTGGGTTAGTTTGTTTATTAGGTTTTAATATTTATGAAAGATATTTTAAATTTGATTATTTTGACATCATTTACATTACATCTATGAAGTTCTTTATGAGTTTTGTACATGAAATATTGGCTTACCTACCACAAAGAATAGGGTAGGCGTCATCACAACCTCAGTTCTTGATCGTGACATATAATGAATTATCATTGTCCAACACTCCTCCAGTAGTAAGGGCTTCTCTTTCATAGCCTCTATTAATTTTATATTACTATATGCCTTTTTCATAACACAACAAGATTTTTTTTTATTTTAATGTGTAAATGATAGCACTATAAACAAGATATATATCTCTATTACCATCTTGGATCCAACAAAAGAGTGGATAATTTTATATATCTTATGACTAGAAGAAAGTTAAATATAATTTAACTATTAAATATTAGAATTTCATGCATATAAAGTATTGTAAAGTCAAGCTCAAAATAATAATATAATTATTAAAATAGGAGAAATAATATATCATAACTTTCTTATTTCATACATCAATTCTCAAGACTTATACTATGACATAGTGATGGTTATAAGGTTGCCTTACTCATATAATAAATAATTAACCATAGAGATCATGAGCAATATTATGGAGGTGTGGCAGTTCATGGAGGTATATGGGATCATTATTTACATAGGAGTTAGAAAATAGAATTATTGGACATAATAATACGATTCGCAACTTACAAAGAGTCTTTTTTGACAATATTAAGATTACAATTTTGTACTTCTTTACCAAAATAATATTGAAAATGACATTAGTGTAAAAAGATAAAAATAGTTAGAGATAATACCCTAGTTATCGATAATACTTTTTAACATGGATTTAGATTATTTTAAAATAAATTACAATATATGTATATTGAATCTAAATAGACTTGATTTCATAAAAGTAGTGTAACGACCTGTTCCCATCGTTATAAAAAATCTAACAGGGAAAAAAGTTTGGGCCGAAAAACTTTTTCGTAGTAACTTGGAATTTCCCAACCTAGTTCAATTTTGGACGAAATTGGAGGGAAATCGAAATTGGGTGATCTAATTATGAATTTGATCACATGAGTAGATAGCTAAGACGTTAAGGAACTCGTATGACTTTACGGAATTGAATTCGGGCGAGTAGAACTCTCGGAATTGATCTTAGCGTGAACGGGTATTTTTTGAATGTCATGGGATGAAGGTGTGTTGTGAAATGGGAGTTTAGAATTCTTAAATCGACTCACTAGTTCCGTGCAAGCCGCTAAGGTGGGATTATTCCCGCCAGGGAGGGGCCGTTGTAGCAGGGTGAGTACCGCTGTGGCGGGACAGTCGCGAGTTAAGTCAGAAATAAATCCCAAAAAGATTTTATACTACACTTTTTGACTTTGAGAGCTAGGAGACGACCCCAGGTTCTTTCTTGACGGTTTCACCATTCTCAAGGCTAAAGGTAAGGTTTAAACTCCCCGAATCCATTTTTCGATCCGTATATCGTAATCTAATAGGTAATTATCGATGGGGGAGGGTTTTGACATGGGAATTAGGGTGGAAAAGGCCCTAATCTGGGTATGGGGATCATGGGTTTGACCTAGGATTGATATTATTGATATAATCTGGGCAATTAGGTGTTGTTTATTGATCCTAGCACTGTATTGATTGTTTGTAGACCAAGAACAAGCGGAAAGAATCCGGAAAGGGAAGGATCAAGTTTCTTCGGGGATTTCAAGCTTGTTTCGAGGTAGGTGATGGTTGTGATTTCATGTTGGTGTGATATATGTTTGTAATTGGTTCATTATAATGCATGTATGTATGCAAATGTTGCATTATTGATCACCCTAATCGTAAATGAGGATAATTGAATAATTGTATGTCATGAATCACCTATTGTTGTATAATTGTGAGAATATACTTTGTGATTGTGATTGTAGTTTGTTGAATGGATCGGGTGTTGCATTCTGACACACTAACTTGGATCGTTTTCCACATTCTGGCACAAATATGGGATCGGTTGCCACATTCCGGCATAAACATTAGATCGGATACCACGTACCAGTATGCTAACAGTTTGGGTTTGGGTTCTATGAGAGGACCATTGACTTGACATAACTGTGTAATTGAGAATTGTGATCTTGATCGTTGTTCGTAATTGATATTGTATATGTTCAGTGTATGCATGTTATTATTATGTTGTATTAACTTATGTATGTTGCACTTAGTGGGATAGTCGCACGATCCTACCAATACACTGTGGTTGTGTACTGATATGACACTTGCTTGTATTTTGTTGAGTACAGGGCATCTTCAGGCGGCTATTGACAGAACTCGCTTAGAAGATCGGTGATTGTTCAAACTCAAGGGTGAGCTAGTTCTTCTGGGCTACCATGAGCTTTCTTTTGTTTAAAGTCCATATTTTCGGACTTAGACTTTCTAGTTAGTTATTCCTATGTTAGTTTGGGGTTGTACCCCTTCTTTTTTAGACTTATGGCTCTTGTTAGAGTTTTGGTACATTGACTTTCAGGTTCTAGGTATTACTTTCGCAATGTTAGTGTTGGTTGTTAGACTTTTATTGGAGTTTATGGGAACTCCCTATCTTTTCCTTAGTATTTAAACTTGCTTCCGTAACCTTAAATGCTTTAATATTTTTATTAAGTTAGTTAGCTAATTAGTATGAATGGATGTCAATCACAATGGTTTGGGTCGTGACAAAGTTGGTATCAGAGCATAGGTTTGTTGATCTTGATGTACCAAGACGAGTCTAGTAGAGTCTTGTGAAACGGTACAGAGACGTCTGTACTTTTCTTTGAGAGGATATAGGACTTTAGGA
Organism: Solanum commersonii; assembly: GCA_029007595.1. NCBI lineage: Eukaryota > Viridiplantae > Streptophyta > Magnoliopsida > Solanales > Solanaceae > Solanum > Solanum commersonii. Next base: position 214,519 of record JAJTWQ010000077.1, read on the forward strand.
AATCTCTCTGTCTTCTTTTGTCTCCTTTCATGCTATAACTTGATTCCAATTGGTATCTGGCGATTCAAATTGGTATCTAACCTCCTTCACTCTTCTGTCCGTAGATGGTTAACACTAGATTCAATGGCGTCAGGCCCGTAGCTCCCATCAATGCTCCACCTAAGGAATTTGCAACGAGAGGTCGCGATCGAGATAGGGGTTGAGGAAGATCTAGGGGTAGAGGCCGAGGAAAGGTGGCGCCTACTAAGGATGGAGTACTGGTTGCAGATGCTCCTAAAAATGAGGCCCCTCCTATGCATTATGAAGAGGTAGAGGAGAATGTAGAAGTTGAGGAGGAGGAGAATGTAGGAGTTGAGGAGGAGGAGAATGTTGGATAAGAGGAATAAGTGCAGGCTGAGACTACAAGTATTCCTCCCATAGACCTAATGTTAGCTCGGCAAATCATATCATTCTTGAAGGGATTGTTTGGTCCTGGAGTGCTTCCCTCTGTTCGAGCAACTCAAGCTCCCGCCAATCCTCCTATTGCTATCATTGTCCCCAAGGTGGGTGGAAGTAGAGGTAATGATGCTTTCTTCCGTCCTTTGTTGGGTCCAATTATGACTGGTAATGAGCATGGAATGTTGACTAAGTTTTTGAAGTTGAAACTGTCTGTGTTTCATGGTTTCAAGAGTGAGGATGCGTATGAGTTCATCCTAGATTGCTATGAGAGGTTGCATAAGTTGGGATTTGTCCATTAGCATGGGGTTGAGTTTGTGACTTTTCAGCTTCAAGGTGAGGCTAAGCAGTGGTAGAGAGCTTATATGGAATGCAGATCTTCAGTTTTACCCCCACTTACTTGGACCAGTTTCATGCTCTATTTTTTGGAGAAGTATGTGCCTAGGACGTTGAGAGATCGTAAGAAATACGAGTTCATGGCTTTGGAGCAAGGTGGTATGTATGTGGCTGCTTATGAGGCCAAGTTACATGCCTTGTCTAGATATGCTACTCAATTGATGACTACTGAGGAGGAGAGGACCTATTTATTTATTAGGGGACTAAATTCTAAGTTGCATGTATTATCTGTTCATATGACCTCTGCAGGGAGGAGCTTTAATGAGGTAATAGACTTTGTGAAGAAAGTAGAGAGGGTGAGGCGAGACGGTCAAGCTAAGGCATTGCCTAAAAGGGCCAAGAACTCGGGTAACTTTCAAGGTTCTTACTCCAAAGGGTCAGGGAGACCAACACTTGCAGCCAGACCAATTCTGTCCGCTATGCCCGCCTCTACAGGTAATTACTGGGGAACTCCACCTCATAATTTGATTTAGGATAGCCAAGGAGTCGTACCTTTAGTGGAAAGCAGGCCATCTTTTGATCGTACATGTTACAACTGTGGTGAACCTGGGCATATGAGGAGATATTGTCCCCACCCGCGTATGTTGGATTTCGCACAGTAGTAGACTAGAGTAGTGGTACCGGTGGGAAATGGTAATAATGGTCGAGGGCGTCCACAAGGTGGGCGAGGACAAAATCATCGAGGCCGCGGAGGCAGGGAAAATGGTAACGCAGGCAGAGATGTAGTGCAGCCAGGTAGGAAAGTCGCCCGTCAAGATGACAGGGCTCAGTGTTATGCCTTTTCGGGGAAGAACGAGGCAGAGGCGACTGACGCAGTGATCACAGGTACTATTCTTGTCTGTGACCGGATGGCTAATGTGTTATTTGATCTGGGTTCTACTTATTCTTATGTATCCATGTGATTTGCCTCAGAATTTGCTATAATTTGTGATATATTTGATACCCCCATCTATGTTTCTACCCCAGTTGGAAAGTTTATCAGAGTCATCCGTGTCTATCGTGTTTGTCCTATTTTGTTTATGGGTTTTCAGACTTGGGCTGATTTGGTGATTTTGGATATGACTGACTTTGATATAATCTTAGGCATGACTTGGTTGTCCCCCTATTATGATATGCTTAATTGTAATACTAAGTCGGTAACTCTAGAAATTATGGGAAGGGAAAAGTTAGAGTGGGTAGGGGTGTACAAGCCTAAGCAAGCTAATATCATATCCTCCATTCGGGCTAGAAAACTGGCAGGGCAGGGTTGTTTGGCTTAGGTGGATCATATTCAGGATGTGGAGGTTGAGTCTCCATCTATTGAGTCTATTCCTGTGGTGTTAGAATTTAGAGAAGTGTTTCCTAATGATTTGTCTGGTATGCCTCCAGATAGAGATATAGATTTCTGTATTGATTAGGAACCGGGCACACACCCCATTTCTATCCCTCCATATCTCATGGCCCCAGCAGAATAAAGATAGCTTAAGGCTCAAATCCAAGAACTTATTGATAAAAGATTTATTCGTCCTAGTGCTTCCCCATGGGGTGCTCCAGTTTTGTTTGTTAAGAAAAATGATGGTAGTATGAGGATATGTATAGATTACCAGCAATTGAATAGGGTCACCATTTGAAACAAGTACCCATTGCCTCGAATAGATGATCTTTTTTACCAAACTGCAAGGTGCATCAATTTTCTCTAAGACTGATCTAAGGTCTGGTTACAATCAGTTAAAGATTAAGCCTGAGGATGTGCCCAAGACGGCATTTAGAACTTGTTATGGACACTATGAGTTTCTAGTTATGTCTTTTGGTTTGACTAATGCGCCTGCAGCTTTCAAGAGTTTGATGAATTGGGTGTTCAAACCCTTTCTTGATTCGTTTGTTATAGTCTTCATTGATGACATTTTGGTTTATTTGAAAAGTGAGGAAGAGCATGCCGACCATCTTTGTATTGTTCTGGGTGTTCTTGGGAAACAAAGGTTGTATGCTAAATTTTCTAAAGTGTGAATTTTAGTTGACTTCAGATGCATTCTTAGGGCATGTAGTTTCAAAAGAAGGGGTAATTGTAGATCCCCAAAAGAGTGAGGCGGTTAAGAATTCGATTCGGCCTAACTATGTGATGAAAGTTAGGAGATTTATGGGGCTCGCTAGCTACTATTGTCGATTTGTGAAGAACATTGATTCTATCGCCACTCACTTGACAAATTTGACAAAAAATGAGGTACCATTTGAATGGACTAAGAAATGTGAGGAAAGCTTTCAAAAGCTCAAGACTATTTTGACCACCGCACCTATTCTAGCACTATCGGTGGAAGGTAAAGACTTTATTGTTTATTGTGATGCTTCACATTCTGCTTGGGTGATGTGTTGATGCAGGATAAGAACGTCATAGCTTATGCATCGCGTTAGTTGAAGGTGCATGAGAGGAATTTCCCGACGCATGATTTGGAGTTGGCAGTGGTAATATTTGCTCTTAAGATCTTGCGAGATTACCTTTATGGTGTTAAGTGTGAGGTGTTTACTGATCATCATAGTTTGCAGCATGTGTTCACTCAAAAGGATCTGAATTTGAGACAGAGAAGGTAGATAGAGTTACTCAAGGATTATAATGTGACCATTCATACCATCCGGGCAAGACTAATGTGGTGGCAGACGCTTTGAGTTGAAAATTTGAATGAACTTAAGAAAAAGACTGTGATTAGTAAGGTACAAGAGACCACTCTTGATGCGGAAGGTGTGCTCAGATTTAAGGGAATTATTTGTGTTCCTCGAGTTGATGACTTGATTCAAAATTATTTATAGAATCTCATGGTTCCCGATATTCCATTCATTCAGGTGTGACCAAGATGTACCGAGATTCGCAATGAATTTATTGGTGGTCGGGCATGAAGAAGGATATAGCGGAGTTTGTAGCTAAGTGTCAGAATTGCTAACAAGTAAAGTATGAACATCAAAGGCCTTCAGGTTTGCTTTAGAGAATGTCAATTCTGGAATGGAAGTGGGAAAGGATAATTATGGACTTCGTGGTTGGTCTTCCCAAGACTTTAGGAAAGCTTGATTCTATTTGGGTAGTGGTTGACAGATTGACTAACTCAGCCCTTTTTATTCAGGTAAGAATAGATTATAATGTTGAACAATTGGCTAAGGTTTATGTGAAAGAGATAGTGAGGTTGAATGGGGTGCCCCTTTCTATCATCTCAGACCGTGGTACCCAATTCACATCCAAGTTTTGGAGGAAGTTACATAATGAATTGGGCACAGAACTCACTTTTAGTACAACCTTCCATCCACAAACGGACGGACAGTCAGAGAGGACTATTCAAGTGTTAAAGGACATGTTGAGGGCATGTATGATTAATTTTGGAGGACATTAGGATAAGTTATTACCTTTGTGTGAGTTCTCCTATAATAATAGTTATCACTCCAGCATAGATATGTCACCGTTTGAGGCACTTTATGAGAGGGGATGTAGATCACCAATAGGATGGTTTGAGGCTGGATATGTGAAACCTTTAGGGGTTTATTTAGTAAAGGATGCTCAAGATAAGGTGAGGAGTATTCAAGCTAAACTTTTAGCAGCCCAGAGTAGACAGAAGAAGTATGCAGATCATAAGGTAAGAGACATAGCGTTTCAGACTGGTGAGAATTTCCTTCTTAAGGTATCACCCATGAAAGTGGTGATGAGATTCGGCAAGAAGGGCAAGCAAAGCCTGCGATACATTGGTCCCTTTGAGGTTTTTGAATGTGTAGGGCCAGTGGCTTATAGATTGGCTTTACCTCCTAATCTATCCGGAGTTCATCCGGTATTTCATGTGTCCATGTTGAAGAGATATCATGGTGACGGGGATTACATCATAAAATGGAACTCAATTGTGTTAGACAAAGACCTCCAATATGAGGAGGAATCGGTTGCAATTCTTGATCGTGATGTGCGTAAATTGAGGACCAAGGAGATTAAGTTTGTGAAAGTTCAATGGAAGCATCGTCCAGTTGAGGAAGCTACTTGGGAAACCAAGAAGGACATGCGAGACACGTATCCCCAATTGTTCGTCGATTCAGGTGCTACTCTATTCCTTCATTAGCCTATTTTTCCCAAGTTTGTCACTCGGGGACGAGTGACGGGTAAATTGCTATCTATTGTAATGACCTATTCCTGTTGTTATAGAAAAGCCAATGGGGGGAAAAATTTGGGCCGAAAAACGTTTTCGTAGTAACTTGGAATTTCCCAACCTATTCCAAATTTGGATAAAATTAGAGTTATTAAAGTCTAAGGAAATTTTGTAACAATTGGTTGATCTAATTATGAATTTGATCACATGAGTAAATAGGTAAGGTGTTAAGGAACCCATACGACTTTTCAAAATTAAATTCGAGCGAGTAGAACTCCCGAAATTGATCTTAGCGTGAACGGGTATTTTCTGAGTGTCATGGGATGAAGGTGTGTTGTGAAATGGGAGTTTGGAATTCTTAAATCAACTCACTGGTTCCGTGCAAGCCGCTAAGGCGGGATTATTCCCGCCAGAGCGAGGCCGTTGTAGTGGGGTGAGTACCGCTGTGGCGAGACAGTTGCGATTTAAGTCAGAAATAAACCCCAAAAATGTTTTATTCCGCACTTTTTGACTTTGAAAGCTAGGAGATGACCCCAGGTGCTTTCTTGACGTTTGTCACCATTCTTAAGGCTAAAGGTAAGGTTTTAACTCCTCGAATCCATTTTTTGATCCGTAGATCATAATCTAATGGGTAATTATCGATAGGAGAGGTTTTTGATCTGGGAATTATGGTGGAAAAAACCCTAATTTTAGTATGGGGATCGTGGTTTTGACCTAGGATTGATATTAGTGATATAATTCAGAAAATTAAGTATTGTTTTATTGATCCTAGCATTGTATTGGTTGTTTGTAGACCAAGAACAAGCTGAAAGAATCCGGAAAGGGAAGGATCAAGTTTCTTAGGGGATTTCAAGCTTGTTTCGAGGTAAGTGATTGTTGTGATTTCATGTTGGTGTGATATATGTTTGTAATTTTTTCATTATAATGCATGTATGTATGTGAATGTTGCATTATTGATCACTCTAATCGTAAATGAGGATAATTGAATAATTGTATGCCATGAATCACCTCTTGTTGTATGATTGTGATTATGGTTTATTGAATGAATCGGGTGTTGTGTTTCGACACACTAACTTGGATCGGTTGCCACGTTCCGACATAAATATGGGATCGATTGCCACGTTCCGGCATAAATATGGGATCGGTTGCCACGTTCCGGCATAAATATTGGATCGGATACCACGTACCGGTATGCTAACAGTTTGGGTTTGGGTTCCATGAGAGGACCATTGACTTGTCATAACTGTGTAATTAAGAATTGTGAACTTGATAGTTGTTCGTAAATGATATTGATATTTTATATGTTCGGTGTATGCATATTATTATTATGTTGTATTAACTTGTGTATGTTGCACTTAGTGGGTGATGTACCGTGAGTTTACGGTATTTCTAATACATTTAGCTTACAAGTTGTGTGTGTCTAGGGTCTTATCGTATTGGTTTTTATGTATTTTATTGTATTTTTACAGGAAAGACGTTCAGGAGTAGAAGTATGGAGACAACTGATCAAAATGCAGAAAAAGAGCTTTCACGGAGACTATCTACGGACCGTAGGTCCATTGACGGTCCGTAGGTTATGGCCGTAGATCAGCAGCCAAGGGACAGATGACAAATCAGGGAAATCTGACCAAGTGTGGAACCACGATGCAAATTGAGGGTCCGTAGATTGATCTACGGACCGTACTGATCAAACTGTAGAAGGAGACTACGAGGGTTCCAGTACCTGATTTATGAAGATTCCAAGTATGGAGCTACGGAGGGGATTGACGGACTGTAGATCGATCTACAGTCCGTACTGCAAGTCCGTCGTTTGCTTCAGAGAGGCTGCGTTTTGGATGCTAAAATATTTTCTAAGTCCTGGCCGACAAAAGGGACTTACGGACCGTAGATCCATCGACGGTCCGTAAGTCAGTCTCGTGGATTGAAGACGCGTACCTGAACAGACCTTCCTTAAATTGCTTCCTTTTTAAATTAGGATTTATTTTTTCTATAATTAGGGCATGTAAACCTCGTTTTTGGGGGTTAGACATTATTATTCTAGTTCTATTTTGTGACTTTGGAGATTGAATTACAATTGGAGAAATTATTAATTTTTACAAGTTCGTTTTGAAGATTTTGGCTTTGCAACTCAAGTTGAATTTCTGGGTTTATTATTCTCTTTACGTAAGTTTATGATTTCTTTATCTAAAATTATGAATTGTGTTCTTGCTAATATGAGTAACTAAATTCACAACTAGGGTTGTGGGAACCATGAGCGATTAACAAAATATGAATAGTAAATAAGCAATTCGTGAATAGTGTTTTGCATACATTGATAATTCTTTCATTTAGAAGTCTTTTTAACGGTGGTCAACGTTAGAACTCGCCTTGTTGCTACTTGCCGGATCAAGGAGGTAATCAACAAGAAAAGAATTATCAACATAGATTTAGTGTGATACTATCTAATAGACTAGTGTCGATTGGTGCGAAGTAATAACTAAGCCAAACATCGATTATGATGTCTAATATGAGGTAAAGGTAAGGGTTAGTAAATTATACACACGTAGCCGGATCAAGGTGCGGGGTGAAATTCTCTAGATGCCGGATCAAGGATTTAGAGATACCTAACTTATCACTTTACATGTAATACACTAGGAAAGGATTGTTGTTACTAGGATTATTGCGTTATGAGCTTGTGGGGAACATGTATGCCCTAGTTATTTCTCTCATCTTGATAACAACCAAAAATTGAGTTTTGTTTGATTACTGATTTCTTACTGAATTCTTATTATTTGTTTCATATAAACAAACCCCCCCTTTTAATTACTTGTTTCTGGAAGTTCTTTGACTAATTGAATATAATTGTCGGTTAAAGTAAAGTCTAAACCATTTTTCCTCGTGGGATCGACCCCAACCTACAAGTTGGGTACTCTACTTGATAACGATCGCTTATACTTCTGTAGGGAAGTGTAATTTGAGCGTATCAGTGGGATAACCGTGTGATCCTACCAGTACATTGTGGTTGTGTACTGATACTATACTTGCTCTTTCTTTGTTGAGTACAGGGCATCTTCAGGCGGCTATTATTATTAGGCTTTACACATGTTTTGTTCAATCATTCGTCACTTATAGGAAATTATTACTTCAAATAATGAAATTGATTTTTTATATAAAAAAAAACTCAAAATCAGTCAAGTGATAAAATAATAAAATAATTAATTTTAAATTTGAATTCAAAAAATAACTAGCCTTATCTATAGAAAACGCCTAATCTCATAACCCACGTCTTAAAAGAAAAACTAAAAAAAAAAACTACTACTCCACATGTCTTAAAACTAATTCTATAAAAATACATATTCAAACAGGTGTAGAATGAAATTTCCATTAATTATTACATAAAAAAAACTTGCATTCACGTAACCTGGGGTTTGTTGTATAATCAACATCAAAATTAACAAAAATCACAATAATTTTATCTCTTTACTAACACAAAATTTAACATTTTTGGTATGCAGGAAGAAGAAGAAATTGATGACAGAGAAATGACGGAAGGTGAAGAAGTTCATGGCATTGGACCATTCTATTTTTTTTAACGACTTTGCATGTTCATTTCAACTTTTATGCGTGAGGATGCATTGAAATTTATAATGGAAGTTGAAAGTTTGACTCTTTTGGTGGCATATATTCATACACGTGGTGTGGATGAAGATGAAATTATGAAGAATACTTACATTTACCCGGTTGCAAGACAAGTTCAAGGTGTCTTGATTTCATCTTCTAAAAACTCTTAAATAACCAAGTTTTGAACATTATATTCAGTAGCATATTATCTTGGCAAAGGTTTTTACGGTCGTAAGTAATAGTAACATCTGCTAATTTTTTAAGAGAAATAAGTTCTATTCTCATGCTAATAGTACATATATTACTATAGTAAAGTATCCTTTAATCTTTATGAAATTAATCATTTCAAGTGAAAAGTTATAATTAAAAAAAATTAACAAGAAAATAATATTATTTTTATTTATATACAATAAAATAAATAGTAGGACAAACATGTAAAAACATATGAAATATTTATTTTTTTATCAAGGTAAAATAAAATAAATATTATCTTTAAATCATAATATATTATAAAACTAAAATTGTAGCTGATTATAACTATAGAAATAATATATTAATATTATAAAATATAAATTATGTACTAATAATATTAATCTAATGTGTACAAATAAATAAGTTAATGATTTATATCATTATTTTTTAAATATAGCATATAGTGTATAATAAATCTTATTAGTTATTTTTAGTTTACAATATTATTACTTTTTAAATATCTGCGCAACGCGCGGACGCCTATACTAGTAATAATAACAACACATTATAAACAAAAGAACTTGTTGATACTACATGTGTCAATAGTTTGGTTTGTGTCTGAATTCACTAAAGGACAACAAAACTTATTAAGTAGATTTTTCAAATATTGGAACCAAACCAAATCAATTAAGCCATTTTTTTTATTTATTTGATTTTGTCAATTAAATTTTTTTTCCTGATTTTTTAAAATATATAATAATATAAATTCAATTTATTCTGAACATGAAACAAAATTCTTGGATTTATAAAATAGAAATTATAAATCGAGCAAGGAAGTAAAAGCAGATGTTGAATTGCTATAAAGTTAACCACCATGTATCAATATTTCAAATAATTACCTTGTATTGTGATTTTATTTTTAAAATATGCATATGTTTAATTCTAATTCTTAAATAGGTATTTTTACGGTCAATTTTGTTCTACCATTTCAAATAATCACTTTCAACGTTCATTTTTGGTAAAATATATCAATTTTTAGTAATAATAATAACACATATATAAACAAAAGATATTGACTTGTTGACACTATGGACCCGTTTGGTAGGAGGTATTAATCAAAATAGTCCATGAATTAAAATTTAGTCCAACAAAAATATTGTTTGGTTACTTTATTTAACCTAATTGATGGATTAGTTATACCTCATACAAGATCTTATTTTATCCCTAGAAAAGAGAGGGATAACTAATCCAAGGTTTAACAATCCTTGTATAAGACCCCCTAAATGACTAAACTATCCCCAAATTTTTTTTTGTAATTTAATGCTCTTTTTTATTTATATGAGAATATTTATAAATATTCTTTTAAATTCTCCAAATTCGTTCCATTTAACTTGATGATTTTACAAATTAATATTTTTTTTCCATGTTTGATTTGTTATATTGAGTTGGTTTTTTCAGTCTTTTTTTAAAAATGTAGTTCATCAATTGACCACTTGAACTTTTATTTATTTTTTAATAAGTTTTGTGTATTTGAACAATTTAAATAGCCTTAAATCTATGTTAAGCTTAAGGTTAATATACCGTGCTATCAAGGATCTCTATGGTGGCATATCACACCTCAAAATTTAATAATAATTTTTTCAATATATTTTAGTATTTAATTTGACAAATTAAATGAAATATAAAATCTCATAATAACTCAAGGGTATAATAGGAAAGAAACTTTTTCTAGAATTTTAAACCAAACATAAGATTAAATGGGAAACATGAACTAAACACTTGATAAAAACTAATCCCTGCATTACTAATACATGCATTAGTAATCCCTGCATTATGCATCTTTGTCCCAAACGACCCCACAAGTGTCAATGGTTTGATTTGGGTCTGTTTTCACTGCAGGACAACCAAACTTACTGAGTAGGGTTTTCAAATATTGAAACCAAATCAAATCAATTAAGCCAACTTTATTTCTTTGATTTTGTCAATTAATGTGTTTTTTTGTGATCTTTTTAAAATATATAATATTATATTTTCAAATTATTCTGAACCTGAAGCAAATTCTTGGATTTATCAAAGTAAAAATTATAAATGGATCAAGAAAGTAAAAGCAAATATTGAATTTCTAAAAAGTCCAAAACCACGAATCAATGTTACAAAAAACTAACTTGTAGTGTAACTTTTTTTGAAAAAATATGCATATGTTTAATGAAAATTTCTTAAATATGTATTTTTAAAGTCAGTTTGGTTCTACTATTTCAATTTTTTTAATGTTCTAAAAACCTAATAAAATGTTATCAATTTTGAGAATCAAAACCAAACTAAATCAAAGAAGTATCTATTCTTTTCTCCAATTTATTATAATTTTATTTTAATTTTATTTATTTATCATAAACATCCCTACTTAAGTTATTATTGGTCAATTCTAGATAAATGGGGAAACTGAAATACATGAGAGAAGAAACACAATGACAAGGACACCATAAAGAATTTTTGAGTCGCTAGACTTCACCATTTTGTTCAATATTAATTTTGAGGTTATGAAATATGTCTCTAATTAATAATTCCTTCAATTAGTTTATAGAGGAGGGTTCAGAATATTTATGGAAATTTAGTGTTAGTTCCATTCTATATTTATTTGTGTCTATGAGAGTTTTATGGTATATTATCTACTTTTAAAGATCATTTCACGAATTTTTCTTACACGTCTCCGGTTTAGTTTAGATAAAATTTATTTTAGATGGCTAATATCATTAAAATATGTATACATATATTATTCTACAAAATGTTGATTGTAATTTTACGTAGTGTTTCTAAATAGGATATCATACATTTGGAATAATTGGGGACTCAGAAAGGTGCCACTATTTAACTGAAAAAAGGCGTCGGGACAAGACCCTTGGCTACTTGACTATTCTATTGCAATGACTAATAATCAAACGAACTTAACTAGCTAAACTGGAGCCCTCCAAAAGCTAGGAGATGTTAAAAAAAAAAAAAGATCATTGGAAGAGTACCTACTTAAGCGCTTGCAACTCCAAATGGCATTTGTACATGGAATATATGGTATGTAAAATAGCCGAATGAAACAACTGTTTAACTAGATATAATAAACTAAGATAGTAACTCTAAAAATAGACTTTGAGATGGATAACGGAAAAGTAAAGCATGCAAACGTACTTTTAACATCAACACTTTAAAACTAAATATCCACGCAACAAAAGCAATGTAGCTAACTTTCACGACTCAAACTACCGCGCCGTGCGGGCACCTCCCCTAACCCCTAGATAAGAGAATTCTTACCACCCAAAAAAATACTGATAATATAAAAGTAAACAAAAATTAATATATCTATCATTTAATTAAGAAATCAAATTTCCAACCTCGATAATTACCACTGTCTTTGAAAAACACATGGAACCCTCCCAAGGAACTAGTATGAAAAGGTACAAGAGCTTTAAGAGTGTTCAATATCTGAAATGTAAGACCCAGCTCCCTCCATAAGGGAAGGAGGAGTAGAAGCTACAGAGACCATCGTCGTTGGGACCTAAGAAACATCACTAGCCTGCAACCTCAACATTGATCCTGCAACCTCAATATTGGGACTTAATTGCATTCACGACTGGTCTTTATTAAAAAAATCAGTTGGATGAACTTCGTGAATGTGGGATCCAGTCTGTGAATATGAGAGGTCAGGTCCCCAAGGCTTCACGAACACAGGCCTAGTCCATTAACGCGAAGGGTTAACCTTCTTGACCTATGAGATCACGACGCAAGGCCCACGAACACAATGACCAACTCTTGTGGTCTCTACCAGCATGGCACTAGGTTTGTGAATGTGGAGACTAGAATCAGTGGTCACTGTGAACGTGGCCTGAGGCGCACAAATGCAAAGAGGATTAGTGGACTGCACCAGCTAATACGCATCAGCTAGTTTAACAAAGCTCAATATCCTCGATGGGATGCTTGGGACTCGTTCAGAACAATGTGAACCCAAATGAAATATGTGACCCCGCCAAAATTTGGTATTCCTGACCCAACAGAGATGTTAAATCTTCTAACCGAGGTTGTCTCCACAAAAAGTGAGTCCCTCACCCTAGCACGACCCAAATTTACACCCTGGACTTGGGCGGCACTCGAGAACCATTGTTGGTCCCCAAGCAAACCCTCATCCTGGCTGAATACAAGCGAAAGACTAACTCAAGCATACATAAGCTTAAAACTGAATTAAATTCATTAAACTCAAATACTCAACTTTAAAAATTCAATCTGAACAATACTCAATGAGAATACTTATAGTTTGTAAAACAACTCAAAGAAAGTAAATACTGAATATCTATCTATGAAGCCTTTACTATTACAGAAGGATATCGGGATAAGACCCATAACATCTCAAAACTACTAACTTTCTGGTAAAGGTGAAGTCTCTAGAATATAAGTAGGCTCCCCAAAGCTCGTTGGAACGTCAATTGATCTCAACGAAATTCATATTAATGATCCTGAGTACCTGTATGTGTAGCATAAAAAAATGCAGGTCAAATGACATCAGTACATTGAATATACGAGCATGTAAGGGGAACTCTGAACATAAATCTAAGCTTGAACTGATGAAAAGGAAAACATACTCACCTCGTCTCAACTCAACTCAACTTAAGAATACTCAACCCAACTCGACTCAAAAATACTTAACTCAACTCGACTCAAGAATACTCAACTCAACTCGACTCAAGAATACTCAACTCAACTCAAGAATACTCAACTGTCACGACCCGAGCCTACACCCTGGACGTGGCCGGCACTCGAGAACCATTGTTGGTCCCCAAGCAAACCCTCATCCTGGTTGACTACAAGTGGAAGACTAAATCAAGCATACAAAGCTTAAAACATAATAAAATTAATTGAAACTAAAATAATTAATTCAAAATATAATCGTGTATTCAACTGGCCAAAACTAGGCAACTCAAATCTTTCAAATATTAAACAAGATAAATGAAATAGACTTCTCAAACTCTACTGTCTATCTATGAAGCCTCTAAATGATAAAGATGGAAGTCGGGATAAGACCCACGACATCCTGACAAAACTGAAACGTACAAGTGGAACCCTCCGAAATCAAGGAGGCTCGCCATAGCTAACTCGAACTGCATGTGGTATCAACAAAGCACCTGTTCATGATCCTGAATACCTGTATCTACATCATGAAATAATGCAGGCCAAATGGCTTAGTACATGGAATGTACGAGCATTTAAGGGAATTCTAAAGCATAACATAAGCTTAAACTTGATAAAAAGTGAACATACTTACCTCTTCTCAACTCAACTCAACCCAACTCAAAGAAACATAGTTCAACTCAACTCATAGAAAATGTGGCTCAACTCAATGATAAGATATTCAACTCAATGAAATAAGGCTCACCTCAATAATAGGATATTCAACTCAGTGAAATAAGGCTCAACTCAATAATGAGACACTCGACTCTGGGCACTCAAACTCTGGATACTCAACTCTGGTTACTCAACTGAATATAAAGCAACAATAAAAGATGCAATATATGGAATGCTTTTAAAATAGTAGAAATCAACTCAGTGTATTTAAGAATACGATATACTCAGTTTGTATGCAAGGATACAAAATAAACTTAGTTTGTATATGAAAATACAAAATAAACTCTGTGTATATAAGAATACAAAATAATCTTTGTAGGAGTTTCTCTAACCGACAACCATCACTATGAGATATGTGATGATACAATATTTTACCTCACACTGCCAGGGATGTCCTATACCTTGTCGGGGGTATAGAACCTAACTACTAAGTGGATACACTAGTCTATGATAAAAAGCACTAAAGAATCATCTAAAAAGTATGCCCCTTTTCTACCCACGTTGGCTACATGGTTTATGGGGGTTGTGAGTTGTCTGAACTCTCCCCCATATCGGTGCTCAATACTACTCCCAAAAATTTAACTAGCTCATATGTTTAAAGACATAACTCTTTCAGTGATTTGAAATAATTTCTCAAAAACTAGCCCAAAGGCTATCTTGGAAATTAGTGTTTCCTCTCTTGATTAAATGTGAAAATATTTACTCTTTACTGAAAACTAGCTCAAAGGCTCTTTTGAAAATCGGTGTTTCCTTTCTTGATTAAATGTGAAAACATTTACTCTTTGGGAATACATAGTCCCCATATACTCTTTTGAAGAAATAAACTTCACTCTTTACTCTTTACTCAACTCAATGCTCAAGTTTTTAAAACAAGTTTTAAAACAATTGAAAAAAAGACTTCTTAAAATAGGGTTCATGCCGAATTATGGACGTGAACGACTTGATTCAAGATTTTCAATAACCATAGATAGAACTCAATACTCGAAACTCAAGAACTTCAATGATACTACTCATTTCAAGAATGCTTGACTCAAAGAGTTCATGCGGAATCATGAGCATGAACTATTCAACTTAAGGACTCAAAGATACTTCTCATCTCAAGAATTCTCGACTTATAAGGTTCATGCAAAATTATGGGCATGAACAACTCAACTGATGGACTCCAAGGCTAATATGCAATAGTTCTATGATTAGGAATAAAAATCTCAAAAGAATTAGGACTCAATGCTTAAAGACTTAGAACTCGAAGATGCTACTCCTCTCGAAGACACTCAATGTATGGAGTTCATACAGAATTTATGAGCATGAACGACTCGACTCAAGGGTCTAAAGAACATTACGTAACTCATGCATACGACTCTTCCCATTCTTATTCTCACTTACTTGAGTCTTGAAACAAGTTATTAGAAATTGTAGAAGCCTCCTCAAAAAGACTCAAAGAGACTTTCTCGAAATGTTCGAATGAACTCTCAAGACTTAACTCTTAACTCTACCTTGAATTTGAATTATGAATTCAAGGTAGTTTAGAGTGACAAGAATCAAAGGGAGTGAAGGTACACTTAAAAGGGACTCAAACGGGACAACAGATGGAAAAAGAGTGGAGGCAGGCGACCCTAGCACATTCTTGGCATGGGAAGCCAGCCCCTAAGGTTCAGAGACATGATATTGGCGCACTGTTGGCGCACCACGCCAGCCCAGCTGGCGCATCTGTGGTGCGTCGTGCCACCATTCCCCCAGACAATTCTGATGAATTTCGTCTCTCATTTTCTGATCCTAAATCGCTTTTAATCAATTTATTTTCTCAAGTTTTCCTTTGATTCAATTACCTAGCCTAAGTACACACTAATCTACTCAAAAAACACTCAAAACACGCACTTTCATCTCAAGAAATCATCAAAACCCCAATAAAACAAGATTAATAATGAACTTCAAGAACACCTATCAAGGACTTAAATCCTTCAACTTTTGAGAAAGAAATTACGCTAAAAATAACATGATTGGCGTGTGGGTGAACGAACCCAACACTATGGAAGCTTACATACCTCTTAGGGATTGAACACATGGCGAAAATCCACAACAACTCTCAAGAATCTCGATGAACGCCTTTATCCTTTCCTCTTTTCTCCTCTTTTCTCTTCTTGAACACTCAACTAAAACCCTAGGCGTATATTAGGATTATAAAACTGAACCTAATCAGATTATACCCCTAAAATCTTACTAAAAATGAATTAAATCTGATTGGGTAAGGAAAAGACCAAAATACCCCTCACTATTTTCGAGTAACTTTCCCTATTTGGATAGCCTGGCTTCAAAAGAACATATCTCACTCATCCAAACTCAAAACTTAGCAAACTCGGTGACGTTAGAAAGATAATTCAAATAACTTTCATTTGATATCTTATGGCTCATGTAACTCATCTTGTACTAAACGTTATGGTCGTTTGAAGTTGACCCAAAACTTAAAGGATGAAGGAATGACTTGAATGAACTCTCTTTAGTTCTTCTGGGAACTCAAGGTGCTACATCTAGTGATCTTAACACTTGAGTAATTTTAATTCCTTGGAAAAATCTCACTCACTATGAAGAACGGTTCGAGTCTTAGTTCGAGAATTTTCTCGGGTGTTACATCAACTCAACTCAATATGAAAGCAACGATAATAAGATGCAACAAATAAATCTTTGTAAACATTACACAAGAACTCAAAATGTATAAAAATGCAATAATAAAATCTTTACTCTTACTTGGAAGATTCTTTAACCGACAGCCATCACTATGAGCTACGTGATGATACAACGTCTCACCCATGCTGTCAGAACTGTCATATACCTTGCTAGGGTATAGAATATCCTCAACTTAGTGGATCAACTAAGCTATGCTTAAAAGCAATAAGGAATAATCTAAAAAGTATGACCCTTTACCCATGTTGGCATACATGGTTTATGAGGATTTTGAGTTGTCTAAACTCATCCACATATCGTTGTTCAATACTACTCCCAATAATATATAATTCATTCTCAAATGTTTAAAAACATAAATCTTCCTCAATTTGAGATAATTACTCAAAAGATCTTTAAAAGAGGTGATGCTCAAGACTCCTCATAAACTCATTTAGAAATCAATATTTATATCGTTTTAAATGTAAAAGTGTTACATGCTTAGGAATATTTAGTTCCCTTATATTTATTTCGAAATATGAAACTCAACTCTCCTCATCCTCATACCCATTTACTCAAGTATTAAAACAAGTTATAAGTAATTATAAAATACTTCTCAAAATAGGGTTCATGCCGAATTTAGATGTGAACGACTCAACTCAAGGATTTCAATAACTAGATAGAACTCAATAATCAAAACTCAAGGACTCAAGAACTCAGAATTCAATGATACTACTCCTCCCAAGAACACTCAATTCATAGAGTTCATGCGGAATTATGGACATGAACGACTCGACTCAAGGATATCAATAATAATATAGAACACATGAGTACAACTCTTCTCATTCTCATATTTACCTCCTCAAGACTTAGTTAAAAAATATAGTTGATTCCAAAAGAATTCTCAATTTGACTCAAAAGGACATTCTTGATCTTTCCTCTTAATTTTACTTCAATTTGAAATGTAATTTAAGAGATATGATTGGGATATGTATAGGATATCTCATGATTAATGGAGTTTTAGATAGTTAAAATTAAGAAGAGAGCAAAGACACTATTTAAAAGAACTCAGACGGAAAGAAAGACAGAATAGATACAGGGGCAGGCAACCCAAGCGCCTTCCTCGCGCAGGGCGCCAGCCTCTAAACTCCTAAAAGCCATTCCTATCGCACTGCAGGTGTACTGCCCCAGCCCATCTATCTCTATAGGGGCTCGCTTCCCTAGTCCCCTATGGTTATATGGGGGTGTGTGGCCCCAGCCTGAGCGCAGATACCCAATGAACTTCCTAACTCAATTTCCAGCCCTATCTCCTCTAGAATCGAATGATTTCCTCCAAAAACTTCTAAATTCATAAACCAAACACAATTCCAATGAAAACCCACACAAAACACTATCAAGAACCACCCTCATTTACAAAACTCTCACCTCAAGAACTCAACAAGACTTCATTGTAAAATAATGAAGCAAAAATCTTAAAAACTCCTCAAGAATTTAATAATTTGACTTTAAGAACGAATTCATGGGAAAATTTTACATGATTGGCGTGAGGGAGAACAAACCCAACACTATGAAAACTTACATACTGATGAGTCCACAAATTGGACTTATTTAGGGCTATATTTTAATAGAAATTATGCCCTCAAATGCTTATTTTATCTCAATATCTGATGAAAACCCTTAGGTTTTAGCTATTTAATGTTTGAAGGAAAGCATGAACACTACGTCGCAAAAAGGAACGAAAAGGCTGAAAAGAACGAAGAAATAAAGACCTAAGGATCACCGAGTCCACTTGGTGAGTCGCCGAAGGGTCTTACTTCGCCTTTTGTTCCAGTGTGTTGAACCCTGAAGGAAAGGATCAAGTCGGCAAAAAAAGGGAGCAGTCGATGCATCACTGAGAAGTTCCGCAAAGCAGTACCATGTCACCCAATGACCCAGAGCACGACGATGCTGAAGGCTGGTGCAAGACGGCGATGAACTACACCAAAAGGAAAATCACTGAATTGATTGGTGATTTTGACTTACAACACCGAATGATTCACTGCAGCACAAATCTGTGAAAAACTATAAATACTAGTTAGAGTTGTAGTTGTAAGAGTTGAAAAATTATTATAATTTTCATATAGAATAGTACTTTTTGTTATTTTTGTTCTAAGTTTGAGAGGGTTTTGAAAACTTAAAGATCCAAAGGGTTTCATCTTCCAAATTTGGATTTGGGTCTCTTCGATTCTTCAATTTTGGCATGTATCAAGACTTAAATCTTCATACCCAGTTGAATGCGAGCTTAATTTGGTATAAATTTCTATCTTTTATACATGTGTGGCTAAAACCCCCAATTCTTGGGGTGTGATTTAGCGAATATGGGATAAGATAATTGTTAGGTCTTGCTTACTGATAGTTTAATTGTAGTTTAATTGTGATTTCATTTAGTAGTTGTGGATGAATTTAATGAATTTGTAGTTGCAAATACAAGTTTATTTATGTATTTTCGGCTTACTCGAGAGAAAGGTCATAAAGCTAAAACTACTGAATTGATGGCCGGTGGGAGTGGGTCGACATAAGGTTCAACTCGAGAAAGTGAATCCTAGTCTCATTCCCACACACTCATCTCGAGAGAGTGAGTGGGTTAAGGCGTATGGTGGTCTTCATGCGGCAAGTGGATGTCCGAGAGGAACACATTTGAAATGGGGTAAGTTGCGAGAGAGAGAGCTTATCCCCCTTAAAGTTTAGCCTAGTCACAATTATTCTATGAATCTTCTATCGAAAGCATGTACCCAATAATCTAGCTTAACCCGTATTCCCATCACATCCCAAGGATCCCCTCTCATTACTTAGAAATCCTTGTTTATTTTGTTGTTTTTACTTAATAGTGACAAAACCCCATTGTTAATTGACACTTTTGTGTCCCCCTTTAATTTACAATGTTTTTAATCATTAATATCTTTAACTACGACTAATTAGAACTAAATTTTATTTTTCTATTAATTCTCAAAACCACTCTCTTGTCAATGATCTAAACCCTTGGTTGGGTTACTAAACTATTATACGATCGTAGACACTTGCATCGGAAGTCGTGTCTTGATTACGCAAACATCAAAATGGCCCTGCTGCCGGGAAATGGTGTTATTTGAGAATTCTTAGTTAAGTAGAATTTCTGTTTTTAATAGGTGTAGTTTTACTAATTTTATTTTTAGTTTTATTTTTCTCTAAGCTGTTGTATGCAAAAACCTTGAGCATGGCTGAGGGAAGTGGTGGAAAGTTAGCTGAGGCGAACCAAGAAATCGAGGGTGACTTCAAGTTAGTTGCACTGGTAACTCAGCTGAACGACTTAGCCACCAAATTCTCAAAGGTGGAAAACCAGTGCAAGAGTCAAGGAAGATACATACCCCATCATGAGCGACAAAATTCTAGAGATAGAGAGAGAAATCATGTTGAGGACACACTACAAATCATTCTCCAGAAGATCACCGACCAAGATCGAGTGTTAGAAGATATGAAGGAAAGTATTAAAGTGTTGAATCAGATGATTGGATCTCACTCTAGATCGATCTAGCTGATCAAAACACTCATGAGTTTTGCAATACCTCATCTCTACCCAAATGATCTATTGGGGTTACCTAGTGACACTAGTGCTGACCCCAATAATGGAGAGTGAGTAAAGACTTGCGTCGAGCCACGACTTTAAATAAGGCGCTTCTTAGGAGGTAACCCAAGGTTTTAGATGCTTTAATTTGTTTTAATAAATAATGGTCTATTAGTGTTGCAGGTTTAAAAGCTGAAGGTGTCGAAAAAAGCAGTTCGGCGTGTCATCGACCAGGTCGGCGACTTTGATTTAGATCGCCGTTTGAATCATTACTTTGACTGAAGTTCCTGTAAAACTCGGCGAGACAAATGACCACTTGGCATATCACCGAGTGGATCAGCATATGCGACTAACGTCGCCAAATGGGAGCGAACTGGACAGTTTAAAAGACCAAGAGTCTTAAAATTTGAAATTCTTCACTTTCCCTCACTCTTAAACCTCCCAAACTCGCACCAAGGTAGTATTTTCGTTATTTTAAGCATTTTACTAGTATTTTGGTTGATTGATTTGCGCTCGGAGTTGGATTTCTTTGCCGCCTAGCTTTCCAATCACGTTTTAATCGGCACAAAAGGTTGGTTTCCGAATCCCGAGCTTACATTTGAAAGTTTTACACTCATTTGCTATGTTCGTATCATATTAATGTGTGTTGGGCCTCTCTGATAGGATTAAAATGCTTAAATGCCTATTTTAATTTGAAAATCTTTCCCGTATTATTTATTGTCAAATGCTTGTATTTTTTGTGAGTTTTAATGAATTAGGTTGTGATTGTGTGTCGTTAGATTGACTGGTGAAGTTTGAGTAGCCCACATTTGTGCTAACTGTCAAAAATTTGCTCAAAGCTAGAGCGGGTGACACCACTCTTAAGAGTAAATATCGTCAAACAGCCAAATTAGGCAAATACAAGAGAAATCTGAGTATCCTGGGCAATGGGTAGTGCGGGTCTTGTTTGAATTTTGTTAGTGGATGCTTTGATTTTGTTTTCGAGGTTTGTGGGATTGAATTCGAGAAGGTGGATTGAAAATGGGCACGTTTGGCCATTTGGCGAGCTGGGTCAAGCTCGCCGAATCGTTTGGCGATTCGCCCAATGTCTCCATCTCACCTTTAATATCGTGTCAAATTGGATGTTTGAATCTGTAACTTCCGGCGAGAAGCCATAAGTCGCTGAAAGCACTCGGTGACTCGCCAAAAGTACTCTTGATCACCCTTTGTATGCTATTTTGACCCCCTAATGCACTGTAACTTTCGGCGGACAAACCAATGCTCGCCAAAAATGGTCGACGATTCGCCGAAAAGACCTTCCCATTGTCGACTTGCTATAATTTGAAGCCAATCCTTTTGACGAGCCCGAGTTAGCTAGCCAAAGAGGTTCGGCGACTCACCGATCCACTTGGGAAGGCTTCCTGCAGTAGATTGCATGTGCTTCTATTTGATTTTTCCCCTAACTTTTCCTAATCTTTTGCAGATATGGTACGTACAAATCAAAACATGCCATCCAAGAAAGCAGTAAAGGGCATTAATATAAACGAGAGGGGTTCAAATCCTCCAAAGAGAGGAAGAGAAGAACTCCCACCGGGAGACAAAGGCAAAAGGAAGAAATATATAGCAAGGAAAGGAGTAGCTATTAAGACCCAATTTGAGTGATCTGAGCCTGAAGATGATAAACCCTTTATTGACCAACATAATAGGCTTCGAGATAGACCTCAACCCACACCCACCAGACTTTCATTAGCTGCAACTCCTTCTGAATCAAATACAGTGCCAGCTCAGCACCCTTAGTGACTCTGCATTCCCTATCATTCCTCCAACAAGACTACTGAACAGATTAAAAGGTGAAGGGGTACGAACTATCATAGAAGAAAAGCTTATTTCTATGGAGGGCATAGAAGGAAAATATCATGATGTTATGGACACACTCCGCTACCATGAGTTCGAGCAGTTCACAAGACCTCGAGGCCCTTATATTCCTTCCTAGGTTAGGGAATTTTACATAGCCTATGGTGAGTTGGTGCCCAATAACAAGAAGATGGCAAGTGAGTTTAGACCGGTGAAGTCGGTCATGGTCAGAGACAAGACGGTTGAGTGCCACAACGAGCATATTAATAGTGTGTTGGGTAGACTACTACACTCGGTACTTCCTTATGAGGGGTTACCTATTGTTCAGTCCTGGAATATTTGAAGGGTTGGTTAGCTCCGATGATTTCTAACACCACCTGAGGTGGAAGGATATAGGGGTTTCTATTGAGAAGAGGGACTTAAACATTGCGGCCAGGTTCTGGTTTGGCTTCATCAGCAGCACTATCATGCCATCCCAGAACGAGTCCATATTGCGTCATCCTAAGGGAACTTTCCTTGGTTCTATCATGGCCAGGAGGCACATTGAATTGGGGCTGCTGATTTCACAAGAGATGGCCATGAGAGCGAAACAGAAGCTGACGTCTCTACTTTTTCCATTTCTGGTCACTGAACTATGCCAACGAGCTAGAGTACCTCATGACACTATGAGGTATGTTGAGCTAACCTCATTTTCCACCACCGATATTCGGTGTATTGAGGTCGAGTTCACACGAGAAAAGGTTGACAGGAGGAGAACAGCTCCAGCAGACACTTCTCTAAAGGCCAATGTTGACTCATTACCAGTAGAGGCATCTTCGCCTACTCTGACTACTGAGCCTTCAGGTACATCTACCTCTTCCTCTTCTTCGCAGGCCCCAGGTGTTTCATCACCCTCCCAGCCTGCCAGGATTACTCAGGCCATGATCCTGAATATGGGGAGTTTAGCCCAATCAGCTGATACACGAGCGGCTCGACTCGAGAGGTCCATTCCAAGGATGATCGAGAGCGTCATACTTGCTGCACTCACCCTGCTTCAGACTTATGTTGATACTTTAACGGTGAGAGTCACAGCTTGTAAAAGCAGACAAGGGAAGTCTTTTGAGGTTTCAACTTTAAGAGCCAAAGTAGCAGATCTGAGAAAGGATGTAGACTATCTAAAGTCTACCGACTTCGGTTCATTAATAAAGAGGGCAGATGACTTGGACACTCCTGAGACCTCGGGGATCCCTACGGCTACCACCGGAGATGTGTAGAGAGGTGGCACAACAAATGATAATTCAGATGCAGGGACAAATGAGGAGCTACTAGCAGCACCTGAGGAGGAGATGGTAGAGAGCCGAGAAGAGAGCATATTCAGAGATTTGCCAGATCTTATGAGGATAGTTGTGCAGCCGGCGATCCATACACCGCTGACTGAGACATCCACAGTAGCTCCTAGCAGACCTGGCACTACTATTTCTCTTGAGTCTACTCTGGGTACTCATGCCCATATTGAGATTGCTACATCAGGCACTGAGACCCCGACAGATGGAAAGACTGCATAGACAGGATTTTTCCTTACCTCCCTCTCTGTTTTATATGCTTTTACTTTTGGATACTTTTATTTGCATTTGAGGACAAATTTTCTTGGTTGTGGTGGGGTAAGGCTCACACCTTTTGTGTGCTACTTTTGTTTGTGTTTCATGTATATATTTGGGCTATTCTATTTAAAATTGTGTTAATACTGTTTTTCTGTGGATATTTGAGCTTATGGCTCTTCTTTATGATTTTAAATTGCAAAATGATTTTGACCCTTCCGAAAAACTTTGAATTTTTTGCACAATAAAGCTACCTTTGATATGCTCGTGAATGTGGTCATTCCTTGGCAAATTTGAGTCTCAATTTCTATCAATACTGATGACTTGAATAGTGCTTACAATCGAACGAACATTAATGTATGGCTACGATGAGGCCAAATGAAGTTGCATAGACAATATGTGAACTCTTTGCATCTCGTTGTGATTAGTCATTTATCAAATCGATTCTCTTGTGATAACTGTTGCACACTAGCGAAAGTGTGGAGTCTTGTTTGACTTAAGTGTCGATGTCTTATGTGATAAGATTACCTGGAACAATGCATGACAACACTTCGAATTTGCCTTGTTGGTCTGGTTGACTAAGTAAGAATTTCTCTTGATATGATCTTAGGCAACTTTGAAGAGTGTGAACCAATTTGACATATACCTCTTTTGTGACCTACCTTGTGAGCGTGTGATTCCCTCTTGAACATGTTTTGTGCCTTACCTTTTTTTGGAAGAAACTTGATGAAAAATAGACCTTTCTTAATCCATTACCTATAATCCTCTTGAATTGTGGTTAATTGAATAGCCAAATTAGGCCAAAAGCCTAAGTTGGGGGTGTGGTGAAAAAAAAGAAAAAAGAAGAGTCAAGAAGTGCAAGGAAAGTCTCCTTTAACCCATGGTGTTGAGAAAAATGGAACCCTTCCATATAAAAAAATAAAAAGCCAAAAAAAGAAGAAAAGAATAAAAAAAAAAGTTGTGGAATAAAGTACCAAAGAAATAGGGTTCTGAATAATCCATGGGAAGCGAATAATAGGATGACCTATAATGCACTAATGAAAATGATGAAGGAAAAAGAAAGGAAGTGTTGAGAGCACCACATTTCATGAGGATAAAAGTCACTGAGCCTAAATGACCATACCTTTACACTCAGCCCCATTACAAGCCTTGTTAAGACCTTTGTGATCTTGAGAAAGTAGAAACAAATGTTGATTGGAATATACGGGCAAATCTATGGGTGAAAGCATGCATTGTGTTCATCTTTGTGAGTGTGAGCATTGTATTTGATTCCTGAACTTTAAATTGATTATACCTTTGCGTGTGAAAATGGAATCATCAATTGTGTGAGGGCATTCAAAGGCTTTTGTTGAGCTTGAACTTACATTTGTAGCAAGTATTGCGAGCTTGAGAATCTTTGGTAATGGTGTGTCACAACTTGAATCTTTGAGTACACAATTGATCTATGGATAAGTAAATTGAGTCTTGTTGTGTACATTCATAATTGAGTCTTGTGTAGCACTGTTTGAGACAACCTCGTTGAACTGCTGAAGTTGAGTTTTACTTGAGGACAAGCAAAAGTTTAAGTTGAGGGTGTTGATAAGTCCACAAATTGGACTCATTTAGGGCTATTTTAATAGAAATTGTGTCCTCAAATGCTTATTTTATCTCAATATCTAATCAAAACCCTTAAGTTTTAGGTATTTGAAGTTTGAAGGAAAGCATGGACACAACGTCGCAAAAAGGAACGAAAAGGCTGAAAAGAACGAAGAAATGAAGGCCTGAGGATCGCCGACTCCACTTGGCGAGCCGCCGAAGGGTCTTACTTTGCCTTTTGTTCTAGTGTGCTGAGCCCTGAAGAAAAGGATCAAGTCGGTGGAAAAAGGGAGCAGTCGGCACATCACCGAGAAGTTCCGTGAAGAAGTACCATGTCGCCCAATGACCCAGAGCAAGATGATGATGAAAGTTGGTGCAAGATGGTGATGAACTACACCAAAAGGAGAATCGCCGAGTTGATTGGCGATTCCGACTAACGACGTCGAATGATCCACTGCAGCATAAATCTGTGAAAACTATAAATACTAGTTAGAGTTGTAGTTTTAAGAGTCGGACAATTATTATAATTTTCATATATAATAGTACTTTTTGATATTTTTGCTCTAAGTTTGAAAGGGTTTTGAAGACTTGAAGATCCAAAGGGTTTTATCTTCAAGATTTGGATTTGGGTCTCTTAGATTCTACAATTTTGGCATGTATCAAGACTTCAATCTTCATACCCAGTTGAATGCGAGTTCAATTTGGTATAAATTTCTATCTCATATACATGTATGGCTAAAAACCTAAATTTTCGGGGTGTGATTTAGCGAATATGGGTTAAGATAATTGTTAGGTCTTGCTTGCTGATAGTTTAATCGTAGTTTAATTGTGATTTCGTTTAGTAGTTGTGGATAAATTTAATGGATTTGTAGTTGCAAATACAAGTTTATTTATGTGTTTTCGGCTTACGAGAGAGAGAGGTCGTAAAACTAAAATAACTAAATTGATGGCCGGTAAGAGTGGGTCGATATGAGGTTCAGCTCGAGAGAGTGAATCCTAGTCTCATTCCCACACACTCAGCTCGAGAAAGTGAGTGGGTTAAGGCGTAGGCAGGTCTTCATGCGGCAAGTGGGTGTCCGAGAGGAACACATTTGAAACGGGGTAAGTTGCTCGAGAGAGAGCTTATCCCCCCTTAAAGTTTAGCCTAGTCATAATTATTCTATGAATCTTCTATCGAAAGCATGTACCCAATAATCTAGCTTATCCCGTATTCCCATCACATCCCAAGGATCCCCTCTCATTACTTAGAAATCCTTGTTTATTTTGTTGTTTTTACTTACTAGTGACAAAATCCCATTATTAATTGACACTCTTGTGTTCCTGTTTAATTTACAATGTTTTTAATCGTTAGTGTCTTTATCTACGACTAATTAGAACTAAATTTTATTCTTCTATTAATTCTCAAAATCACTCTCTTGGGAATGATCTCAACCCTTGGTTAGGTTACTAAACTATTGTATGATAGTAGACACTTGCATCGGAAGTTGTGTCTTGATTACGCAAACATCACATACTTTAAAAGAAACAAAGTTCTTGGCTAAAATCCTCAAAACTCGATGAATGCTTGAAACTCTTCTTCTTTTCTCCTCTTCAACTTTGTCCTAATCTTCTAAAAGCTTTTGGAATGTTTAGAATTGACTTAGTCTAATTAGACCTCTTGCCTTGGGTAGGTAAAATGTGTTAGGCTAGTGGGATAAGGAAAAGATCAAAATACCCCTTCTTAAAATGGATGAAGAATGCCAAAATTAGAGAGGCTTCACTCAAATGGGCATAACTCCTTCATCCAAACTCGTAATTTAGAAAACTCAACGGCATTGGAAAGAGGACTAGAGGACCTTTGATTTGATACCCCATGGGCCACCTAACTTGTGAGACCTCATGGTTCTTTCGCATAATATGTGTATCATTGCATGAGTGTATAAGGCTTATAAGACTTGGTGTATCATTTCAGTAGAATAAGGTTGCAAATGAGAGGTAGAAAATCAAAGAATTAGACTAATGGTATGGGCCAAGGATGCCCTTAAACAAGTTCGAGTTAAAGAATGTCTCTTCTAACACCTCGCCCGTTTGGAAGATTCAAGTTATCCAGTACCTTTGGGGTAAGACAAAGAGTGACTTATATTCTAAAAAAAATGTCTTATTAGGTGATAAAGTCACCCAATAATCGTAAGTTAAGTTTTGAAGTCAAGCAAGTAGGGAAATAAAAAGTCGGCAAAAGTTAGACTAAGTTCTTTGATAAACTTTCTGAAATTTGGGTTAAAAGTCTCGGAGCTTTTCTTCCAATCTATAATGCTTTACAAGAACCCCCAATATACCAAATCGAAAGTCTACGAGTCTAGTTTCCATCGCACTGAACGATTTGTCCATACGTCTTCAGAATTGAGAGATATTTAGATTTTAGTGAGACTGCACAAGCAGGCACGTGAAGGTGGGCCCCTATCCCCCTATGTCGATTTAGCTTTATAAGATTTGATTTCCCTTCGTTTTATCTCTTTTTTTCGACCAAATAAGAAGAAAAGTGTCTTATATCCTCTCTAAAGGTTATCATATCAGCCAAGCAAATATCTACAAGATTTCAACGTGGTTTCACTCTCGGAACGTTCATAGAGATGGGGTCACTTATTTCCTCCTTGTTGGTTATGACTTGAAGGATTCTTCATGGTGAATGAGTCTTGCTTTTTAGGTGGTATTGCTGATGTTTGGAGGTAATAATTTTCATCTTTAACTTTATTGAGTGAGTCAAAGTTATAGTTATGCTAAATAATCAAGAACATGAATAGATGGCAGGAAAAATCGATTTGGATAGTTACGTAATATTGGACTGTTTTGAAGTATTTTCTGATGTTGTTATTGCTGGAATTTTTTGAAATGCTTTGTATGTGTGTGGTTCTTGTTGATATGAGTCTGGAAGAGAAGAAAAATTATAGATGGGTATTTAATTGTAAGATAAATTAGTGTAACGTTGGTTCTATTATTGCATTGGAATTTTTAAATTGTTTCTTCTTGGTTCAACGTCTTATGTTTAAGGAGACTGTTTGTTATTGAAAAGACATGCTAAAATACTATAAACTCCATCAAGTTTAAGTTAAGGTTCTACTCTTTTAACCTCTTATTGCTTATGAAGAGAAAGACATGATTCCAAATGTAATTATTGGACGAACTCACATGATGGTGATCGGAATCTGTGAGTTCGAGTATTTATGGTTATATTGAACAATTATAGGACTGTATTACATTTTTTTCTGGTTTTAATGGTCTGAAGACTCGTGCTTGGGATATGGTTGTGATTATTTTAGGGTTAGAAAAGAGGGGTGTGGCGATACGCCGAGTTTTTATTATTGTGCAGACATACTCTATTTGGTTCTTGTTGACTATT
This sequence comes from Solanum commersonii, assembly GCA_029007595.1. Classification (NCBI taxonomy): domain Eukaryota; kingdom Viridiplantae; phylum Streptophyta; class Magnoliopsida; order Solanales; family Solanaceae; genus Solanum; species Solanum commersonii. The sequence continues at coordinate 243,208 of JAJTWQ010000077.1, forward strand.
GCGTAGGCCTCCACTTGTTAATAGTTGCTGCAAAAATGTATGTTATGTCATTAATTTGGGGTTGTAATTTGGGGAAGAAAATGTAATCAAGCATACATTTAAAAAGTGTCCGGCGAGCTAATCACTCTACTAATAATCTCTAAATTGCTACTTTGACCCTGACGTGTTAATATTCTATTTGTAATAGTTGTACATGTAGATTACATACTCTAATTAAGGGGTACAGTCCGCATTAATACCGCAAGACCCATAATTGAAGTATGTTAAGGATAAGTGTTATTTCCTTTGAGCATGAATTTTAGAATCCTAAATCGTCAAAGGTTGTTTACTATTCTATTGTTAGAAAGACCATATTTGAAAGGCATTGGGATTGCAACTGACGTATTTTTGTGACTCCATTATGTTTATATTCCACTCGTTCGGTTATATAGGTTACTCGACGTCTATGTATCATTTTGTCAATTCCCTTGACTATAGGTCCTTGTGTATATATTATTATTCTTCTTTAGGTGTGGTAACTTAGAAATATTAGGGAGGAACATTAAGAGTTTGAAATCAGTCCTCCTACCTTGCTAATTTCTTCTTTTTTGAAAAATACAAAAATAATATGTCGATTTACGAAACTCTTAAATGTAACTCATATGTTTAAACTACTAAAGGACATGTTTTTTTTTTTTGGAAATACTTTCTTTTACAAATTACTAAGGAAACATATATAAAAACTAAGTGAAGCACCTTAAGATCTTTATGAACATCCTCAAGTTTAAGTTACCTTTCTTAATTTGATTTTTAGTATTCTAGTTTAATCTATAAGCATATGGTTATTCGAGATATTTACATGTGAAACAAAAGTGATTACAAGATTATGAGGACAAGAGTACCAACGTTCCAAGATTGGCAACATGATTAAGGTATCATAAATGCATTAAAAATCCATGACATGGCATGCTATGCATTCTAATCCCGAGCTATAATCGGAAGGTATGGGGACTATTACCTATATATATACGTATGAGACATAAATGGCTACAAGTTGGCGAATATGATGTTGCTTCGCTAACGGAAGGCACCACCATTGCTAGCATTTGGTTGGGTATGACATGCATTTGCATCTATATATATGTATTCACAACATAGTATTATGCGAGCATACCATGCATAATTAATTTATATAAGGTAGGATGTCAGCCATGGAGGCTATCAGAGTTTTGTTTCAGGTGGTATCTTTTATTACCCTTTCTATAGCAGCTATTTATGATTCTATTTCTGCCTTACCTACCAGTACATTTTTATCCGTACTGATGTCCCATTGCCTGGGCACGCCGCATTTTTATTTCGTGCGTGCAGGTCCAGTTAAGGATTCTTATTGACCCCTCTACTAGGATTCGGGATTCACCTGTGAGTTAGTAAGCTCCACCTCTTCCTAGAGATTTCATAGGATGTTTACTTTTGTTGTGCAATTTGGGTATAGTCGGGAACTTGTCTCGACTAGTTCTTATGACACTCATAGAGGCTATTGTGGACACAGTATTTTGGGTTTCTTTCTGCAGCTTCCAATTCAAGCCACATAGGCTTGGCAGGTATAGTTAGATATATCTGTATGTGTGTATGTCCTAATTGCAGCCTCGTCGGCCAGCTAGTACTTTATTTTTTGACTTGTCTACCTTTGTCTATATGAGTTGTTATTTAGGTTACAACCATTATGGTCCAGGCTTAATATTTTAGATGTTATGTTGCCCGACCTTTTCGGCCCATAGTTGAGTCAGTTGGTATGTTTCAGTGGCTAACTCGATTGCATAAGGTGTCGAGTTCCAGTCATGCCTTCCCTAGTTCGGGTTGTGACAAACTTGGTATAAGAGCAAGTCGTGTCCTAGGGAGTCCATAAGTCGTGTCTTTTAGATTCTTGCTTATGGGTGTGTTGTGCACCATACTTATAATCAAGAGTCTATAGGGCATTTAGGATTTGTGGAAGCCTTGTTATGCCAATGTCAACTACCGAGAGAACTGTTAGATTTCAGTTCGCAAGCTTCATTGCGAGACTTAGAGTTTGATGTAGAAGATTTTTTTTTCTTTAAAGTATTGTTTAGGAAGGGTATCATGTGATTCGTCATGAACGGGAATTCGAGTTAAGTCGAGTCCAAGGTATGTAAGGTCATATTAGATTATTTGGAGGATTGGCAGGGTGGCGTACGAGCTTTATATGCCTTTAGAATTAAAAGTAGTCCATCTAGTGTTCCATGTATCTATGTTGTAGAAGTGCATTGGAAATGCTTCACAGATTATGCCCGTTGAGTATATTCATGTCTCTAAGGACTTGTCGTATGCTGAGGTGTTAGTGGCTATGTTAGATTGGCAGGTAAGAAAGATTTGGACTAAAGGAGTGGTTTTTGTGAAACTGTTATAGCGGAATAACAATGTTGAGGAAATAACTTGAGAAGCCGAGGAGGAAATAAGGAAGAAGTATCCCTAACTATTGATGACTTAAGCTGAGTTGTGTTTCAATATTTGACAATTATTCATGTACACAAACTTAATTGGACTTTAAATACCTCAAAAATATAGTTTATATGGCTTGTAGCGAGCTAGATATACGAAGCCTTGTAATTAGAGTTTTTGAACTGGATTTAAGATTTGCGGACACAACATATATAGCCTTGAAAATAACACGGTAGCAGCAAAGTAAACAACCAAGAGATTGTTCGAATCCATTCGCAGACAAATGTTCTTAAGGAAGGGAGAATGTGAGACCTCGTGGTTCTTTCGCATAATATGTGTATCATTGCATGAGTGTATGAGGCTTATATGACTTGGTGTATCATTTTAGTAAAATAAAGTTGCAAAGGGGAGGTAAAAATCAAAGAATTAGACTAACGTTATGGGTCAAGGATGCCCTTAAAAAAGTTCGAGTTAAAGAATGTCTCTTCTAACACCCCGCCCATTCAGAAGGTTCAAGTTACCCAGTACATTTGGGGTAAGACAAAGAGTGTCTTATATGCTAAGAAGAATGTCTTATTAGGTGATATAGTCGCCCAATGATCGTAAATTAAGTTTTGAAGTCAAGCAAGTTGGGAAATAAAAAGTCCGCAAAAGTTAGAGTAAGTTCTTTGATAAACTTTCTGAAACTTGGGTTAAATGTCTCAAAGCTTTTCTCCCAATCTATAAAGCTTTAGAAGAACCCCCCCCCCCCCCCAAATATACCAAATCGAAGGTCTACAAGTCTACTTTCCAACGCACTAAACCATTTGTCCATACGGCTTCAGAATTGAGAGATATTCAGATTTTAGTGAGACAGCACAAGGAGGCATATGAAGGTGGGCCCCTAGCTCCTATGTCGGTTTAGCTTTATAAGATTTGATTTCCCTTCATTTTATCTCTTTTTTTTTACCAAATAAGAAGCAAATTGTCCTAAATCCTCTCTAAAGGTTATCCTATCAGCCAAGCAAAGATCTACAGGATTTCAACGTGGTTTCACTCTCGGAAAGTTCATAGAGATTGTGTCACTTATTTCCTCCTCGTTGGTTGTGACTTGAAGGATTATTCATGGTGACTGAGTCTCAGGTTTTAGGTGGTATTGTTGTTGTTTGGAGGTAATAATTCTCACCCTTCATTTTATTGAGTGAGTCAAAGTAATAGCTATGCTATATAAGCAACAAGACAAATAGACGGCTGGAAAACCGTATTTGGATAGTTATGTGATATTAGACTGTTTTGAAGTATTTTTTTATGCTGTTGTTGCTGGAATTTTTTGAAATGCTTTGTATGTGTGTGGTTCTATTGATATGAGTCTAGAAGAGAAGAAAAATTATAGATGGGTATTTAATTGTAAGATAAGTTAGTGTAACGTTGGTTCTATTATTGCATTGGAATTTTTAAATTGTTTCTTCTTGGTTCAACGTCTTGTGTTTAAGGAGATTGTTTGTTATTGACAAGACATGCTAAAATACTATAAGCTCCATCAAGTTTAAGTTAAGGTTCTGCTCTTTTAACCTCTTATTGCTTATGAAGAGAAAGACATGATTCCAAATGTAACTATTGAACGAACTCACATGATGGTAATCGGAATCGGGAGTTCGAGTAATTATGGTTATATTAAACAATTATAGGACTGTATTACATATTTTTTTTTGGCTTTAATGGCTTGAAGACTCGTGCTTAGGATTTGGTTGTGGTTATTTTGGGGTTGGAAAAGAGGGGTGTGGCGATACACCGAGTTTTTATTGTTGTGCATGCATACTCTATTTGGTTGTTGTTGACTATTGTATAGGCCACCACTTGTTAATAGTTGTTGCAAAAATGTATGTTATGATATTAATTTGGGGTTGTAATTTGGAGAAGAAAATATAATGAAGCATACATTTAAAAAGGGTTCGGTGATCTAATCACTCTGCTAGTAATCTCTAAATTGCTACTTTTACCCTGACATATTAATATTCTATCTATAATGGTTGTGTGACATGATTTCATGTAGATTACATACTCTAAGGAAGGGGTACAGCCCGCATTAATACCGCAAGACCCAGAATTGGGGTATGTTAAGGCTAAGTGTTACTTCATTTGAGCATGAATTTTAGAATCCTAAATCGTCAAAGGTTGTTTTACTATTCTATTCTTATAAAGACCTTCTGTGAAAGGCATTGGGATTGCAGCTGACGTATTTTTGTGACTCCATTATGTTGATATTCCAGTAGTTCGGTTATATTGGTTACTCGACGTCTATGTATCATTTTGTTGATTTCCTTGACTAGATGTCCATGTATATATATTATTATTCTTTTTTAGGTGTGGTAACTTATAAATATCAGGGAAGAACACCAAGAGTTTGAAATCAGACCTCCTTCCTCGCTAATTTCTTCTTTTTTGAAAAATATAAAAATAATATGTCGATTTACGAAAATCTTAAATGTAATTCATATGTTTAAACTACCAAAGGACATGTTTTTTTTTTTTTTGGAAATACTTTATTTTACAAATTACTAAGGAAACATATATAAAAACTAAGTGAGCACCTTAAGATCTTTATGAACATCCTCAAGTTTATGTTACCTTTCTTAATTTTATTTAAGTATTCTAGTTTAATTTATAAGCATATGGTTATACGAGATATTTACATGTGATACGAAAGTGATTACGAGATTATGAGGACAAGATTGGCAACATGATTAATGTATCATAAATGCATTACAAATCCATGATAGGCTTGCTATGCATTCTACTCCCGAGCTATAATCGGAAGGTATGGGGCCTATTGCCTGTATATATACGTATGAGACATAGATGGCCACAAGTTGGCGAATATGATGTTTGTTCGCTACCGGAGGGAACCACTATTGCTAGCACTTGGTTGGGTATGACATGCATTTGCATCTATATATACATATTCACAACATATGATTATGTGAGCATACCATGCATATTTAATTTATATAAGGTAGGATGTCAGCCATGGAGGCTATTAGAGTTTCTGCTTCAGGTGGTATCTTTATTACCCTTTCTATAGCATCTACTTATGATTCTATTTTCGCCTTACATACGAGTACATTTTTATTCGTACTGACGTCCCATTGCCTGAGGACGCTGCATTCTTGTTTCATGTGTGTAGGTCCATGTAGGGATTCTTATTGGCCCCTCCACTGGGATTCGGGGTTCATCTATGAGTTGGTAAGCTCCACCTCTTCCTGGAGCTTTCATAGGATGTTTACCTTTGTTGTGAAGTTTGAGTATAGGCGGGGCCTTGTCTCGACCAGTTCTTATGACACTCATAGAGGCTATTGTGGACATAGTATTCTGGGTTTCTTTCTGCATCTTCCAATTTCAAGCCACATAGGCTTGGCATGTATAGATATATAGTATGTGTGTCTGTCCTCAGTTCCAGCCTCATCGGCCAGCTAGTACTTTATATTTTTAGCTTGTCTACCTTTGTCTATATGAGTTGTTATTCAGGTTATGACCCTAATGGTCAAGGCTTAATATTTTAGATGTTATGCTGCCCGAACTTTTAGGCCCACAGTTGAGTCAGTTGGTATGTTTCAGTGACTAACTCAATTGCCTAAGGTGTCGAGTGCTAGTCACGCCTTCCCTAGTTTAGGGCGTGACATAACTCATTTTGTGCTGAAAGTTATGGTCGTTTGAAGTTGACTAAAGAATAATCTCATAGAGAAACTCAATTGGATTCAAAGTTTTCAACTCAACTTTATTCTAGGGAATTTTAGTGACCTTAACATCTAAGAAACTTTAGAATAATCACTCCGTGAAATCTTATTCACAAACGAAGCATGATTTGGGTCTTAACTTTAAAAAATATGGGGTGTTACACACCCAAACTCTATTGTAAGCCATATTGTACAAGTTAACTCGGAAGGAGCCTATAATCCTCAAGATCCACATCGAAGGTCCTTCTAGACCAAACTCGATATTCTAAAGCTAACAGAACCATTAGAATTTCATTTTGAGGTTGTCTACCAAAAGTTTTGACCGAAGTCTACCGTTAAAGTTTCAAAAGCTCCAAAATATGTCAACTTGCACAATATCAAAACGAACGTCCATGTGATGGAACTGTCACTAATAGCAAGTCATAAATGACTTGGGATCACTATAGGAAAGTTCTAAATGCCGAAAAGAACACAATTAAGAGGAAATGATGTGGAGGGTCATTACAGTTTTATCCTCTTTCAAGTAAGTTAGGTCATGACTTACTCTTTGTAGGCTTTTCTTGGTTGATAGCTTATTGTATAAAGAATTTTATGGATTGGGAGAAATGATTTAATTGAAGTATTGGAGAAATGATCGTTATTGTGAAGTTTAAGATATGTTTAAGTTGATAGATTCAATGTGACTTGACATCTATACTTGTTTAGTACTACACTATTTTTTCAAGTATTATGTTGCATTATTTAGCTAGATGGGCACTATGTTGAAAGAAATCTACTTGATTAATATAGGCATAATACATAAATATGCCATTTAACTTGGTCTTATTTCACATTTATACCCTCCAACTTTGGGTGTGCACAAATAGACACTTAAACTTGTATAAAGTTGAACAAGTAGACACATGAGTCCTATGTGGCATAATACACATAGGACACCACGTAGGATGCAAATTGCCATGTAGGATGCCACATAGGATGTGTGTGTTTATTTGTTCAATTTTATACGAGTTTAAGTGTCTACTTGTACACACTCAAAGTTGGAGAACATAAATATAAAATGGGGCAAAGTTAAATGGCATATTTATGTATTATGCCATTAATATAATATGTCCTGGATTGACACCCTGTTGAAAGAATTTGTTAAGGTTTTGCGGCGTAAATGGACATTATGTTGAAATCAATCTTCTTAGTTGATAAAATGTGGCATGAGGACATTATTTATAGCGCGTTTTTTTATCATACGGAGTCGTGTCATATTCTAATCCATGATGATCTCCTTGCATTCTGAGGCCCAACTTCTTTTATTGTTATTTGTGTCTTATTTACTTCATAAACAACTTATATATCCATAATGACACTTTTGTTAGTCGATAACACTTGTACACATGGCACTAATTCTTGGGTTAGCTTGTTTATAAGGTTACAATATTTATAAAAAATATTTTGGATTTTATTATTTTGAAATCATTTACATTACATCTATGATGTTCTTTATGAGTTTTCTACAGGAAATGTTGGCTTACCTAAAACAAAGAATAGGGTATATGTCATCACAACCCCAATTTTGGGTCATGCCATATAATGCATTATTAGTGTCCGACGTTCTCCCATTATTAGTAGGGCTTCTCTTCCATGGCCTCAATTAATTTTGTATTACGGTGTATTGTATTACTATATGCCTTTTTCATAACACAACAAAAAAATATTTTTTCTTTTAATGTGTAAATGATAGCACTACAAAAAAGATGTATATCTACATAACCTTCTTGAATCCAACTGAAGAGTGAATAATTTTATGTATCCTATGGTAGAAGAAACTGAAATATAACTCAACAATTGAAGATTAGAGTTTCATGCTTACAAAGTATTGTAAAATCAAGCTCAAAATAATAATGTAATGATTAAAATAGGAGAAACAATACACCATAACTTTCTATTTCATACACCAAATCTCAAGACTTATACTATGTATGACATAATGATGGTTATAAGGTTACCTTAAACATAACATAAATTATTAACCGTAGAGATCATGAGCAATATTATGGAGGTGTGGACGGTCACAGAGGTATGAGATTGTTATTTACATAGGAATTAGACAATAGAATTATTGAACATTCAGTCAGAGGTGTATCCAAAATTTTAAGATAACGGGTGCACTATAACAAAAAAGGTAGATCTAAGATTTAAATTTAATCAATTTCACCTTTAGGTTCTTATCACTGAAAATTATTAAATTATATTTATTTATTTATTGCGTTGAAGGTATTGAGATCGACTGAACCCATTGATTGTATGTTATATCATCCAGTACTACTAGTTTTATTGTACACATTTGGTTTAATTATATTAAAACAATTATAGTGCCAAATGAATTAGGAATTTCCAATGTGACAAATTTGAAAATTTTGAAAGATTAAAGCTATATATAATAAGTGCTATCAATAATCACTTAGAGATGTGTTATCCAATTTTAAAAAGAAAATAAAACAAGGTAGATATAAGATTCAAATCTCTAACCTCACTTAGAGAGGTGCACTCAATCATCATTATATTATATGATACTTCGAGTGTGGGTTCACACATCTATATTTAAATATTTTTTAAAAATATAACACTACTATATATAATTTCGAGAGAGGACATGGGTTCACGTGAACCGAGTGACCCCCTCCTGCATATGCCCATGCATCCAATAATAATAATGCAATTGGCTTCTTATAAAGAGATTTGTGTACCATAGTAAGATTATTATATTTTACTTCTTTACCAAAATAATATTGATAATCACATTATAGTAAAAGATAAAACTAATTACGAAGCAATGGAAAAACCAAATTAAAGATTATACATTTTTAATATTGATTTAGATAATTTTAAAATAAATTACAATATATGAATATTGATTATTAGTAGACTCTCTTTCATAAAATTAGTCATGTGTGTAAATTAAATTTAAAGGTTTGTCAACAAAGACAGTGACATACATGATTAGGAGATTTTGAGCCTATGATTTTGCAGTGGCCTCCCTTGCAAAGATTATCACATGTTGTATCATCATGAGAGCCTAAAACACATCTTCCAATGTGATTATCAGTGAAACATTTCAAACCATCTCCTTGGACCGAACCTGAAATTCAAATTTGATTGTAGATTATTTTATATGAAGCTTCAAAATATTCTAACATAAGATACAAAATATAATATGGAGAAAATAAATATATAAGTGTATTATTTGAATTTTCCACAAAGTTGAGAAAGATTTACTTGCATTATCTTGTAACTTCAAATAATCACTTTCCACGTTCATTTTCTAGTAAAATGTATCAATTTTTACTTATAAAATGTAACATTTATAAACAAAAGATGTTGACTTTTGACACTACATGTGTCATTGGTTTGGTTTGGGTCTGTTTTCACTAAAGGACAACCAAACTTACTAAGTTGGTTTTTCAAATATTGGAACCAAACCAAATCAATTAAGCAATTTCTTTTATTTCTTTGATTTTGTTGATTAATTTGTTGTTTTGCTGATCTTTTAAAACTATGTAATATTATATTTTCAGTTTATTCTGTACATGAAGCAAACTCGTGAATTTATTAAAGTAAAAATTATATATCGAGCAAGACAGTAAAAACAGATATTGAATTACTATAAAGTCAAATACCACAAATCAATATTACAAAAAATAACTTGTACTTTAATTTCTTAAAAAGAAATATGCATTTGTTTAATTATAATTCTTATATAGGTATTTTTATAGTCAGTTTGGTTCTACCATTTCAATTTTGTTTTTTTAAATGTTTTAAAAACCTAATAAAATGTTATCAATTTTGAGAATCTAAACCAAACTAAATCGAAAAAGTGTATATTTTAATCTCCAATATATTTTGATTTTATTTTAATCTTTTTCATAAACATCCCTACTTAGTTATTATTGGTCAATTGTAGATAAGTGGGAGGAAATGAAGTACCTGAGATAAGGAACACAATGAAAAGGTCACCATAAAGAATTTTTTATATGCTAGACTTTGTCATTTTATTCAATACTTATTTTGAGTGTAACACCCCGAAAATTTCTTAAGTTAAGACTCGAACCATTCTTCATTTACTTGTAGGGTCATATAGGGTGATTCATAAATTACCCATATGTGTAAAGGTAAATTCTTTAGTGTGGGAATGATTTGGATATGAATTAAGGTCACTAGAATCCCCTAACACAAAGTAGAGTTGAAAGTTTCCTTATCGATTAAGTTTTGATGTAAGATTCTACTTGGATCAACTTCAAACGATCAAATCTCTTAGAATATAAAGAACTATGTGGCCCATAACCTATCAAATTAAAGGTATTTGAATCTACTTTCCAACGCCACAAATTTCGCATCAATCCCATTATTGAATAAAAAGTTATGACCATTCTAGTAACTGATAAAGTGTGGTGACGAAATTACCGACGGGAAAACATTAAAAATGGTCTTTTTGTCTTTTTACTGCCAAAGAAAGCCCTAAACTAATTTCATTTCTTGACTAATTAAAGACCCAAATCAATCAGATTTTCATCTCTTATATCATCTATCTCTTCTCTCTCAAACCCTAAGACAAAACCCTAAGGAAAAATCAAAGTAGAAAACTCCATTCAAGATTTTTTCAATCTTTTTCAAGATTCTTTCAATCTTCTTCAATGTAAGTCCTTCTCCAAGAATTTCATTCTTTCCAACTCAAATTCCTTCATACAATTATGAATCACTAATGAAAATCATAATTCTTGGTCATAGAGATTTCAAGAAACTAATTCAAGAATCTCAAGAAAGGTTTTCTTGATTGTTTACCTTCAAGCTAGGGTTTCAAGACTTCTAATCAAAGATTCTTCAAGAACCTTGTTCTTCCAGGTATGTAAAGCTATCATAGTGTTGGACTAGTTCGTTCTCATGCCCTACATCTACTTTCAAATGAATAAAAGAGAAATCTATGATTCTACCCCTAGATTTGAGTATTCATGAGATAAGTTGATTTTGAGTTCTTGAATTTCTTATTCTTTTGAAATTCTATTCCTAAGTATTGAGTTTCTATATTTTTATTATGATTCTTGACTTGATTTGTTCATGTCTATAATTCAGCATGAACCCTACTTTGAGTTATAAATCTAGAGAAGTTTTTCAAAGCCAACACGTTAAACTGAGTTTTTGAGGAAGTAAAGATGAGTTTTGACAAAAAGTTTAAAGGTTCTATTTCATAAAGACTTAAGAGTTTCTAATGTTATTTTATTCATATATATATACATATACATATGAACCTATGTTAAATATTGGACTTGAAAGATAAGTTCATAAGTGTATGTTTTCAAGAAGGTAAACACGTCTCATGTTTTGAAAAGTATTTCAAGTAATGTTAGAAGTCCATTCTTTGTAATGGGTGAACTGAGCACAAAGTTATATTAATTATTTTGGGAGTATTATCGAGCACCGAGTTGGGTTAGAGTCTTTTATGATTCAGAAATCCCATAGAATTACTTAGCCAGCGTAGGATAGGATAGCATTTATTCTTCATACGACTCCTCACTACCTCTGAGAAGGCCAATTAGATGGATCCATAGTCACGATACCATTCTATACCCCCGGCAAGGTATAGGATGGACCCTTGCAACGTGCGGCAGGACATTGTATCATTGCTAGGCTCATAGTAATGGTTGTCGGTTAGAGAAACTCTCCATAAGTAAAGTATATTATTTTCATGTTGCTTTCATTGTATATTTTATTGTAAAGCTTAAATGGTTTTCACTTCATGTTCATGTATTGATTTAGTTGAGTTGCTTTCATTCATTCAGTTTAGTTATTTGTCTACTCAGCTCTATTACATAATCATACATTCCATGTACTGATGTCATTCAACCTGTATCCTTTTTATGATGCAGATATAGGTGTTCATGATTATCAACAGGTGCTTCGTTAAGATCACTCTACACTCCAGTTAGCTTTGGTGAGCCTTCTTGTATTCCAGAGGACTTCACAGTTACTTTCCAGTTAGTAGTTTTGAGGTGTCGTGGGTCTTGTCCCGACATCCTTTCTTAATAGTAGAGGCTTCATAGATAGACAGTTTTAGAGAGTCTTTCAGTTTTCAGATATTTTATTTAAACTTATGTTTCATACTAAGTATATTCAGCAAAGTTTTAAGATTCAATAAACTGTTTTTAAACGTTTCTTTCAATTTGATGCTTATGTATGCTCAAGTTAGTCTTCCGCTTGTAATCAGTCAGGATGAGAGTTTACTTAGGGACCAACAATGGTTCCTGAGTGCCGACCACGTCCAGGGTGTAGGCTCGGGTCGTGAGATTGAGGTTATGAGATATGTCTCTAATTAGTAATTCTTTCAATTAATTTATAAATGAGGTTTTAGAATATTTATGAAAATTTACTATTAGTTCCATTCTATATTTATTTGTGTCTACGGGAGTATTATGGTATATCATTTACTTTTAAAGATCATTTCATGAATTTTACTTATACGTCTCATGTTTAGTTTAGATAAAATTGATTTTAAACTTTTATATCGTAATATATATACATATATCTAGAGATATATATTCTACAAAATGTTGATTGTAATTATATGTAATGTTTCTAAATATGATGTCATATATTTTGAATAATTGCAGACTCAAAAAGGTGTCACTATTGAACTGGAAAAAAAGGCATCGAGATAAGACCCTATGCGACCTAACTATTCTATTGCAGTGACTAAAAACCAAATCAATTGAACTAGCTCAACTGGAGCCCTCCTGAATATAGGAGATCTTACAAAAGAAGTTGATTGAAAGAGGTCCTACTGAAGTGCATGTTGACTATCACGAACACTTGAATCACCATCACTTAAAGATGCAACTCAAAACTGGTGTTACTACATGGAATGTATGGTATGTAAAATAGTTGAATGAAACAACTGGTTAACTGAATTAAGAATGTAACTCTAAAAGTAGATGATGAGATGGATAACTGAAAAGTAAAACATGCAAGCGTACTTTTAACATCAAAACTTTACAACTAAATATTCATGCAACAATAGTAATGTAGAAAAATTTCACAACTCCAACCACCGCACTATGCGGGCACCTCCTCTAGCCCCTAAATAGGAGAACCCCTACCACCCAAAGAAAATCCTGATAGTGCGAAAGTGAACAAAAATCAATAGACATCATTTAATTAAGAAAATGAATTTACAGCCTCAATAATTACCACTATCTTTGAAAAACACATGGAACCCTCCCTAGGAACTAGTCTAAACATGTACAAGAGCTTCTAAGAGTGTTCAATAACTGAAAAATAAGACAACTTGCTCCACAAGGGAAAGAGGAGTAGAAGCTATGGAGATCATCTGCATTGCCACCTAAGAAACATCACTGACCTGCTACCTCAATATTGGGACTTGGTTTAATTCCCGACTGATCTTTATTAAAAAGACTAGTTAAATGACCTTTCTGAATGTCACAATCCAAAAACTAAGGTCATGATGGCACACACCCCAAAAAAAACCAGTGTATAAGCCGAAGAAACTAACTCAAGAATTATCTCAAATGTTGCCGAAAAGGAGGTAAATACACATATGAGAGTTCTAGAATAAAGTCAGGTCATAAAAGAAGAAATATTGAGATACAACAAATAATTTCCAAAACCTAGTATCATAAGCATTACAGAGCACTCTCATACAATATATTAATTTAAAATTCAACACTTGTCTTTGAAGTATACATAAAGAAAAATGAAATTAGATAAAGCTTGAATGATGACTTAAACGAGGATCTCACCACAACTTCGAAGCTCAAACATTGAACGATCAATTCAGCTGTCTCAATTACCACTCATACTAAGGGCTGCCACAAAAGGTTGCAGTAGTAGAGTTGAGTATCCACATGTACTCAATAGGCTTGGCTGACGAAGTATAAAGTATTTAATAGAACTTACAAAATAAACTATGAAATTCTTCCACCTGCTTACAAAAAAGGTTCGATTCTAGCATTGGTTCCACCAGTTTATATAAGAACAACGTAAGTAAAGTAAACATGTAAGGTTATAAACAATTTCTTGTATCAGTAGGGAAATTACACAATAAACAAATCTGATCATTGCAATGCGATGATGAAATGATGTGATAGAACAAAGGTTGTCGCACCTGCCTTATGCACCTTGCCGAGATTTAGCTTCTAGATAAGGACCATGGGGGACTCGTATTCCATCTACCAATCTCATAATCTCAATATCTGATCAACTTGCCACCAAGCTCGTGGTCAAGGATAAAAGTAAGGTGTCTCATTTTCTTTATCAAAGTTGTACTTCTCCAGTTTCTCAGATTCCCATGATCAATAGTATGATGAATGAGGATGAATGAACACAAATGACATGGAGGCATAATCAATTCAACCTAGGTCGAAAAGGACCAAAGACCCAAACTCAATAAATCATGATATACACACTTACATGGAAAAATAGTGTAAAAATTCATTTGAAATAAGCGTTTACCATTTGGAAACATTCCTTTCATTTTAATATGTGATTAAAAAAAACTAGTTCAATCCCCTAACTCGGGAATTTCAAGTAAAAAATGCTAGAATAGACAACTCAACCTCTCACTCGGGCAAATCAATTATCGCATGCTCTCAAAGCAATTAATAGTATCACATAATGACCACACATGGGCTAAGCATTACAAATAAGCTCCCACACGGGCGAAACAATGAAGTCTACAATTTCCAACATCTCAATGTCATGCTACGATCACATCCCATAGTCTAGTTCATAAGAAAGATTAATTACCCAACCCAATTTAGAAGAAGTATAAGTCAAACCTACCTCGAAAGCCGAAACTTTACTCAAATCACACAACCGATGCTTTTCCTCTATCAAAACTCCCAAAAAGATTTCCAACTATCAAAAAAGGAAGATACACATAAGTGGGTTCTAACTATACCCATACTGCAAAAGTCTTGAATCAGATCTAAAATCATCCAAAAACTCCTCAAAAATTGAAAAAGGGCAGAATTAGGATTTTGTTAGAAATTCATGTCCATTAAGTGAAAAGGAGTCTATGGGTGAAAACCAAGTGAAAATGAGTTGAAATCGATGATTAAATTGAGTAGAAAACATTTTTTCAACTTTAAGGGAAAAACTCAAAAAATGCCTTTTGAAACGTGGTTTAAAACGAGATATTTTAGAAAACCTTTGTGAAAATCAATTTACCCACAATAAAAGGACCTTAAATCCCAAAAATCAATGAAAACCCATTCCAAATTGACCTACAAATCAACAATTTTGATTTCTCCACTTTGGGGTTTAAAATCTCCACTTTATGGATATAAATCATGAAATATGAAAGAGATATTCTTGGGAAACAGGTAAAATAAGGCTAGAAGTATGTACCAAGTTATTATGAGAGAAAAATGCATAAAAAATACCTCAAACAGTCCTTTCTAGCTCCCAAAATGTCAAAATACGAAATGGGTTCGAATTGATATCTAACTCAATGATGTTGTCTCTAAAACCCATTTTCCGTCGCTAAAAGTCTATTTTTCCGATGCTAAGAGTGTGCAGCAACAACCGTTTAAACATCTTTTTTGATCCTCAAAACTTGTTCGAAACCATAAAAACACGAACCAATAGTGTAAATTCATCATAAAACATGTTTTGAAACCAATGGAATCATTGGATTTAAAAAAAAAAAACATTATAATCGAAATACCCCTCGGAACCCATTTAGGCCAAAAAATCAATTTTTTACCTAAATACCCAAATCACAGCCTAGGGTGTCGGAACTTTAATTGACCACCCTACTAGACCAAACTTGATGTTTCGGACTCAATGGAAATGAAAAAGGCACCATCTAATGCTCTGATCTCATAATATTGACCAAAGTCAACTATTCCAATATAATTCGACTCAAAAGTCTCAAATCCACCAAAATCTCAGTTATCACATCGGGGACTACACTAACTATTCTTGCAAGATATACTAAGCATGAAAACATTGAGGAGAAGGGGATAATGGTCAATTCATACATAAAGGTAATTTCTCATGAAATGAGACATTACACTATCCACCACTAAAACACGCATTTGTACTCAAACGGAAAGCAAAATTTGGTACCTAAAGGGGGTAAAAAGCTTAGGGTATCTACGCTGCAAGTCGGACTCCACCTCCACGTAGCCTCCTCAACAGACCAGTGTCTCCACTACACTTTCACTAAATCAACATGCTTGGACCTCAACTGCTTAGTCTTCCTATCCAAGGTAGCAATAGGCTCCTTCTCAAAGGACAAATTTTCATCCAAAGGAACAGAGTCCCACTTAATCACATGGGAATCATCATGACGATATCTCTTAAGCATCGAAACATAAAACATAGGATAGAGTGTTCGAAGATTCAGAAGCAAGGCCAACTTGTAGTCTACATCTCCAACTTCTCCAAAATCTCAAAAGGCCTATAAATCGTGGACTAAGCTTATCTTTCTTCCAAACCTCATAACACCCTTGGTGGGTGACACCTTAAGCAAAAAACCCTCAGCAATAGCAATGGATACATCAGAAACTCTCATATATACATAGCTTTTTTGCCTACTTTGGGCGGTCACAAGACGTTGTTGAATCAATCTCACTCTATCCATGGAGTCTGCCAATAAATATGTACCCCAAGGTCATACCCCAAATGAATCAGACCATCCAACATGAGATCTACACCTCCTTTCATACAAAGCCTCAAACAGTGCCATCTCAATGCTAGAATGATAGTTGTTCTTATAAGAAGACTCTGCAAAGGGTAGAAATTCGTCCCAATGACTTCCAAATTCCATGACACAAGCCTAAAGCATATTCTCCAGCACCTGAACAATTTGCTCAAAATGACTAGCGATCTGAGGATAGAAAGCAGTACCCAAATCAAGCTTGGTACCCATTTACTCCTGCTTAGAACTCCAGAAATGTGAGGTGAACTGAGTACCTCTATCTGACACAATAGAAATAAGAATTTCATTCAATCGAAAAATCTCACGACTTTATATCTTGGCCAATTGCTTTGAATTATAATTAGTTTTTAATGGAGTGAAATGAACCGACTTAGTCAACCGGTCCGCAATCACCCAAACAGAATCATACTTACCCAAGGTCAAGGATAATCCAATCGCAAATGTGCTCCCACTTCCACAGATCTCTCCCTGTGGGATTCGACCTCAACCTCGTTGGGTTCTTTATGATCAACGATCCCTTGTATACTGACTTGTAAGGTGTATAATTGAGAGTTATCAAAATGTCACGACCTAAGTGTCAAATTTGGACCGTGAGAAAAATACACATTACTAGTTATATTAACCATTACATCCCGTTAAAAGAACTATATCACAACTAGGTAAATAATGCATATAATTATTTTTTGTATATTCAAGCGAAGGTAGATTATTCAAACTCATACAAAAAAAATATTTATTGTTCACTTTAAATATATAAAGAGTGGATACTTTCCAAAATTAGTAGTTTTTTGGGACCTCATGGAGTTTTTCTAGAGCTGAATTGCGCGTGCACTTCTGCCAGAGCAGAACGTGTGTACTTGGTGTATAACCTCAGCAATATCTTCCATCAGAATCCAAAATCAACAACAAATATGTCCTTTAGACTTTGCTAGAAATGACCGAACACTAAAAAAATCAGTGGAAACCAGCTTAAGTTGGTTGTACTTTGGAGTTCATTCAATTCACACAGGCAGAGACACACAAAGTCATATTATTGTGTATTGGTGAAGTCCTTATTCACTTTGTAATGAATTTCCTTAAAAATTAATTTCGAGCCACTTCTATATATATACTAGGGAAAAGAGCCTGATATACACCTAAACTTTGTCATTTAGACATGATATACCCCTCGTTATGAAAGTGACTCATATATCCTTACCGTTATACAAATGACTCACATATACCCCTACCATTACAAAAGGAGCCCACATATACCCTTCATCTCACGGAAGTGAAAAAATTAGTCTAAAATTTATCTTTTTTACTCTTAATTTAAAAATAAAAAATAAAAAATCATGTAGGGGTGTTCAAGTTATATTTTAATCTCTTTCATACATAAATTGTTTTTTGACTTCTTTGATTATCATTATTTGAGTTTTTATTCTTATTTTTTCTTTCATTCTTTAGTGTAAAGAAAAAATTTAAAACTATTTTTTTGTGGCTATATTATAATTTAAAACTATTTTTTCTCAGCTATATTGTAATTTAGTCTTTGTATTTGTAAAAAAAATTGGGGCATCTATAATAAATTTTACAAGAAAATTAGTGAAACATAAATAAATTTAACCACCAAAATGATAAATTTAAATTAGTTGTTAAAACAAAAAAGTCAAAAAAAAAAAAAAAACGTGTAAGGAGGATCAAATATACTCCTATGAATTATATATTTTTTTAAAAAGGTAATTAAAAATTAAATTTAAATTATTTTTTCACTTCCCTTAGAGAAAAGGGTATATGTGAACTATTTGTAACACAATATGAATATATATGAGCCACAATCATAACGAGGGGTATATAAGCACTAAATGACAAAGTTGAAGGGTATATTAGACTATTTTCCCTATATACTATTACGTATATTTTTAGCACTTTAGTTGAAGTTTTTAAAAATTAAATTGTATTTAATTAGAATTTTTGCAAATAAAATATTTAGTTGTTTGATCGTAATTTTCCTCAAAAACATGAAATTAATTTAAATAATATTATTTTTATATAAAAAAAAGGGTAAAATTTGAAAAAAAAATTATACAATGATAAGTAAAAACAAGATTTTGGGTGTTTTTATAATTCCAAATATACAATTTATATTTAAAATTTTCATAGTCAAACGACAACTTTCAAATAAAGTAAAAATAAATAATTCTCATAGTCAAATGAGTTTATTATATACCATAAATTATTATTTTTTCCCCAAAATTTTGTATCTAGTCAAAACACGAGGAGAGCGTAGAAGTAAAATTGAGTGTAGCATGTGCTGCCAAGCATAGGAAAAATGTTACTAAAATGTCCATGAAAAATATCTCTTGTATAGGTCATTGGCCACCCAATATTTATATATTCCTTCTCTTTACCTCATTTGAACCCTCTTTTCGTCAAACTCCTCGTTCTTCTCCTTTCTCTTCATTGCCTGTTTCGTCGCAGCGATTTCTAAGGCGAGTAGAACGTAGGTAATACAACTTTCTCTTTCGTTCTATCATCCGATTTTGATTCTTTTTTAGCACATTTTTCTGCTAAGATCTGTGAAATATAGCGATTTTTATGTATTTTTTTACTCTTTTTGAAGTTTGTAGTATTTTGATAAGTCTAGATATTTGTGATTTTTGAGTTTTTTTCGTAGATCTGTTTGTAAGTTTATTGGAAATGGATTGTAGGTTTGTGGATCTACGGTTTTGTTGATCCGATTCGTGTTTTACAGTGCTGTTGCTGTGTTTTTGGTGTAGGAGAGATTGTTTTATCGATATAGCTATAGATCTGGTCAACGAGTAGTGCGATTTTTTATTCAAATATATAGTTGTGTTGTGTGATTTATAATCTAGAATTCGGTTACTAAAGTATATACTATAGTTAGGGTTATTTGATAAAAACTGTACACACTGTTGATCTGGTCAACGCGTTTAGAGTGGCCTGATGTGTCTGTGTTATGTAGTTAAGATCTATATAATTGGATTCTCCAAAAATGTTACTGCACTCGTGTTGTATACTTCAAAAATGCACAACTTATAATTTTGAAGAGTCTGAGCAACATAGGTTAGGATTATTCATGTGATTTAAAATACAGTATTCTGTCATTTGGTGATGTTAAGAAAAATGAGTTTTGGCATTTGTATGTCATTTGAACAAACTGTATACATTGTGTCGAGATGTCCAGCTGTTTACCAGAGTACATCAAGCTTTTACTGTTCTTTTTAAAAATTATTTATTGAGTAAATGATTTGGTATTTGTGTTCACAAGTTATGTTGTCAGACTTGTGATTTGGTTCATCTAGTGTATGTACTAGTTCAGAAATATGTAGATTAGATCAAATCAGTTAATAATAATTGTGTTTATTCTTCATTACTGTACCTTGGAAATGAGATTTACTACAAACATTAGTATGGGTTGGGCCAGTTACTGCTCACTGTGGATCAACGGGACCACATCATTTGCTGTTGTAAGATATATCATTTGTTATTTATTGTAAATGAAAAGCTATTTTCTCTGTCCCATTTTATATGAGATCCCATTTCAATTTGTTTGTCTTGCTTTTTTGTTTTTTAGTCCACTCTAAAAAAATGTCTCTTTTCTTTTTTGACGACTTTTTAATTCAAACTTTCCACGTGGCATATTTATGACCACAAGATTAAATGATATTTTGGTACATTGTACATTTCTTTAATCTAAGAGCACAAGTTTCAAAAGTCTCCTTTATCTTTTTAAACACCATGCCAAGAAAATTAGGCAAACAAATTGAATCGGAGGGAGTATGTAATATATTTTGTGCATCTAACTATAAATATCTTCATCTTCTCATGCCCAAATGAATAGCTTGTTAAATTTTCCTGTGGTTTGATAGTAACTGCAAACATCAAAGATTTACTTGGCTGATTGCTATTGAGAATCAAGATTGATGGTTTTCATTGACAATTTTAGTTCAAAGGAAAAATACCATTTCAAACATGCCGAAATGCAAGAAATTAGGACTTTGATATGGTGTAATAAGTTTCTTTTTTGCTGCACAGTATTTAGCGACTTCTGCTCTTGTTGAGTTCCCAAGGCAAGTAATGGGAATAAAAATTAGCTGAACTCAACTGGGTATTTGGTTTGTGGCTTTCATGTCTTTTGGTGGTTAAGATGGAATTTAAAAGTCTTGTTTATGAATTTGTAGAAGAATTGTTGAGGTTAAGTGTAGAGACCTAAGTCTATTGCTTTTATCTTTGCAGGAGTTTATTCTAGGCTGTGATGGCAGATAACCAGCACCCAACTGTTTATCAGAAGGTAGCTAGCCAGATGCATCTGAGCTCCAGTCTTTCACAGGATGCCCATGCTCGCTACGGGGGCATTCAAAGGCCTGCTCTCTCCCAGAGACATTTTCCGTATGGCAATTACACTAATGCCAGACTACAAACATGCCAAGCCAGACAGGATCTCTCATTGATTGCCGCAAATGCTTCACCAGTGTTTGTGCAAGCTCCACAAGAGAAAGGACTTGCAGCGTTTGCCACTGACTTCCTCATGGGTGGTGTTTCTGCCGCTGTGTCAAAGACTGCTGCTGCCCCTATTGAGCGTGTGAAGCTTTTGATCCAAAACCAAGATGAGATGATTAAGGCTGGTAGACTCTCAGAACCATACAAGGGAATTGGAGACTGCTTTAGTAGGACAATTAAGGATGAAGGATTTGCTGCCTTGTGGAGAGGAAACACCGCTAATGTCATTCGTTACTTCCCCACTCAGGTATACCATTTACTTACATTTGATACTACAATTCATGTATATGAAGATAGATGGGTGCTGGTTGTTCTGTTGATTTTTTAAAGTATGGAATGCTGGCTAATAGTGTTCCACAGGCATTGAACTTTGCATTCAAGGACTACTTCAAGAGGCTCTTCAACTTCAAGAAGGACCGCGATGGCTACTGGAAGTGGTTTGCAGGTAACTTGGCATCTGGTGGTGGTGCTGGTGCTTCCTCTTTGCTCTTTGTTTACTCCCTTGACTATGCTCGTACTCGTCTTGCAAATGATGCCAAGGCTGCAAAGAAGGGAGGTGGTGGCAGACAATTCGATGGGTTGGTTGATGTCTACAGAAAGACACTTAAATCTGATGGAGTTGCTGGCTTGTACCGTGGGTTTAACATTTCATGTGTTGGTATCATTGTGTACCGTGGTTTGTACTTCGGAATGTATGATTCATTGAAGCCAGTGCTGTTGACTGGAAAGATGGAGGTTAGTTATCCATCTATTTTTGGTATTTTCCCCTATTGCTAGTTTGCTATTTTGTGATGATATCATATGTTGATAGTTATGTTCAGATGCTTACAATACTTGGAGATTGTTGCCTGTTACTTTGGAGTTGGGTTTTAGGATGTTACGGTTGGAATATGACTTCATTCTATTTTTTTATTCTCTTGATGGTTGCAGGATAGTTTCTTTGCTAGCTTTGCTCTTGGATGGCTTATCACCAATGGTGCTGGTCTTGCATCGTACCCTATTGACACAGTTAGGAGAAGAATGATGATGACATCTGGTGAGGCAGTGAAGTACAAGAGCTCGTTCGATGCATTCAACCAAATCCTTAAGAATGAGGGTCCCAAATCTTTGTTTAAGGGTGCTGGTGCTAATGTTCTCCGTGCCGTTGCTGGTGCTGGTGTGTTGGCTGGTTATGACAAGCTTCAGGTGATCGTCTTTGGAAAGAAATATGGCTCCGGTGGTGGCTAATTCAGACATTAACGTCTTTTTAGAATTAGATTATGGTGATGATGAAAATCCTCCTTATTGAAGTTCCATTTAGGGTTGGGATATTTTACGTTTTTTCCCTATCCGTTTTGAAATAATTTAAAATTTTAGAGCGGGTTAGAACTTTGAACCTGCAATTAATCATTCCCTTGTTTTAAGGGTGTTTTGTCATGCAGACCTTTATATTCACAGCAGAGTTTACAGATTCTAATAATCAATTTTTGATTGAATTAAATTCAGATATGATTCATCTAATAGTTAAATACTTTTACTGTCATTTTTTCATATTTATCTTTATATTTAGCTTATGATAATGTCATCATATCTCTGTTTTACTCTTTACTTCTGTTGTGCAATGTCCTTTAAAATTTTACATAAGCTTGAGCTTGAAAAAGGGATGATTGTCTCCAAATTGAAGTTTAAACAACTAAATTTCGTATAGGACTTCTTTAGAAATTAAATGTTACTCTCTGTCTCAATTTATGGTACACATTTCGCTTTTTAAGAGTCAAACAGTTTAAGTTTAATCAAAAATTTGCTCATGAAATTTTCAATTTTTTAAAAATAAAATTTATATATTTGTAAACTACATAAAAAGTACTATAAGTTTCAATAATTGATAATTAAAATTATTTAAAAGATATAGGAAAAATTTACGGTAAAAAATACACTTGTTTGAATCTCGTAATCCGAAATGTGTCACATAAATTGAGACAAAGTAGTAATATTGATTATATACATAGAGCAAGAGATGTTTAGCAAAAGAGTAAGAACCAAATATTTATGTACTTTTTCCCATTCAATTTTTAGTTAATGTGAATTTATTTCTCGTCTACTTCGTTTCAAAAATTAAAAATTGTTCAATTTACATCTATCTTTAAAAAGGTACATGTTTCAAAATTTCTTATATTATGCAAATGTTATGTATCTTCAGAACCATGAATTTAAAAGTTCGTATAGGGCTAAGTTAACAGAGGTTAATATTTCGAAATCAACTCTTTCTCACATACTTGATCTGTTGCTTTTTACTTGTCTAATTTTAATTTTTTACTTGTTATTTTTGACAAATTAAGAAAAGATAATATTTTTTACCTATTATATCTTTAATTTATTTAGAGAGTTAATGTTGTTGAAAAAAAGGTAGAACCTCTTTAATGAGTAGATTGATTTTGAAATTCTATCAATTAATAGAGGTAAAATGGTAAATTCATTATATCAATTAGTATTATTTTTCTTAATAGGTATATTAAGTCAAAAATAGACAAGTAAATAGGAACAGAGGGAATATTCAATTTATTTCGTATATGTCACACTCAATTTTTATGGAAGTATTTAGAATATAATTGTTCAAAATTTTGTTACTCCTATGTGCAATAATACTTGTCCACTATTGACTGGCACACCTCGTAAAAAGTAATAAATAGAAGAATAATTTTACTATATTACCCTTTTAATATAATAAATACAATGTCTTGAAAAATGTAATATGAAAATGAATATAATTAATGATACGGGTAAATTATGAACTAAGGGGTCGTTTAGTATAAAGATTAATAATGCATAGATTAGTAATGTTGAGATTAGTAATGCAGAGTTTAATAGTGCAGGGATTAGTAATGCAACGTTTATTTTTATCAAGTGTTTGGTTCATTGTTCCCACCTCATCTTGTGTTTGGATTAAAACTTCATAAAAAACTCATTTCCATTTATACTCTTAATTATTATGTAATTGGGTTAAAGTAAATATTGCCGAACAATATTATTTTTTTATACCCTTCTAACTAGCTATGAGAAGAACAATTTTGTTGTCATGTTTATCTTTTTTTTCACTTAAATTATTTGAGGATAAATAATTGTCATCTTAGTAAATATATCACTTACAAAATGTCAATTTTCAATTTAAAAATAATAAACTATCGACTTTTAAAATTGAAAAGACGATAAACAATAGTAAAATTGAATAAACCATCTACATTTATACATAAAAATTGCAAGTTGTAGTTTTAATATGTATGCAATTTTATAAATTGTTCAAAATACAAATAATTAAAAAACCACACACAAATATATATATAGCAACAAATTATACATTCAATTAAGATCACAAACGTCATGTGGTGATATATTTTTCTTTTTAATTAGTTAATGTTAAACAACTCACATTTCAAATATTGTGTTAATTTGTATTGGATTTTTTAGTAGCAGACAACTCTCTCAAAATAATTTGTAAGCCAATTTATTTAAATAAATTTACTAATACAAATATAAAACATAAAATCAAGAAAATAAATAAAATAATTAAAATAATTTGAGGGATATTTTTGTCTTTACATAGACTTATCCCATGGTATTATATCCCATGTATTACTAATACCTCCAAATGGAAGGTATTAGTAATACATCCTATTAATATCACGTAGGAGGTATAACTAAGCCATATATTAGTTATACATTAGCCCAAATTCCTACCAAACATAGTACTAAATAATACCATACATAATACATGGACTATTTATTTTAATGCGGCCTACCAAACGACTCCTAAGTGTAAAATTATCAATCAATTTCATAAAGTGAACACGTATTATTGGATATTCCAAAATAATATAATGGACAACTATTATTGAACAGAGCGAGAACATATGTTTGAGTAAGCTTTTTTTTATGAAAGCCAAAAGTACGTAGCCTAATATGATATATTTACTTTGTATTTCAATTTGTTTGTCATATTCTCCTTTTAATTCATTTGAAAAAGATTCTTTTTCCTTTTTAGCAACTTTTTAATTCAAACATTTCATATGATATATTTAAAATCACAAGATTAAAGAAAATTTTGATATATTCTTCAATTTTTTTAGTTTAGAACCACAATTCAAAAGTTTTCTATATATTCTTAAACTTCGTGCCAAATTAAAAGCAAACAAACAAATTGAAAAAAAGTAAGTATACTAAAATGTTAAACTATTACTAGTTATAAGAGTAAATATCTCAAAAAATCACTCAACTATAAAGTATTATATAGCAAAGTCATTTAACCTTTTTATGGTCATCCACTTTAAAAAAAAATTCTTATAAAATCACTTAACCAAATTTGTCTTAAAATTTTTTACTTTAGCTCCATAACATTTTGGGTTTGAGAAATAATATCTCTATATTTTGAATGTGATAATAAACTTTTTATTTTAAATCAGTTGCTAAAAATGAGTCGAATTATTACATATATTTTTAAAAGATCAAAAACAACCTTCAACTAATATAAATTATAACATACACACTTTCAAATAATTAAATATTTAAACAACATTATAGTAAAACCTCTATAAGTTATTACTCAGTAAATTAATAATCTCTTTAAAATAATATTTTCTCTGGTCCCGACATAAGCCAATGGAAAAAATCACCAATTTCGATAAGATAATATATTTGCAAAAGACCCCTATATAAATATATGGTTCCATTAATATCATAAATTAATAATTATTTAAAAGTACAAATATATCTAAAACAATTTAGTGAAATATGATTCTATTGTGTTTTGTTTTTTTCTTAAAATTTAAATCTAGTTGAAGCTCATCTCTAACTTTTCTTATTGCATCTCAGAGCTCCGGTGTTGTCTTTTCAAACTGTACCATAAAATTGTGAAGAGTTCTAAATGCGATAAGTGCTTCCTTACGTGTAACTGGTTCCAAAGGTATAATATTATCTTCTACTTCATCATCAACATTGTTTTTTACGATGGTATCCACAATTTCTTCTAAACTCTGGACCTCAACATGTATCACTTTCACCCGGATAATCCAACATGTTATTGGCATCCATTTTATTGTAGTAACCAAAATGGCATAATACATAAACATGACCCTTAATTTGTCTTCAACGAACAACTATGCCCTCCAACTTTGAGTGTGCACAAGTAGACACTTAAAATTGTATAAAATTGAACAAGTAGACACACGTGTCCTACATGACATAAGACACATATGATGCCATGTAGGTTACAAAATTGCCATGTAAGGTGTCATGTAGGATGATTGTGTCTATTTGTTCAATTTCATACAAGTTTAAGTGCCTACTTGTGCACACCCAAATTTAAAGGTCATAGTTGACAGCTGACGCCAAGTTAAGGGTCATGTTTATGTATTATGCCAACCAAAATCATTAATCACGACCTCAAGTTCATGAATGATATTTTCACAAGTGGGTTCATTCAAATTCTTTGAGATTGCATCCCCCGAATGAATTTTATTGTATCGAAAATAATTTGCTATTGTCTCTTGCTGAATATTTGTGTCCAAGCAGGAATTGCAAAGTTGATAGCATTTGAAACATTAATCTTTGTTGGATCAGTTTGTCCACTTCATAGCCTTCTAATATCCTATGATAATACATCTTGAAAGCTCTTATTATCCCAACATCACAAGGTTGAATTTTGGATGTCATATTGGGTGGCAAGAAAAACAACTCAACATTTTGTAGTCCTTCAATATTTCTATTATGGGCTAGACAATTATCTACCATAAGCAAAACTCGTCTACCATGCATTTTGTGGTCAAACCAACGAAAATATTCATCAAAAAGCACACTTGTCATCCATGCTCTTTTGTTTGAACGATAGTGACAATTCAAGCTGGTCATGTTGGTGTTTTTGAAGAAACGTGGCTTTGCATATTTTTCAATAATCCATAAAGGATTTTTTTTCAAATCCATCTTCAGTGCAACAAATAACAATTGTGAGCCTTTCTTTGTCCTGCTTTCTTCCTTCAAGTTGTCTCGTAGCAAGAGAATGATCGGCTTGTAACCTATAAAATAAATCAATTTCATCCATATTAAAAGTATATTTCATAGGAAATTGATCTATTTTTGTGCTTATGGATTCCATTTTCGTCTCCATGTCTTGTATATCAACTGAACCACTTTCTCTGAAATGACCAAATGACCTGATACTTTGTCTTAGCTTGAATTTTCAAGCCAACCTAGATATAATTTGTTCTCAAAATCTTGCTGAGGATATAAAAATTTCATTACATCTATTGTCGTTTCCAATTTAACTCTCCTGTTATATTTACACGGTCTTTATATTGGAGAAATCACTCATAAACAACCTTCTCCATGTCTGGATATTTTGTTGGCTTGTGTCGCTTGATATCCTTTCCTTTTTTAAGTCAGCCAAAAGATGTTTAGCTGATCGTTTGAGTGTGTTTGATATTGTACCTTGACTAACTTTCAAATGAAAGTTTTTACTAAGCCACGATTGTAAATCTTTTTGAGTGCATGTGGAACGATCTCTTTTGTACTCACCTACTGTTTTACGTATTTGATATGTCATTGTTGATTTTGTGACACCTTTTAAATGAGAAGCCATATTTTGATATGGTTTAAAGAAATTTCCTATGTTGCTTATATAGTTCTTTTCTCACCATCATACATAGAATGTTTTTCATAAAAATACAATGAATAATAATTAATTATTAAGAAACAATGAACATTATGTATTATTTTACACTGAATGATTGAATTATTGAATTTCTTTACAATGAATCATTTAACAAAAGAATATATTACAATGAATCATACACATACATTGTACTTTGTGTACAATAAATATAATATTTATGTGAAATTAATAAATATGATACATAATTAGTAAGATACAATGATTTTAATGTATTCGTTATACTTTATGTATAGTTTTTTTTTATGTGAAATCAATAAATATGATACATAAATTAGTAAAATACAGTGATTTTGATATAATCAAAATTAACCTTCATTAAATCTCAAACCATTCTTTAAATTAATAAATATTGATTTATTGATTAAATAATATCTCTATAAAATAATAAAATTTCATGATCCCACCTATTTTAATTTATAGAGGTTTTACTGTATACAAAAATTAAATTTCATACCTTTTTTAATATCATTTTTCACATGAACCTTTTTTTTTCCATAACTTCAAATTATCTTGATATTGTCATTTAATGCGAAATAGGAAAGTAAGAATAATGTTTAATATAATATTGGTATGAATAATGTTTGTATTAGTTATACTTGCATTAATTATGTAGAAATATTTCTTATATATTGTTTGGTTTGATAAATTAAAAATAATATCTATTGTAGATTTTTTTTAAAAATGTTTATTTTCAAAGACACCTTCCACAAATATGACG
Organism: Solanum commersonii; assembly: GCA_029007595.1. Lineage (NCBI taxonomy): Eukaryota > Viridiplantae > Streptophyta > Magnoliopsida > Solanales > Solanaceae > Solanum > Solanum commersonii. The sequence goes on from JAJTWQ010000077.1 coordinate 272,004, forward strand.
GAAACGATGAATTTCTTTTAGGGGCAATTAGTTCTTTAACCATACTAATTTATGTATTCATTGTTTTTACATTATTAATATAATAGATTTTCATGTATTAATAATATACATGTCAATACATAATAGAGTATATAACTAATGCTTATATTAGTTATACATAAGATGAAAAAAAAAACTCCCTCCATCTCATTTTGTATGAGTTAGTTGACTTGACACGGAGTTTAAGAAAAAAATTCTTAAAACGTGTGGTATAAAATAAGTGACACTCCCTCTGTCCCTATTTACTAGCTTGTTCATTTTTACCTTGATACACCTATTAAGAAAATTATAATTGACATAGTCAATTTACTATTTTACCATATTGACTGATGAAATTTCAAAATTAATTTACTCATTAAAGAAGGTATACCTTTTTCAGAAGCATTACTCCCTCCATTTCAAAATAATTGAATTGTTGAGACATTTTTCATATTTTAAGTTAACTTAATTTTCACTCTTCAAGACTACTTTTAGAATTTTCTTCAATTTTCACCCTTCATTTGGATTTTCTATGTGATGAGTTCAAGAAACTTTGTTTGCTTTGAATTATTATAAAAATTAATTTGACAATAATTAATAAGGGCAAAAATGAAAAGTAATGTATAATTTATGTCCTAATTTGAAATAATTTATTGTCAAATGAAAGAAAATGAAAAGTAATGTCTAATTTGTAATTTTTTCTTTTGTGAAGACAAATGTACCCTTTTTCGCTAAATCTTTCGTAGTCTTAGGTGGGTCCCACTAAAACTTTCATTTCACTAGGGTTGCGTATCAATTGGTTCAGTTCGATTTGTAGACATGTTAAATCGTTATAGAACCAATAAGACATTGACTTATCGGTTATTGGTTTATGATTATTGATTGTTATCAATTTAACTGTTAAGATTTAACACAAAAAATCATTAAAAATCACTTAAAATAAAGGTGACAAACCAAATGAACCATGCAAATGAGTTCACAAATTGCATTTTGTTAAAAAAACTAACACTTTTACATTGTAGAATAACCAAGAGTTTGAGACAACCTGAAATAAAAGTATGAGTTGAACTCTAAGTCAAGGACTTTATATACAAATATATATAAAAACTATCGGGTTATCGATTAAACCGTTAAGAAAAACATCAAACCGTTTAGAACAAATAACCCGATAATTAAAAAAATCAAATCCATTATCAAAATCGCTAAACTAGTTAGTGTTTTGCTCGGATTTTCTTACCATATTTTAAGTTTTATTTTTTCCTTAAAGAAAAGTCAAAATATTACCAAAAATGCTTGAACTTTTCCTTAAAGGAAAATATAGTTCACTTTCATATTTGGTAGGAAAATTTTGAAACTCTATAAATTGAAGACCTCTCTTCTCATATCAAGGACACAATAGCATCCGCGGTGTATTCGTTTAGAAAGTTTTGTTTATGAGGAGATTTTCTCTCTACAATTTTCATGTTTTTATTTATTTTATAATATGTAGGCCACTTGGCCAAAATATATAGTAATATTATGTCTTTAGTATAGTTTTATGTATCGTCTAATTTATCTAATATGATTTGCAATTGTAACCTTTCGCATGATGTCTAAATAATTTTCGAACCCAACAAAACCAACAACTCATTATTAGTGAAAAAACAATATTTTTTTTGGTTCGAATTATCAATTTTGATTTGATTTTGAATAGTCCTACATTTCACACCTCCTCAACTTTTTAGGCATGTTCCCTTCTAAAGATATTTTCCCTTTCATATTAACTGTCTATTTTATTATTATTATTATAATAATAATAATGACTTCTTGCAGTTGTTGTCATCGTTGTTATCGTTTGTTGTTGTTGTTGTTGTTGTTGTCATTGTTGTCGTTGTCGTCATGTTGTTGTTGTTGCTGCTGTCATTGCTGTTGTTGTCGTTGTTGTTGTTGCCATTGTTGTTGTTGTTGTTTTTGTTTTTGTTGTCATCGTCGTTGCCATTTTTGTTGTTGTTGTTGTTATTGTTGGTGGCGTCATCGTTGTTGTCGTTGTTGTTGTTGTTATTGTTGTTTTTGTTGTTTTTGTTGTTTTTGTTGTTGTCGTTGTCATTGTCGTTGTCGTTGTTGTTGTTGTTGTTGTTGTCGTGTCGTCGTTGTGGTCGTTAGACCTGTGCAAAAGTCGGGTCAAACCATTAATTCGAATCAATTTTTGGTTTATTGGGATAACGGGTCGGTATATTGGATTATTGGTTTGGAGTTCGATTTATTAATTCATTTTATTGGATTAACGATTCGGGGTTCGAATTGGGAAGGCAAAATTTTGGGGTTCCTGATACCCTGATAAGACCCGTAATTTATTATTCCTAATTTCTTATTTCACAATTCTCAGTTAGGGTTTTTAATTTTTAGGACTTAGGTTGCAAAACTTCTTTAGTTCTCCAAAGTCCAAAGATACAAAGTGTTGCGCCATTGCTCGGCGTTCGACGAGGCGACGACTACTCCAGTCACTCAGGTGAGGACGCAAGGTAACGACGACAACTCACAAGTCATGATTTTACTGGTTCATATTTCATCTTTGCTGATTTTTTAGTGCTCAAATTTCAAAAGTTAGAAGCTCGACTGCTTGAGACTTCGAGTCTTACTCTTCTCAGTTCTCAGTTTCACGACTTTTTCACAGGCCTACTACAGTCTCAGGCTCTCAGTTGCTCACTGCTCACAAGTAAGTCTCAAAATTTTAAATTCACTTAATTTCAAGATTTCACTATGAAGTGTGATGTTTGGATTTGATTTATGAGAAAGTGATTGTGAATTATTAATTATGCCTTAGAAGTTGGAACACTCAGTCACCCACTCTCACTCACTCTCACTGCATCCTTCCACTCTCAAAAGTCAAAACTCAGAAGCTCCCAATTTCACTCTCAGAATTAGAACTCTGCTCAGCTCAGGCGCTCACAATTCACAATTTCTCAATCTCTGCAATTGATAAGTCTAAATTACACTTTAATTTCACGATTTCATTGCGACATTTGGATTTGAATAATGAGAAAACTACAATTGAAATAGTTGAATAGGCATTACTGCTTTTATTTGAATTGGTATTTGGTTTGGCACTTTGGCTCATTTGTTTGTACTTTGTTGTCATCTACTTGTTGTTTTGTGTGATGTGCCTACTATCTCAGTGTCTTGTGTGTAACTTCTGATTCTACTTAACGTCTTAGCCTACTGTTTGCACTTTATAGTTCTTGATTTAACAAACTACTTAGTCTTTGTTTAGTTCCTTCAATAGTTTATTACTTCATCGACCTCTTATCAAAAAATAGTTCAATAAATGATTAATTTATATATTTTGGCAGTTTTTGGTGAAAGTATCATGTCTTAAAATATCATAATTGTTGTTGGTGAAAGTGGAGCTTCTAATTCAAATGCAATAGGTCAAACTCAAACTGTTGAGTCCAAAGTAAAGAAAGAAAGGAAAAAAATATCTCGTGCGTGGGATCATTTTACTCATAAAATTGATCATGATGGAAGTGAAATGGATGTTTCCAACTATTGTAAAAAAAAGTATTTTGCTGACACAAAAGAACATGGTACAACGTCAATGCTTAGTCATATAACCAAATGTCAAAAGATGCCTTATAATATTGTTATTAAACAATCAAGATTAGCATTTCAACCAGTGATAGGAGGTAATAAGGGTGATATAGCTGTTGTTCCATGGAAATTTGATCAGGAAGAGTGTAGGAAGGCCTTGTGTCGTATGGTAATTCTTGATGAACTTCCTTTCAAATTTGTTGAAAATAAAGGTTTTAAACAATTTATGAAAGTAGCACAACCTTGTCTCTACATTCCTTCTCGTACCACTGTGACTCGTGATTGTTTAGAATTTTTTATGAAGAAAAACATAAGTTGATGGTTGTTTTTAAGGAAACACAACAAGGGTGCCTTTAGCCATTGATACTTGAACTTCCATACAAAGAATCAATTATATGGTCATTACTGCTCATTGGGCTGATAATAAATAGTCTTTGAATAAAAGAATTATCAACTTTTGTCCAATCTCTAGTCATAGAGGTGAAGATCTTAAAAAGTCTATTAGTAAGTGTTTACATGATTGGGGATTGCATCGGATTTTCACTGTTACAGTTGATAATGTTGTTCAAATAGCGTGGCAATAACTTATTTGTCTAAGCAATTAACTAAGTGGGGGACCAACCTAATAGGTGGTAGTGTCATACCCCAACCCAATGTGAGGCGGACAAGTACCATATGTACACATGCTTTACAAGTGATCTATGATGAGAAAGTGAATTACTATGCAGATAGATTTACTAATGAGAAACTACATAAACAACACATGTCGACTAGCTGAATCGATACATATGACAAGTAAAACTATGAATACAGATGATAGCTTTGCAATGTCTACAAAGCCTCTACTGGAATCCATGACTAAACCACTATGAAAATATGTATAGTAAAGACTCTTCAAAGCCCTGAATCAACCTGGAACTCACCAACAACCACTGAGTATCATGTGCTTCTATTGGGGAGATCTACTAGTTGAGTACCTGTACCTGCAACATGAAATGCAGCATCCCCAATAAGGGACGTCAGTACGAAAGAATTTACTAAATTTGTAAGGCATAATACAACCATATGTAAAATGAAAGCTCAAGTGAAACCAAATACAAATACATACGGATTTGAGACCACCTTTGCCTATACTTGTGGAACCATGTATGTTACATTCTTTTCTTTACTTTACTGTGCGTTATAATCTTTATAAGATATATGATACAAATGACCAACTGATCAGTGGTATAAGAGGATGACCCATGTTAGGCATTTTAACTCCTGGGATGTTATCCTTATAAGTCCATAAATTGGGATCGGACCATGCTAGACTTTCGCCCCTGAGCTGCCACCCTTCTATACCAATTGGGATCGGCCCATGCTAGGCTTTTGCCCTTGAGCTGCCACCCTTCTATACCAATTGGAATCGACCCATGCTAGGCATTTGCCCCTGGGCTGCCACCCATAATTATACAAATTTCTTTACTTATATTCTTTAATATTTGAGATTGTTGTTTTGATGTTCATAACTCTTTTGAGATTGTTCTTTTGATGATCATAACTCTTTAGAGATTGTTGTTTTGTTGGTCATAATCATTGTTGAGATTTGGAACTATGGACCAATAGTAGAAGACATACGAATATAGACTTACGATAGTAACAATGACATGTGAAGCAAATGTGACACCAATGTAATACTTAGGAGCTTACATGACTCATTAAGCATTTTGACATCTGTCACGACCCGATTTATCAAGTCATGATGGCACCTACTATAACCCACCAGCAGGTAAGCCAACCCGTAACCCGGAACAACAAGTAATGGGTCTGAGGGTAGAAATTAAACAAAAGTAGGAAAATAACAATATAAACAAATAAAGATCCCTCCCAGAACCTGGAAGTCACCCCGTCTGAGCTACTACAAATTGAGTACAAGCCCCAAAACTGGTCAACAGAGATTGGACTGTCTCGAAAGGAAGAAGACAAGTCTATATATATACAGATGGAGACCGAAATAGTACAGAATGCCGTGTGCTCACCCCCGTCTCCAGATAAGTCTACTCCAAGCTCGATCAACGCTGGCTACTAGTGCTCGGACCTGCATCACAAAATAGATGCAGAGCGTAGCATGAGTACCAAAACAACAGGTACCCAGTAGGCATCATCGGCCGAAGAGCAAGATAAGCAAAAGTAAACTGAAATGCAAATAAAGGGTCACATCAAGTGCACAGAGTAGTAAATGGGGGGTATGTACACGAGCGTACAGGCAACAAAGACAAGTAATCTAACTAACTCCGCCAGGCTCCCACAAACCCGACGGGTACGCTCGTGCACAATAAAAGAAACCACCTGCACGGACCCCCATAAGCCCGGCAGATGGACCGGCAGTTGAAGTAAAATAATGGAGCTAGAAGGTCTATCACAATATTACCAAATTCCGGACTTTTAACTGAACCATTCCCAATCATATTCCAAGATCTCATTACGTCCCGGACTTTAACCGGAATCTTTCCAACCTCCAAAACCTCAACCTACAGATGAGAGTAATCGAGACTAAACTGAAGCTTTAGTGAGGATTGGGAATACACCACGTGCAAGCCGGACCACGGACTCGAACCGGGTACTATAGCTAATGAGTCAACCTATATATGGGCTGGACCACGGACTCGAACCGGGTCTTTGTAGCCAAAGGTCGGGCACGGGTGGGCTGGACCACGGACTCGAACCCGGCAATGCGTAGCCAAAACCGGATCACGGGTAAGCTGGACCACGGACTCTAACCGGGTACCGTAGCTAAGCCCGGACATAAGTAAATTTGGACCACGGACTCTAACCGGCTTGTAGCTAAAAACCGGATCACGGGTAAAAGCCGGACCACGGACTCTAAGATGCGTAGCTAAGCCCGGACATAAGTAAAGTCGGACCACGGACTCTAACCGGTGCGTAGCTAAAACCGGATCACGGGTAAAAGCTGGACCACGGACTCTAACCGGGCATGCGTAGCTAAGCACGGACATAAGTAAGCTGGACCACGGACTCTAACCGGGTGCGTAGCTAAGAATCAATATCCAACCATCCATCGCGGAAATATCACCAAATCGATTACTATAAATAATCCTTTTAGTCCGACCCTCATATACCCCAAATCGCTGAGGAAGTATCCAATAATGAGTAAGCTAGACCACGGACTCTAACCGGGTGCTGTAGCTAAGAATCAATATCCAACCATACGTCGCGGAAAAATATCACCACACCGATTACCATAAATAATCATTTTAGTCCGACCCTCATATACCCCAAATCGCCGAGGAAGTATCCAATAATGAGTAAGCTAGACCACGGACTTTAACCGGGTATTTGTAGCTAAGAATCAATATCCAACCATACGTCGCGGGGAAAATATCACCACACCGATTACCATAAATAATCATTTTAGTCCGACCCTCATATACCCCAAATCGCCGAGGGAAGTATCCAATAATGAGTAAGCTAGACCACGGACTTTAACCGGGTATTTGTAGCCGATAGAAAACAGGGGCATTATGGGTACAAGGTCATAAGCCGAGTTACCGACTATCGGACTCAAGTCTCGCTATATCGTCTACAAGGAGCCGACTGCTCAAACGACGTCGGAAAAGTTCTACCGCCCAACGACATCCGAAATCTCGCAAGTCTATGGCAACACTAGTCTAAGCCTAGACTAAGGCCAAACATACTTCAATTCAATATTATCATATACACCACCGAGATATGGATATTCAATAATATCAAGAGACATGCTGTCATAACCCAACACTTTCCCGAAATAAGGTCTAAGGCAGGAATTATAGAAATTTAGCATGCTCGACACCCGAACCCCTCCATACTCAAGCAAATCAATAAACAAATGCCTCAACATGCTCAATCTCACGAGAGAAAACCATAGCCTACCCAAAGCCGATCACGCGTGCTCCAACTCACAGTCTGGGATCTTTTCCTCTCCGAACGGTCTCCCAAATGCTTCCCCACTAACAAAGGTTAATCACCTTGTCATTACGAATATATTGACACTAAAATTATATTTTGCGGAGACGGACCCAAAATCGGGTCTAAAACGGGATTGTGGGGCCCACACTTAGAATCTCAAAATCGAATCCGTGGAACCGTCCCAAATACCTCACTAAACTAATACCCCAAAATTATAGCACAAACAGATGCTTAAAACACCGCAAATCAGCCACAACAATTAAAAAGGGCAGCCCCTTGATCACCAATTTTTGGAAAAACGAGATCCTTTCAACCCAAACAGATTATACCACGACGATCCTTGCGAAAAACTCTACAAGTTAGCCCCAAGAATGACTTAAAACGGACTTACGATGATTAAGATCTCACATTTCAAAATTCAATAGCAAAACCATCCGGAAATCACACTGGCAGTGGCTAAAATTGATTTCTTACCTCAAACGAAGCCTCCTCGCGTTTCCGAGATCACCGCTAGATTCCCCTCGAAATTCTCTTGAAGTTTGCCTTTTGAATCACTTAAACAACATCTCAAATTGAAGCACATATCAAGTGAAGACATGTAACATTCAGTCAATAGATTTGAACTCTATATGATATCCAAATACTCACTAACTAATATCAAATACAAGGTATACATGAACGTGAAACCAAGGGAGAACGTGAGCAGATTCAACTTAAGGACGGATACATATTCCAAGTTAGTACATATAAAAATATACAATAGAGCAAGTAGGGATCTTGTGAGCTAACATTACAGTCTAACACAATGAGAGTAATAACTAATAAAGGGAACATATGAACATGTGAAAATATGACATATATGATGGAATAGACAATTGAAGCAAGTTGGCAAGATATGACAGATTGTATATCCAACATATAAACATATGTACCATGTGTAATCTAGGATCATTTTGATTTATATAAGGGAAATACGTACCAAGGGTACTTTGACGATGAAACAAGTTTAAACCTTGCATGCTAATACTTGGTAGAGTAAGCACGTACATTTAGTAATAAACTCATATTAGAGTACTCACTTTAATGCTCTAGGGAGTAGGAACTGCAACTATGAATCAGTCACTACCAAGGGCACTTTGAAATCTTACTTTGTATTACAAGTGCTGGATTCATGCCAAAGAAGCAGGAAATCGAATAGCCTTACATACCTTACTTTCTGACCAATACAACTATCACGATTCAGCCTCTCTTTGGGGTGTTTATCTACAATATAATTCATAATTGAACTAATGTTAGTGGCTAATCACATTACGGGCCTCGTAAAACATTAGCTAAACACTTGACAGACAGTAGACCCATACAACCCTTACACAAATGGTAAATCACCACACCCTTCCTCTATACATTAATACAACTTCATACATCCTTTGCCAAGATACCCAAGTTGCCCCCAACAACAAAATACATAAGGCAACCACTATCAATCTCCAAAAATCCCTCAACATAATAGGAGAATATTGAACTCAAGGATTCATCACCATCTATGAGTTATTGACAAATATATACAAAATTCTCCACCACAAACCTGTATTTAAAGAGGAAAAAAATGGGCAGATTCAACTTAATCGGGTCTCATCAAAATCTACGGACAGTTCACTTTAAACCTATTCTATTATCACCAGTCGCATAGAAAACCGAGTCCTAAATTATACCACAAGGTAAATTATAAGCGTCATATAAATAGAACTAGTACATGTAGAATACAAGGTGTTATAGGTAGTCACCTTCATATAAGGTGTATGACTCATATTGTAAATCTTATTGTTTAAGATGGTACAGAAGAAGCAAATGTGTCTATTGAACAAGTTAGACAAGCACTGAGATACATTAGGCAATCTCCTGCTAGGTGGAAAAAGTTTCAAGAATGTTGTGAAGATGAAAGTCTTGTTAAAAAGTATTTATGGTTGGATGTTCCTACAAGGTGGAATTCCACCTACATGATGTTGTGTAGGGTTATTGAATATGAAAGTGCAATTGTAGAGTACGGCGATCGTGATATTGGCTTAGTACTACATCTTAAGTTTGTTGATATTGTGGATAAAAATCCTACAAGTACACTTTTGAGAAGTGATTGGGAGAGCGTTAGAGAATTACAAAATTTCTTGAAACGTCTTTTAATCTTACTTTGAAGATATCTGGATCATGATATGTTACATCAAATTTTTAATTTCTAGAAATTTATTAAGTTGTGTTTACTTGAATCAATTGATATGAAGATAGCTGGATCATGATATATTACATCAAATTTTTATTTTCTTGAAATTTATCAAGTTGGTGTTTACTTGAATCAATTGATATAAAATGAAGATCCTGTTTGGCTAAAATAGCTGAAAATATGAAGGAGAAATTTGACAAATATTGGGGTTATACTGAAAAAATGAATAAGATAATTTTCATACCATGTGTTTTGGATCCTCGTCACAAATTTAACACTCTTGAATTTGCACTTAAGAAGATGTTTGGAGAAAAAAGGGACTGCTATAGAATTTGGTGTGCGAATGTACATGGGATCTTTGTTTAATGAGTATGCAAAGCCTAATTCAAATGACAAAAATGGCCAATGTTCTTCAACTGAGGTGGATACTTTTGATTCAAGGTCTGTGTCGATAGGAGAATTTGAATTTTTTTTTTTGAGGAATTACATAAACATAAATCTGAAAATGGAGGAGCAAGTTCAAAGTCAGAATTAATTAATATCTTGAAGAAGATACTGAAATTGGAAAATCAAATTTTGATGTATTGCTTTGGTGGAAAGTTAACTCACCTAGATTTCCATCTCTTTCTGAAATGGCTCGAGATGTGTTGGCTATTCCTGTTTCAAGTGTGGCGTCTGAATGTGCTTTTAGTAACAGAGGGTGCATACTTGATTCGTTTAGGATTTCATTGACTTCTAAATTGGTAAAAGATCTAGAGTGCCTTCAAGATTGACTTCGAAGTGAGCCACAACCCATAAATATTGAGGAAGATTTAGATTTTCTTGAGCAACTTGAACAAGGTAAGAAAAAAACCTCATTGATGTAAAATTGTGAATAGTTTATTTAATACTTTTATTGTTTAAGTCTTGAGCCTTAACTTGTTATCGTATTTATCTTTAGATTTGGCTAAACTTGGAAAAGAATTTTGCATTGATGACATGTAAAATTGGAGGTTTCCTTCACTAACTCTACTAAAGGAGAAGGAAAGGTAGGTGTCTTACTATTGACTATATTGTCTTTTCTTTTCTAATGACTAATGAATGTGTTAAATTATGATTAATATTAATTTTTGTGCAAAGCAAGCTCCCAGTAGAACTTGGTGTTCTTCATCAGTTCATTTTGACTTCTCTTTAATTTTTAACCATCAAAATATCTTATACTTTCTCTGTTTCTTAGTTAATCAGATTTCATCATGCCTCAATTTCATGGTTCTAATGCTCGATCACCTGTTTGGAATCACTATGAAAAACTTAAAGAAAAAGAAGATGGATCGTGGACAGTTAAATGTATTCATTGTGGCCGTATTACTTATTACCATTCGTACAATACTTGGACTGCCTTGGACTGCCTCCTTAAGGAGGCATGTTAAGCGTTGTTTGGACAACAGGAGCCAGAATCGTCAACTCTCAAGGATTGATGGCTAGTTATTATTTTGTTTACTTGAACATGAACTATTAGTACCATGTTTGGACTTAATTTTCAGATTGTGCGACTGCTATTTTGAATTTTTGAAATTCTGTTTGTGCCTGTGTGGGCTGTGACAGCGATTTTATATTAGACAATTTTAAGTTGTGCTGCATTTTGACTTCTGCAAATGTTGCAGGGTTGCAACTTGTAGTGTTGTTGTTTTATTAAGTTATTTAAATATGATATTTCATATTTGTGTTGACAAGTTTCTTTAAGTATTGTTGTGTTGAGTATTGATTGTTGTGGTTGTTGGCGGTTGGCATGTTGTTGTTGTGACATTGTGTACTTGTGTTGAATGTTGGCCTGTTGGGTATTAACTATTAAGTGATTGAATTGTGATATTGTGTGATGAAATGAATTGTTGATTTGCTGTTGTGTTGAGTGTTTGGTGTTGATTACTCAATTTATAATTTGTAAATATACAAGTGTTTTTGTGTTGTGTTAAGAGTTGGGTGACGACTAGGCCATACATGTGTTATTGTTGTGTTGTGTTGAGAGTTGTAATTTGTAAATATACAAGTGTTGCTGTTGTGTTGAGTGTGATTATATTAGGAAATGTCCTCTGTCTTGTGTTTTCAGCTTTCTGGCTGCAATATGCAGTACATAATTACATAGAGTTAATGAGTTTAATTACACTCTCTTCAATTCTTCATGTGATTTCTAATTAAAAAAATTGTGTGGTATGTTAACGGTTAACTCGATAAGCGAAACGATAAGGATCAATAACTGATTAACCGATAACTTAATGGTTCTTTAACAGTTTGACACGTCTACAAATCGATAACCAATAAGCAAAACTGATAATGTTCAAAACCGAACCGAACCGACCGATATGCATCCCTAGTTGTCGTCGTCGTTGCCATCGCCATCGTCATTGTTGAGGTTGTTGTTGTTGTTGTTGTCGTTGTCGGCGTCATTGTCGTTGTTGTGGTTTTTGTTGTCGATCGTCATCGTTGTTGTTGTTGTTGTTGTCATCGTTGTCGTTGTTGTTGTTGTCATTGTCGTTGTTGTTGTTGTTGTTGTTGTCGTCGTCGTCATTGTGGTTGTTGTTGTTGTTGTTGTTGTCGTCGTTGTTGTTATTGTTGTCGTTCTCATCATTATTATTATTATTATTATTATTATTATTATTATTATTATTATTTATTTTCATTATTATTATAATTATCGTTATTATTATCCTTTTGGCCATAAAATTTTGTCCAGAATGACACATTCACATTATAAACATGTTTATTTTTTGACATTCTTACCCTTATTCAAATTAAAAATTTATTAATTATTTTTTAATACATGATAAAGTTTCTCAATACATGGGGAATAGACTTATTCTCACATTCCCATAATTTCCATAAATACATGCTAATTTCAATTTCTTTTAAAAAGGCTACAAAATGGTAGCCACACGTGAATAATTTCTTTTCTTCCCTCTATTTTCCAATATAAATTATAATGAACACAAATTTGAATTGACAATTAAGAAATAAAATTTAAAATTTGAATGGCAAGATAAACACTAATAATATTAAATTTAAAATAAATTTAACTCACACTCAATTTAAATTTAAGATTTATAAAATGACTTAACAAGTAAAATTATTAATCAAAAGTGTCATATATACGGGCCATTTATATAACAATAATAATAATAATAATAAATTATATTTCTCAACTTTGTGATTTAGAGATAATATATTTTTTGTTAAAAGAAAGTGGCTCACATTTATGTCAATTGTTACATATATAATTTTGATAGAGCCAAAATTCTTTTTAGCTGACGGAAGTGAAAAAATTGATTCAAAATTATTTTTTGATAAAATAAAAACTATACAAGGTATATTTGACCTTTATCGCAATATTTTATGTTTGAAGAACCAAGATCATTTTTATTTGACGGAAGTGAAAAACTGATTTACAAGGTATATTTGACCCTTCTCACAATATTTCGAGGTATATTTGATCCTCTTCATACATGAATTTTTGTCTCTTTTTTTTTAATCTTCTTTATTCAATGATTAATCTTGATTTTCTTATATTGCTGATCAAATTTAATTTTTCACTCATCTTCTTGTAAAATCTATTATAGATGCATCAACTTTATTTACAGATACAAAAATAAAATTCAATATAACTGCAAAGAAAAATTAATTTTAGTTTTTTTTTTTTTTTTAAAAAACATTTTATTTCGTTCATTGTTTCTTTTTATTTCTCATGTTTTCCACACTAAAGAATGAAAGCGAAAAATTAAATAAGAACAACAAACTCAAATACTGATTAACAAATAGATTCATGAGTGAGATAATTAAGACCCAAATTAGCCGTTAAATTAAAAAAGGCCAAAAATAAAATCACGTGAAAAAACTATCAAATATACTTCTATATGAATATTATTTGATTAAATAACTAAAATAAATAAATTAAAAATCAAAGTTTAACTTTCGTTAGTCAAAAGAGGATATATGAGTTATTTAATTTGCACATGTAACAATAAATGTATATGTGTTTTTTTTTTTTTACGAAATATATATTATCTCTATACCTCTATATCACATAATTAAGGAGTTTAACAAACCTTTTTCTCCTAATAATAATCCAATATAATCTGCACAATATTAATTATTATTTTTATAATGATCAAACAAACAATGTGGTATAGTAATGAAGTGTAAAAATATTATGAACCTTATTTGATCATTCTATAGCAATATTAGTATTATATTGAAAAGAGAGTATTCAACCTTGATATTAAGACAATTGTATTATAAGAAATGACTTTCTTGATTCAAGACATCACTACAAAATGTGCATTATTATTAATATTGATTTGAAATATCTAAGTCCCAAAATTATATTATTATTTTTCTAAAATAAAAACACACACGATGTATGAACGGTTAATTAATCAATGAAAAAATGTATTAATCATTAATCATTCAATTGTAAATTTCAGAATCCATATTTAATTTACTAAGTATATTGTATATTGTTGAGAATCCCCGAGAGTAACGTGTTAATGTTAATTATAGTCTTGTACCGACTCTATATTATGCAAATTTGATAACTTATAGATCATTACTCATATTTTTATTAATATGACGTCTAAGTATATAATTTTATTAATTATTATGTTTAAATAAATTTCAGCTATTTATTTGAGTAACTTAAAACATAATCTAAAATATTCTGGTTTTGATGGCGGGTTTGATTATAGGTGGTGAAATTTGTGGCAACTGTTCTAATTTTTATGGTGAAATATATAGATTTGGTACTAATATGGTGGCAATGGTAATGGTTTCATGGTGGGTTTGATCGTAGGTGGTGAAATGTGTGGCGGTTTTTTTGATTTTATGGTGAAATATACAAACTTGGTACTAATATGACGACAATGGTTGTTGTTTTATGATGGTGTTCATTGAAGAAGAAACAATTGAATGGAGAATTTTATTCAAAATCTGACATGTCATCTCATGTGGCAGTGAGATGACATTAATGTGGTACAAGTGTGATACACCTCCCATTGTGAGAATGATGTTATACGTCTCAGGGGGTAAATAAATTCACTTTTTAATAGTAAAAGTGTGTAATAGATTACCATATTAGTTTAAACGTGTAATAACCTTTTGGGACAAGTTCAGAAATAAATTTATGCCTTTTCCTTAATATATATCATGTGAGTTTCATACTATACTACAATTGTATACTTGCATAAAAGTAAATAAAAAGTGTACTATATCAATTATCTTTTTATTAATATAATAAAAAACAAAAAACAATAAATAAAAAAAGAACAAAAAACAAAGAAGCCAAAAAGATGTATAGAATTAGATTATGAAGAAAAAAATAACATAATTTTTTAAAAATAATAATAAATGTAACTAGAAAAGGAGAAAAACAAAAATAAAATGAAAGGAAAAGGAAAAGATAAAACATGTTGTTCTGATATGTGATTAGAGAAACAAAAAAGACCAAAGATATATTATGTTATATATAAAAAAGGAGAACACATGTTTACTATATCAATTATTTTTTCTTATTGTATAGAAAAAGAAGAAGAAATTAAAGGGACAAAAAAATGGATCTGTGTAAGAGTCTAACTTGAGTATGAATAAGATTATGGTGAAAAAAATAAAAATAAAAATAAAGAATAATGTGATCTGTGGAAAAACTGAACAAAAGAGAAGAAATAATGAGAAAAAAGAAGAAAAAAAACTAAACAAATAGAGAAATAAAAAGAAAATGAGAAAAAATAGATAACTTGCCCACAAAAGCTACAACGAATCGAAAGTGTAATTAGTTTGACCAGCAGAAAATGCAATGCTAATTAGTTTAGTTTTTATGGATAAGACAAAGTCAGTATTATGCGAGAGGTAAGTACTTACGAGTATCTATTGATTTAGTACGAAATTTAAGAAAGATTTAAAAAAAAAATTTATAGTCTAAATTAAGTCATAGATATATATATTACTATAAATTATCTCATTAAGTTCATCTAATCAAAGGTAGAATAAGTATTTTAAAATTAAATTATTTTAAATATAAAAATGTATCATTCTTTTTTAGACCAACTAAAAAAGAAAATATCACATAAATTGGGTCAGAAAATGTATTATCTACCTCTCTAATTATGTTTTTTAAATGATAGAAGTCAATATGGAAACTGGAAACACATAACATACGTCTATTGAATTCGTATAAACATTGAGTGCGCATAACTTACCAAGCACCTAATATTATTTGGGAAGGACACATATTTACAATAAATTTTTAAAGTGATAGAAAATAAATTGCAATCATAAATAAACTATGAAGAAACATAATTTTATTGATAAATATATAAGCACAATTCTGTTCCTCCCTTGATTCTTCTCTCATAAGATTTATCTATGATTTGAGGGTCGTTAGTGACATATTTCTCGAATTAGGATGATTTGAATTTGATCTCTTTATGAATATTGCATGAATTTGCAAAATATTCGAGATGTCTTTTAGGAAAATATAGTATCCGGATTTAGGACTAAGTAACCTCCAAGAATCCTAATTCGAATTGAACACACCTGGTAGAATCCCAACTCGAATTGAACACATTGTAGAGTCAAACAAAATTTCAATGTCTACAACAAATTTTTAGATTAATTGCATAAATTTCAATGATTTTAATAAAAAGGTAGAGTAAGCGGAAATGGAAAAAAAATTATAATATGAGAAAAACAAATTCTCACAAAAAAAAAGAAGGTAAAAGTTCACGTAACCAACCACTAACCCTGCTACTCCATTGCAATTATGCTCTGACATGACAACAGTTTCAACAAAGAAAAACAAGTGGAAAGAAACTGCAACAACATTATGATTTGTCAAATGACATGATGAAGACTCTAATACTCAACATACCAAAAAGATTGTCTAATTACTTCTGTTATCATATACCACATTCAAATATCTGATCTGTGAAACTACACGTTCACTGAACAGCTAACACTGGTTATCCAAATCTTTGAAATCTAAAGAGAAATCAAGAGGTGTACTTGCATTTCTAAGTAAAAGAAAGAATAGTTATCATCTACCAATCTCACCACTTGTAAAATTACAAAGGCTGCAGCGTTTTCGCGGTCATCTAAAATTTTCTCCACATGTACATACAAAGCTATTCAGATGGACTCCATCTGAGCCACCAACTAATTTACTTTTGCAGATCTCACAAATCTGGGAAACGTTCTAGGAAACCATGATCTTCACATACAGTACTTATAATATCAAATTTACACACATAATTTATCTGTTAATTATAAGAAAAGTATGTGCACAAATGTTCAATGTATAAATTAGCCCCTTCCTGCATTACCATGCCGTTGATTTCTGAAGAAGCTAAGAAGTGCCTGAGCCTGCATGTAATCACGAAGTTAATATTTATACAAATACAAAACCAAAAAGGGCTAAAGTTTATTAACACTGACAGTGTAATTTAACCTGTTACTATACTTTCAAGTTATCATATTTTGTTTGTTATATAAGCTGGTAACTTAACCTGATGGTGCAAAAATATTTTACACTATCGGTGCACAAAATTTGAAGAAAGAAAATGGTTGAAGTTTCTGGCATCAGACCTTTTCCCTTGCTCTTGGAGTGCCAGATTGTGACAATGCCACTAACGGAGGTACAGCTCCTTCCTGGAGAACTATGTTGCAGAACCTGTTACTGTTAGTGCATAGTTGCAAGAGAGCAGCTGCTGCATTCTCTTTACCCCTTGCAGAGCCCAGCTCAACAACCTCAACAAGAAGAGGAATCCCTCCTTCCTGACCGATTCCTGCTCTTCCCTCGGGAATGGTTGCAAGATTGGATAAAACAGCAACAGCCTTATCAACCATCCCAGTAGCAGGGTCCATCAAATCTACGAGATACTTTACAGCACCAGCCTGGATAATACGAGCCTTGTTCTCATGAAGTATTGATAAGTTAAACAAAGCTGTCGCTGCATCTTTCTTGCCCCTTGGAGTTCCATTTCCCAATAAATCAACAAGCGGTTTGATTGCTCCAGACCTCCCAATCTTCATCTTGTTATCCTCCATCACAGAAAGGCTAAAAAGAGTTGCAGCAGAATTTTCTTTAGCCTCATCGCTCCCTGTCTGGAGGACATGAATCAGAGGTTCGATTGCATCAGCATTTGCAATGGCACACTTGTTGTTGTCATTAATTGACAAGTTGAGAAGTGCAGTAACAGCATCTTCTTGTACTTTCATGTCTTCTGAATAAAGTAGGTTAACCAACAAGCTAATAGATCCACAATTTGCAATCACCATGCGGTTATCCATATTATGCTTGGCAAGTAACCGGAGTTCAGCTGTAGCAGTTCTCTGCATATCAATGGAAGTGCTCTTCAAGTCCTCAACCAACTTTTTAACTTGCTCCTCAAGTTCTGAAAGATCAGCCCTTCTTTCAACTGTAGGGGAAGAAATTATTCTTGGAAACCTATCAGATGGTCTACGCCAAATCGCTTGATTACGAGGTCTTGTCTCTAGTGTAGATGGAAATTCTGGCTCCCTTCGAGGGATAGAAGCAGCTGGCTTGGAATCCACTACAACATCCCCTGAAGCAACAGCAGCAGCTTCGGACTGTGAGGATAACTTATTTCCATCACCAGGAATTACAGGGGAAAAGTTTGAATTAGCAAGCGTGCTGGGTGCCGAGGTTGTTCTACTATGACCTGAAGATAACTGTTCCTCAACAGCTAATGTACTATGACCATGTGAACTTATCTCTCCAGAGTGGGCCATCCGGTCTTCACTCTTCATAATTATCCTTTCAACATCAAAAGCAAGTACATTACCAGCAACTCCAGGTAAAGAATCCTCTGAAGAGGAGCGGAGATGAGATGGAGATGATTCCTCTCTTTGGCTTACACTAGACGAAATCAAAGTCTTTCTAGGAGAACCTAAAGATTGCGTGGAGTCTGGTGACAAAGAGTGTTTGTCCCTTGTAAGGGGAAATACATGGTTATCCCTGGATGCACCAGAGTCTGCATGTGTTATGAGGGAAGATGGTTGGTTCAAGCTCAAAGATATCATGGGATCGGGCAACTTCACATCATTTATCTCGCACCAGTTTGCAATGAGTGCCTTAACAGTGTAATTGGGAATGAGATTTGTATGCCCCAGAGTTTGCCGTGTCTTGGGGCAGACAGTGAGACCCAGATCAATCCATCTCCTTATAAAAGCCCTCTCATAGGTTTGACCAGATGCAACAATTACAGGGTCAGTCATCAGCTCAAGTGAAAGAGGGCAGCAAAAGTCAGGAGGTATTGGCACAGTGGTACAGCTCTGGGACTGTTTCACAGTGACAAAGCAATCGTGCATATGAGAAACAAGAGTTATCATTTGCTCAATATATTCAACGTCCTCAGTCTTTTCAGCTTGTTCAGCATTCTCTTTCAATTTTTCAAGGGCCACAAGCTCAATCAAAAGCTCTTCGTTTGAGTTCAACCTTAGGCAATCAGCAATTTTGGCAAAGTTATCTGAGCTGGCTCCCAAGCCTTCCACTTGAGCTTTAATAACTTTTGTAATTGTCATTGATATCAATTCATAATCTACATACTTAATTTTCAGTATATAGAGCTGCAATCCAAAAAAAATACACCCACCTTAGAAATGATGAGAAATCCACAAACATAAATGAAAAGAGACAGTAGGGAGGAAGATTTCACAGAAGGGTTAGATGAATGCAACTAAAAGGTAGAACAGACACAGAAGCCATGTACTTAGCACCCACCTCAAGGGTTGTCAAAGTTACATCAGCAGGAAGGCTTTTATGAGAAGATTTAAGGAGCTCAAGTATTTCCAGGCTACATGTTCGAATTTTCCCAATCAATGGTTCAGCTTGCAGGACCTATGGATCATCAAAAATTAAAATATCAGTAAACTAGATATAAAATAGCTGAAAGTACTGAAAATGTGTTACATATTAGTCATGAAGTTTAGATGAATGCAAATAAGAAATAGTTTCTCTTAATTTAAATCTTTTAATCAGTATTAAGTGCAGACTGTAATAAGATAATCAGCTTATTCAAGACATGAAAGTTATGACAAGATAGATCTCCAAACATACAAAATAAATTTTACTGCACAATGGTTCCCAGGTTTCGAATAGCTCCCTCAGTTCATCAACATGTTGAGCAAGCCCAGCAAACGCTTTCAGGAGCAGCTCGCTAGAAGCTTCTTCAACGTCAGCAATAGAGTCAAGAATCGGCTTTACAAGCTTCAGTATATCCTCAATCTTACAGTAATATCGACGGACCAGTTCACCACTCATGTGATCACTCGATGATAAATGGCAAAAACAGGAGATATTATTGAGAAGCATCTTTAACATTGATATCTCCATTCCACCTGGTCAATTACAATCAAGCTACTCAATAAACCAAATCAGCAATATCCAACTAGGTTACACACCTGAGTTGAATAACAGAGGATAAACTGGATAAATTATCTCTTCAATTTACTAGATAAGAAAACTGCTGGGAAACTATGCCACAAATTAAGAGAAATTAAATCGCACTAATGTATAGATGGGCACAGCTTAATCATTAGTTTTGAATCTCTAGAACCCATCTTTTGAAGGTTCCATCATGGAACAAAATCAGGCTAGATACTATTTTGACAGATTCAAGATAGTATCACATTGAAGAGCAGATTAAGATTTTGCATGCTGGTGAATTTATAACCTGAATTCAGCTTGAAGTTTTCCATTTGAAAAACACATCAGGAAGAAGCAAAAGCTCTCTAATGGACAATATCCAGGAATACAGCTGACTCTTATCTTTAATTAACTCATCCAGCTGAGGACAGGTGAATCCAGGATTTGAAGTTAATGGATTCATACAATGACCTCAAGTTAATATACAATTATAATTGGGTTCATAGTCAAATATTTATATATGTTTAGTGGACATTTTAATACATATATAGGGCTTGAGCAAAAGCTATTGGGTTCCCATGAATCCGCACATAACACTCAGGATCCACTGCTGGATAAGGATCCCCAGACATTCTAAAAGGATTAAAATTTATTTCATTAGAGCAATCATGAACGCAAAAGCCAAAAAGTATATTGCAAGGAAACCTATGATCACAAGCTGTGTCTTACTCACTCAGCTATTGCAGACTATAGTAAGCAGATAATGTCATGTTCGCTTTACCCCTTAGGATTCTGGTGAATAATATTTAACTAATGGCACCAAATGTGTACAAAACTATTAGGGTTAGTGGAGAATCCTAAGGGTCGTTTGGTAGAGTGTATAAAAATAATGCACATAGAGTGTATTAGTAATGTGTGTATTAGTTATGCTTGCATTAGTTATGCATAAATTATTTCTTATGCATTGTTTGGCTTGGTGTATTAAAAATAGTATGCATTGTATAAAAATATTTATTTACAAATATATCCTCCACAATTATGGTGGAAAAGATATAAAAGTGTTTTTGAGGGGCAATTGGGTCTTTAACCATGCTAATGCATGTGTTAAATCCCTTTGCATTACTAATACCTAAAAATCAATGGTATTAGTAATACACTCCTCAATACACAATAGAGTGTATAACTAATGCAAACATTAATTATACATAGCATGAAAAAGTGTACCAAACAAGGGACTACCAATACAACAAAGCTAATGCTTGCATTATTTTTGCTAATACACTCTACCAAACGACCCCTAAGAGTATGAAGATACCTTCTCATCCAATACAATTTTTTTTTCCTCATTTAGGATAAGTAATAATAATATTCATATAATAGGACAGTCTCCCTATATACAAGTGGCATCCAAAAAGTAGAGAACCTCAAAATCCACTATACAAAATAGCACCCAATCATCTATAGTAACACGCACCTCATAGGTACAGCGAAAATTTACACGATATCAAAAGAATCTCATTTCTTTTTATTGGTCAGAAATCAAAAGAATCTCATCATTTGTAAAACAAGTATTCCATGCTTTCAGAAGCCTCTCCATTTCTTTCCATTCAATCCACAACATATGCATCATAGGATATCAGCAGCTACTTCACATGCCCTGTTTTTTCCTGTTCTTCCCTTTGAAGGCACAAATTGGAAAAAATTCTGTGACAGGGAAGGGTTCCATGTCTAACTAATTCAATGAAGTACACTATAATTGGCTCATTGTGAGGCACTGGAATGGTCCTAACTTCAGATGGCTTGCACATTAGCATCCTCTTCTTCTCCATGTTCTCAACAGTGAGAAAATCCCCAATCTACTAGCCAAGTAAAAAAACAGGTATGTTCCAATGTTCTAGAACCTCATATTGAGTAGAGGAGATTGTATCTATCTGCTTGGTATTCGAAAGCACAATGACTTTATTACGAAATACATATATTTTTATTTCACTTTACTTCTAAGTATCTTGGTCTATCAGGGAGATCTTCTAATTGATCATAGAATAGTGTTCCAAATTCACCGATCTCCCAATCCTGCAAGTTCTTTTTTTCAACCTTAAATCTCAAAGAGCTCCACTTGTGCAATAGAATTGTCTTTTTGGCTTAATATGGAAGATGGGCTGGAAAGAGGTTGTCTTAGGTGATACAGAATCTTTGCTTCATTTTAGAATCCTTGCAAGCAGAACAAGGACATAATTTGCTTCTTGGCTTTGACGTTGTAAATATGGCTCTCAACACAACCTTTGTGCTGTTTATTTATACAAATTGTTACCTTCCTCAAAAAGGAAAATAGAAGATGGCTGGAAAAGAGTTGTTTGGAAGGTCACACGACTCCATCTATGTTTCCAGAGCTCACTTTGTCCCTTACTCACCTTGAAGTGGATCTTTCCCATGAACATCCTTGTCTCTATTATGCTCCTCCATAGACCTCCCCAAGGATTGAGATGTTTTCCATTCTCCATATCCCCATACATTCTAGCAACCACTATCTTCAAAAGTGCATGATTCTTTTTGTCAAATCTCCAAATCCATTTCCCCACAAGGACTTGAACGAAATCCTCACGTCCATACCCAAGCCTCCAATTCTTTATTGGAATTTACAAAGTGAACATCTTAAACCTCCTCGTTGTGTCTCACAAGAAATTCTTTGGATCATCTCCAATTATTCGTTATACATTTGCATGTGAAACATGTAATAGGAAGGTATGCTTGAAATTGACTTCTTAGAGCATCTCCTTACCACTTTCAATCCGCTAATCTTTGCTCTACTCTTACGATTACTGAATTTATCGATGACTAAAGATAGGCCTCAATAGTTGTAAAAGGTCATACTTTGTTCAATGTATTGTGTGTCATTCTCGAATAGTAGGTGACGAACCCATACATTGTCCTACTTCCTTACACTAGCTATGGCGCCTCTAAAGTAGTGCCTCATGATACTCTCCAGTTCCTCCAGCAGAAAGGGAATCCACAAGGCCTTTTTTTCTCACTTGAAAAAATCCCAACAGCCATTTGGTGGGTAATTGGAAGTTATGTTGCTTGGACCTTTCAAAATCCCTGGTTCACCTGTGTCGTTCGACACGATTTGGGTCTGGCTGTGGGATCCACTTCGTATTTAAACTTACCTTGGATGTTTTGACTATATCTATGACCAAGAAGTATAAATGGGTTAGGTATTTGGTTTGATTTTTGGGTTCATGTTATATTTATATAGTTATATAAAGTATGAGAATCTTTTAACATTACTTGAGATATCTTATGAATATTAGGTATTTATATAGAATTAAATTTTATCAGTTTAGCTTAATAACATTTATTAATCGAGATATACTTATACATGTCGTAATATACATTCTTTTATGTTGTAATACACACTTATTAGCCAAATCCTAGCACACCCGTATTAGCACTCGGTTCCATACCCTCAAATCCTAAAATTTATGGGATGAAGAATCTGACCTCTAGGTCCGCACCCGAGTTTGAGCAACATAGATTGAAAGGAAAGAAACAACAGATATGCTGAGGATAAAGAAGAATCTATACAAACTCAAACAAAATTGACTATTTGTGCTTAGATTTTGGTACAACAAGGCTGCAGTTGGTGTAAATGATAGCTAGGTTATTGTTGATTTTATTAGCACATTGCATAGCTTGTAATGGTAATATTTTTTGGTTGTAACTGCCTCCAGCATCCTCTTTCTTCTGGTTTAGTGTTTACTAACAAAACTTATAACTTACCGAATTTATAAAAACTAAAAAAGGTTGCGCCCTTCTGACTGCTCTAAAGATTAGCTTGCATCACTTCCATATAAATAATAGAGGAGATAATAGCTGTTGTTGCCTGAGCCCTCTTAAATTCCAAAGGAAAAGCATCCTATGGGGCTCTTATTGAAAAGCCTAAAAGTGATAAAGGAGACTTGATCCATTTAGTTGTGAAGCCCATCCTCTCCATCACAAAATCCAAAGGCCCTGATATGATTGTATCAGTATGCCTTCTCAAGGTGCAGTTTGCACAGTACTCAATGAGTTTTTTTTTTGGGTTTTAGAATCCACCATTTTACTAGCTACAAGTGCCGTTTGTAGATTTTGCCATCCTTTTTCAAAAAATGAAGAGAAAAGAATGATGTGGAAGAAAGAAGGATGGGTTCCAGAAATGTTTTATGACTTTTACCTTGATTATTCCCTTCAACCATTGAAGGTTTAATATTTTGTTACATCATAAAATAGGAAATGAATACATAGTTACAGGAATTGAATTGTCCTATTGATCCTAAATATTCCTGATTGATTCTAATTAACTCCAATTGATGTACATTACATTCAATTTCCAGAATCTTACTGCAGTCTATAACACTATTTACAATTGTTCTTAAGACCTTCCATGACTGCATATGGAATGTCAATAGTATCTTGTCCAACCTTCTTTAGTCTAATGCAGAGAATCTTAGCAATAATCTTGTAGATACTTTTTACTAGGCTAACAGGTCTGTTATTTTTTATATTTGATATTGGTCCCTCAATATGATTGAGGTCAACAAAGCTTTGAAGCCTTTGACAAACCTCCCAATTTCATGAGAAGATCATACTTTCTCCATAATGTCACCATTAACCTTGGGCCAACATTTTCAGAAGAACACCAAGGTGAAGTCATCTGATCCTGGAGCTTTATCTCCAGCACAATCTTAACTCCTTTCCAAACTTATTCCCTTGAGAATTCCCTTTCTGTCCATTCCTTTATCTCCTTCCTATTTGAAATTTTTGCTCCCTTGACTAAGGTCTCATTGTTGTCATGAATTTCCTATACAATTGTATCTACAAACTCACATCTTTCCTTTAACCTGTTCCTCTCCCTAACAAGTGAAAGTTGAATGAATGATCGTTGTACTCAACTTATGACTCATACAATGAAACTTTGGAGAAGAAGAATAAGAAAGTCATACCAAACACCCAACTGTAAATAGTTTGGGGGGGGGGGGGGGGGATACGGAGGAGTTCCCAATGACTTGTTTGCACCAAGAGAATGCATAGTTAGATGAAGATGTACAACAATAACAATACCCAGTATAATCCCACAAGAAGGGTCATGGGAGGGTGGTGTCTGCATTCTTTCCTCTACCTTGAGAAGTAGAGAGGTTGATTCTGCTAGACCCTCCACTCAACGTAAAGCATATTAAGAATCGGGTATGTAAAACAAATAAAGTAGTGAAGAAATCCATAATGAAAACAATAGAGAAGGGAACAGCAGCAATACTATGATAACTGAAGCCAAAGAGACAATAAATTAGAAGATTAAGATAGTAGAAGAGTAATAAAAATAATACTGATAAGGAAGCTAGACAACACTCGACTACCCACTAGCCTTCTATCATAATCTTCGACCTCTAAATCCTCTTCGACCTCTAAATCCTCCTATCTAGGGTCATGTCCTCGATAAGCTGCAAGTGTGTGTGTCATTTCCTACCTTATAACCTCTTCTAAATACTTCTCCAGCCTACCTTTACCTCTCCTCATTCCCACTATAGACAACCTCTCACACCTCCTTATGCAAGTGTTTGTACAACTTCTCTTCTCATATCTCATTTTCGCCACCCTTTTCTTGTCCACCACATAGGCCACTCCCACCTTGTTTCGGATATCTTCGATTCTCATCCTATCTCTCCTAATATGCTCACATATCTATCTCAACATCCTCAATTCCACTACTTCCATATTTTTGACATGCGAGTTCTTGACTAGCCAACACTTCGTACTATACAACATAGTTGATCTGACCACCACTTTATAAAACATGGCTTCAAGGCTAGGGGGGCACATTCTTATCACACAACACACTAGAAGTGATCCCCCATTTCATCAACCCCACTGCAATACAATGTGTAACATCCTCGTCAATCTCCCCACCCCAAATACTTGATATTTCCCCTTTTATTCCATGTGAGCATAGTGTGAGATTTCGAGACCCTCTATTTTAAATCCTCGATCTATTCGCTTTATTTTGGTTAAAGACTTGAGCTTTAAAGTCAATATTGCCACCTACACACTTATTGGCAATGGAAATCAGACTTCTTCTAAATACAGAAATAAGAAGTCCTGCTCCATATTCTACAGAGAGCTCTAGTGCTATTTTATCAGAATGGAGAATACTTCTGGTAAGTTAGAGTCAAGCAGATATTCAGCACTCCCTTCCCCCAGTACAGCTGACTGATTCTCCACAAGTATTTAGGCAACACTTCGCACTCATATTTCATTCTCTAAAAGTATTACTATCAAGTTCAATGCCCTTCCTTCTCTAACCCAATTTTCAGGACATTTCTATGATAATGAGTTCACTTTTTTCCAACTGACTAGTACTTGGGGTATCTTGCCAACTCATCCACCGGGCAACCAGCTACAAAAACAAGCACAAGTTCCAAATAATCCTGCCCACCAAGACTGATCATTTGCACTTACACTGAGTATTGTAACTGGGATTTCGACCAGAAATCTCAAATCATCACTCCTATGCTTCAAACCACTTGCCCATTCTTAGGGAAGACATAAACTCACTATTTAGGTTCAAATTATTATCTAACTGTAGCTTAATAATGTCTGAACACAACTCTATCTTCAAAAAGAAGTAAGACAAAGATGGACATTTGAGACTTGAAACATGGAAAGCCAGAAAGGCAAGTGGAAATCTAAGAACAGATTTATCATAACGAGCAAACTTTATTACTATATGAGAAGTTTCTTTCTAATACTCCCTTATATCAAGTGGTCAGGACCATGGGTTCCACCCGCGGCAGAGTGCAATTATTGCCTATGGATTAGCTTTAATTCTCTTAAAAAATTCATCGAATATTCATAGAATATCAATGTAAAACCTAGTAACTTAAAAAATATCAGAATCTAGAACCCCATAAGCTTCAAATCGTGGCTCCGCCTCTGGTTCCACCCTGATCTCCACAACAATCAACTACTGCTCTAAAGTCTCTACCTTCTACTTTCCAACAAGGGTTTGAACTTACTCCCCATAAATTTGCAGCAAAATGTATCAGAAAGACATTTCATTGTTGTACTATCCAAACAAGGAAACAATCAAGAACCATCCTAATAACAATAACTAGCAAATCCTAATGAAAATCACAAGCAATAACGAAAACCCATTTCAATTACGGAACTAGGGCACCTTAATTACACAAAAACAAAGCAATTGAAGTGATAAAAAAAAACCCATAAAAACAAATAAAAAAAAACTCACCAATCAAAAACTTCAAACCTGATGTTCTTCCCTTCTGACCACAAGAAATGAATCTCTCTTAAACCCACAAAGAAATGGCAAAAACCAAGACCAAGACCAAGAATATAGGCTCAAAAAAAGAGGACCAAATTGATTCCACCAACCCAAGAATCAACGCGTTTTTGAGTAATTTAGTATCTCAAGTTGAAGAAAATTGTCAATTCTGGCAACTTGGAATCTCAAATTCTTGTTAATTTGGATGAATCAGAAGCAGATTAGAGCTAATGGGGTAGATAGATAACGAACAAGAATGTCTGCAGTTGGGATTTTAGCTGCTTCTGATCGATGTTCGATAGAGAGCCAAGTTGGAAATTTAGCTTAACAAAGAAAGGGATTTAAGGTCCATTTTATATGTATTGACTTTTATAGAACAATGCTTTTGAAATAATATTATTACCATAATCATTTTTATAATAAAAGAATAATGGAATAATTACTATTATTATACTAAAAGATAACCCTAGTTTGTATGAGTATTTGTTGACCATTTTTGTATGATTTTTAGAGATTTTAATGTTTAAATTTCAAAATTTTGATTACATAACTATGAGATTTTTTTGGTCAAAGTTAATTGACTATATTTTTTTATATAAAATTATAAACTTTTACTCTTACAAATACAAATTATATGTGTTGGAAAATGTTACTTTCGATGAGTAATTTTTATTTTTATCTAATAATATGAATTCAACAATTAAAAGGGATTGATTGAATTTAAAAACCTATTCATTCTGATTGATCAAAGCTCATAATTAAAATACTATAAATGTAAATGAATTTGAAAAAATATACCATAAAATTACTACGTATGATACAAATAGTAATAACTATTAGTTCATAAAATTTAATTTCTTAAAAATCCAACAAGATGTAAAACTTCTCTATTATTAAATTAAATAAAAGTTATTTAACCAAATTGTTCATTAAAAATTGAGTGAAGATTTGTCATTCAACAAAGTATTACTTCAAAAAGTTTTCTCGAATTAATTTATTCATTATTAGTACTCCAATATTTCGTATTTCTTATCATAAAATTCAAATCATATATGCATAAATTGATTTTATATTTTTATTCGAGTAAATTTTTTGAATAATCATTTATATTTAGAAAATTGTCTAATAATATCACTTTTGTTTCTTTTAGGACTATAATATGGCTCAAATATTTTTATTTTCCTCAAAATATACTTGATACAATAAAAAGAAATTATTCTCTCTTTTAATGAGATGTTATGCCATATTATTTTATATTGTTTTAGCAACAAACCTTCTAATGCAAAGAGAGGAAGTCATTTTAAAAGATAAGTCATGAAGGATTATGTAGTTGTTTTGGATAAGAAGAGAAACTCTAGTAAAATATAGGAATAATGTATTGGTGTTTTTTGTTAGTTAAGTAAAGCACTTCTTTAGACATATTATATATCTGCTTTTGCTAAAACCTTTGCGTTCATATTATAGTCTGCTACAATGTGATGTTGTCACTTGCCTATAAAATGTTATTTAGCTATAAACTATAGCAAGTTACGATAAGCTTCTTTGAAGTATAAATACTAAAAATTGTTATTTTGAAGATCAAATTTATTTGCAAATATATTTTTGTAAGATATTGATGAATTTTTTTTACTTAATTTGATTTGTCCTCTTGATCAGATTCAAGAAACCAGTTCAATATTTTCCTCGATAAAAGCAAGACAATTTTTTTTTTATGGACATACAGGTAAATACTTGTGGATGAAATCTAGAACAAAGATTTTGGCTATAAAATTGAAGTAGCTAAATTCTCATACATAAAACAATGTATCAAGCTAGTGAAGGTATAATAATAGCGTGCAAACTTATTCACCTCTTTAGTTTTAAAATCTTTAAGAAGGGGAAAATGCTTCCATTGAATATGTAAAAAAGTTTCTTATACAGATATTAAATGCTTGTTTGGAAAGTCACTCGAGTAATTGGATTTGGTGTAATGGATGTAATTACACTATTTGACGTGTTTGGTTGACCATGTAATTATCTGGTCAACATATAATTCGGTATAATTGACAGTGAGTAATTACACTCTCCAATTCTCACATAGGAATTGTGAATTACTAGTAATTACATGGTATAATTACAAGCTGATTACTTTTATATTTTATTTTTCATTTCTATTTTTATTTTTTTGTTGTTATTTATTTATTGTTTCTATTATTTATTTATTTATTTATTTTTCCTTTTCATTTTATAAAAAAATATATTTTATTTTATGTTATTTATATTTCATTTCATTCAACCTTTATTTCATGTGATTCCGAGTAATTTTTCGTATTATCTATTTTTTTTTATTTTGGTAATAATAGATATTTTATATATAACTTCAGTAGAGGTTACATCAGGGATATTATAATTCCCAAACTTAGCTAGGTTAATGCAAGATACTAAGGACACTTGCTTATTTATTTTCATTAGCTAATTTTCTTAGTATTCTAATTTTAAATTAAAGTAGAATTTATGTATGTTATGTTAAAGTTTGACATAAGAGTATTATATTAAATTTTTTGTTTTGAATTTAGAACCTATGATATATTTTCAGTTTCACTTGTTTTAGTAATATTGTCTTGAGATTTCACATTGTAAGTCGTTTATTTTTTAGTTAGAATAGATTATATTTTTGTCAAATGTGTTAATAATTTATGACATTTTATTTATAATTTTAATCTTTTTGTCAAACTTGCATTCATGATGTTCATATAAGTCCTGTACTTTTAGTTTTTATGATTAATTCAATTAAAATATACTAATTTGAAAAATATAAATCAATTGCCTTTTTTTCTCATGATATTAGTTAAGGACATACATTTATCAATTAATATATTTTGAAAAGACAATATATATCTTAAATATTTAATTTAATATCATTTATAAAGTTTCTTATTTGTCTAATACAAATTTTAAATTTTAGATAATTCTCTTTTATTTTTAAAATTCAATATAATCTAATGATTGCAATTGTGCAATCAAACAGTACATTTGTAATTACACTGTGACAAATAAGCAAGTCAATGTAATTACTAGGTTGTGTAATTATTAGACTGATAATTACTATCTTAGTAATTACACCAATTCCAATTACGAGGTGGCTTTCTGAATAGACTCTAACAAACTTTAATCGTATAGTTAAAATATTTATTGTTAAAAAATAATAATAATAATAATAATAATAATAATAATAATAATAATAATAATAATAATAATAATAATATGATATGACATTCATTAGGAGAGAGGATGATATTTTTATTGTGTAAGTATATTTTGAGAAAAATAGAAATAGTTGAGTGAGATTATAGTTCTCAAAAAAATAAAAATATTACCGGACAATTTCCCAAACATGTGTGGCTATGTAAAAAACTCTCTGAATAGTCACCCATGTTTGAATAATTATCAAAATAATATCATTTTTATTTCTTTGATTACAATATCACCCAACTATTTTTATTTTCTCAAAATATATTTGACATAATAATAAAAAATTCTCTCTCCAAATGAAATGTCATACCATAATTTTATTTAAACAATAAACCTTTTATTACAAAGAGAGGAGGCCATTTCAAAAGAAAAGTCATAAAAGATTATTTAATTCTTTTGCGGAAGAAGAGAAACTCTAGTAAAATATAGAGATTATCAATTATGTATTAGTATCTTTTATTAATTACTTAAATATAGTATAATTTACAGCCAAATAATAATGTCATGCCACATTATTATTCTTTAAACAATAAACCTTCTATTGCAAAGAGAGGAAGCCATATTAAAAGAGAAGTCTTGAAGGATTATGTAGTTGTTTTGCAGAAGAAGAGAAACTCTAGTAAAATTTAGGGATTATGTATTAGTGTTTTTGTTAGTTATGTGAAACACTTCTTTAGTATATGTTTTCTTTAGCTAAAACCTCTATGATCATATTATAGTCTACTATAGTGTGATATCATTTTCCTATAAAACATCATTTGACTGTAAATTATAGTAAGTTATGACATGCTTTTGAAGTATTAATGCTAAAAACTATTATTTTGCAGAACAATTGTTTGTTCATATATTTTGGTAAGGCAGTTATGAAAATTTGTTACTAAATTTATT
The DNA here is from genome assembly GCA_029007595.1 of Solanum commersonii. Lineage (NCBI taxonomy): Eukaryota > Viridiplantae > Streptophyta > Magnoliopsida > Solanales > Solanaceae > Solanum > Solanum commersonii. Next base: position 303,591 of record JAJTWQ010000077.1, read on the forward strand.
TTGTCTTCTTGATCAACTTTAAGAAACAAGTTTAAATACTCCTCCGATCTACCTTGCCCAACACTTCATGTAACTTGCCCCAGACCTTAAAATAAAATTACGTTCCTCGATCTGAAGTGATGGAAAGGGGTACCCTATGCAACCTTATGTGCTATATCCTTAGACATAAATCTTGGCTTAACTATTGCGAATTATAATTCACCCTGACTAGAATAAAGTGGGTTGATTTAGTCAACCTATCCACAATGACCCAAATGAAATCATACTTCCCCAAGGTCTTAGGAAGACCCATCACGAAATCCATGGCTATCATTTCTCACTTTCACTCAGGAATAGGCATCCTTTGAAGTAAACATGTAGCCCTCTACTGCTCATATTTCACATGCAAACAGTTCTGACACTCGAACACATACTCACCTATGTCCCTTTTTCAGCCCAGACCACTAAAGCTGTCTCAAGTCCCGATATATTTTTGTTATACCCGGGTGAATCAAATACCGAGAGCCATAAGACTCTGCCAACAAATTCTGCATCAAGTTATCCACCTGAGGAAGGCAAACTCGTCCTCTAAAACATAGAACCCCCCCCCCCCCCAAGTGTCAAGTGTAGCATCTGAGGCCTCACGAAACACCACCTTGTTCTAGAGCTTGCTCATTCTGAAATTGCTTGGTTTTGATACTCCTCCAAAAATGTGGGCTTAATCTCCAAACTGATCAACACTCCATCATTCTTTGAGATTCCCACCTACACGAAACTAGATGCTAGAGTTTGAATCTCCCCAGCCAAAGGCCATTTAGACACCCCTAAGTAAGCTAAATTGCCCATGCTAATTTCTTTCCGGTTCAATGTGTCTACCACCACATTGGCCTTACCCGGATGATATTGAATGGTCACATCATAATCCTTCAACAACTCCATCCACCTTCTCTTTCTCAGGTTCAAATATTTCTGCATAAACACATGTTGCTGGCTACAATGATCAGTGACTACCTCACACTTGACACCATAAAGGTAATGTCTCCATATCTTGAGTGCAAAGACTACCGCTGCCAATTCCAATTCATGTGTTGGATAGTTCTTCTCATAGAGATCAATTGCCTTGATTAGGATATCACATTCTTTTCCCGCATTAACACAACACCCAAATCCGAATGTGAAGCATCACAAAGCAAAATGAAATCCTTACTTTCCTAATGCAATGTTAGGATGGGAGTCGTAGTCAAGAGAGACTTGAGCTTTTGGAAGCTCTCTTCACACTTCTCAAACCACTCAAAGGGTACCTCCTTATGAGTTTGTTTAGTTAGGTGAATAACAATGGAGGAAAAAATCTTAATACACCCGCGTAGGAGCTAGCAAGGCCCACAGAGCTTCTAACCTCAGTCACAGAGCTAGTGCGGACCCAACTCTTAACTGTCTCAGTATATTGGGGATATACCATCACCCTTTTCTATGAAACCATATGCCTTAAGAAAGCAACTAAGGTCAACCAAAATTCGCACTTCGAGAATTTGGAATACAATTTCTGTCTTTTTCGAATACCCAGAACGATGCGAAGGTTCTTTGCATTGTCTTACTTTCTCTTGGAGTAGATCAAGATATCATTTATAAACATAATTGCAAAAGAATCCAAAAATGGCTTGAAGACTTCATTCATCAAACTAATGAAAGCAGCAAGCACATTGATTAACCCAAACGACATCACTAAGAATTAATAATGGCTATAACCGAGTCCTGAATATTGACTTAGGTATATCCTTAGGCCTAATATTTAACTGATGGTACCCTGATGTTAGATCTGTTTTTTAATACATCGAAACACCTTATAACTGCTCAAATAAGTAATATATGTGTGGTAAAGGGTACTTATTTTGGATGGTAACCTTGTTTAACATCATGTACTATATACACATTTTTATGCTACCCTCCTTCTTTTTAACGAATAACACCAGAGCACCCCCAAGGCGATGCACTAGGATGAACATACCCCTTATGTACAAGCTGTTGGAGCTGGGTCTTAAGTTCTGTCAACTCATTCGGGGCCACCCGATAAAGAGGACTATAGATTGGTCTAGTCTCCGACTCCAAATATATGCAAAAATCAACATCCCTATCTGGAGGCATACCCGACAGGTCCGTAGGGAATACCTCTCGAAATTCTGAAACCACTGAGATTGACTCGATAGAGAAGGACTCCGCAATAACATCACGAAGATAAGCTAAGTAGACTAAACAACTAGTCCCCACCAACCTTCTAGTATGAATATAGGATATGATCTTTACAGGCTTATGTGTGTGCACACTTTCCCCTCTAGTCTCTCCCTACCCAAAATCTCTAGAATTGCAAGAATCTACTAGACCTATTTTGGTACGACAAAACTAACAAACCAAGGGATCTAATACCTACTTTGTCATGACCTAACCCGATGTGAGATGCATCCACACTAACGCCTGATGGGAGATCCAATTAAATACTACCACACAGTCTACTAAACAACCAAAAGTAAAAAGTTTTCAATAATTTTAAAACAAACATTCATAATCAAAAATTGAAGTTATAAAACAATTATGGAATACCCCATAGAATCTAAAAGTCATGAACCAAAACATCTACATAGTCTAGAATGTAGGGATGCAACCCCAAAATAAGAGTCTAAGTCCGAAAAAATGGACCAGAGAGAATAGAGAAATCCATAGCAGCCCAAAAGAAAAACTCACCCTTGGATTCAGGAAACACTAGAGGCACAACTGAGGTCATAAAGCAGCTACCATAATAGGCCCTGTACACAACAAAGAAAGAGTAAGTGCAGTATCATTACACCATATCCACAATGTACTAGTAGGAGTTAGTTATATGAAATATGAATAGGTAACCACAACTTAGTAAAATAGATAACATATGCAACAACATGATCAACAATAGTGCAACAAGCCAACCAGTTCACTTGAGAAACCCACACACACAAATAGTTAATGTACTAGGCATGTTACCTTAGCCAACCATTAGTATGTACCAGTGTGATACCCGAGCCAACCATATATGCATAACCCATACAAGGCGGGGTACGCATGCCAACTATTAGTATGTACCGGTCATGGTACAAATCCAACTAAGGGATATCTTGTACCACACATGGTACCTGAGCCAATCAATAATCACACATATCAATCACACCTACAATCATTAGGAATACAAATTACACTTGTACACCGAGTAAATACATTGCAATTGATAACAATATAACATGTATGTTTATATTCTTTCCATTTCCCTAGCCATATAACTATAGGTTATTACTAATGCAAGAGTTAACAAACACATATAACATAAATGAGAATCAAATAACCATTACCTTCCTTGAATCAAGCTCGAAATGCTCTATTGAACTTGAGCTTCCCCTTGTTATGATACCTAACCTGTTCCTAGACTACAATTAATCAACATAACACATAATCAAACCCAAATGACCTAAATACACCCGTATTATATCCTAATCCCAAACCCCATGTTAATTTCATGATAATTCTACCCAAACCAGGGTTTTTCATCACTAAACCAACCCAAACCCTCCCCTAAAGATCACCACCAATGATTCTAAGGCTATAGAATTGAATTACTAAGTTAGGGGAGTCATTTGCTTAGCTTTAGTGATGATTACAGTGGAAAATGAATGAAAACTACTATAGGTCGCCTTTGCACTTCTCCAAAATGTTATTGGTGGATTACGAGCGATTTTGGAGAGTTTTGTCCATTTTTAGCAACTTACCCCACCATAGCGGTCTAATTCCACTATATAGTGGCATTGTAGCGGGATATTCCACTATAGCGGGAATTAATTTAGGACATCGTAGTGGACTGCCTCCTGCTGTAGCATCTTGCATGAGATAAAACCTTAGAAATCCTCCAAAAGGAGTCCATTTCGCAATACACCTCCGAACCTTGACATTCTAAACTAACTCCTTCAGGTCAAGTTTGATATCGGAAGATCTAATTACCCAAATTCACTTTCGAAAAGTTCTGTGGACTCCTTAACATCATAGCAACCAAGAAATTAGACTAGACTTTGACGATTCCCCCAATCCTTTCCTTTGATCGCCGCATTCCTTCTTGACTCTAATTTCTTCCAAGCCTAGCCAATCTTGACATTTACAACTCTTCAAACCAAAATTTTTCTCCCTCACTTCTTTCACTAAAGGTTCACCCATAACGACTGTGAGGGTCGTTACACTTTTGTTAGTTATGTGAAGCACTTCTTTGACATATTTTGTGTTTTGTTTTGCTAAAACCTCTATGATCATATTATAGTCTACTATAGTGTGATGTTGTCATTTGCCTATAAAATATTATTTGAATGTAAATTATAGTAAGTTATGACTTGCTTTTGAAGTATATATGCCTAAACTTATTATTTTGAAGATCAAATTTGTTTGTACTGGTGCATATATTTTGGCAAGGCATTGATGATAATTTGTTATTAAATTTGTTTCTGTCTTCTTGGTCATCTTTAAGAAACTAGTAAATTTTTTTCTCGATAAGAGCAAGATTAAAATTATATATTAACGTACATGCAAATACTTGTGAATGAAACCTAAAATCAAGATTTTATCTATAAAATTAAAAAGTTACTAGATTCTCGTACAAAAAGTAATGGATTAGACTAGTGGAAATATAACAATACCATACAAACTAATAAACCTCTTTAGTTTAGAAATCTTTAAGAATCATATCAATGCGAATAGGTAAAAAAAACTTGCTTATAGAGACACTAATCAAGTCTCCATTGTATGTTAACACATTTATTGTTAGTTTTTTTTAAAAGGTACTAGTTTACTGTGCACGTACATATCTTGTTAATTAGTAATAATTATTAATTAGTAATAAATGTACATAGAAATAACATATTTTTGTGGGTACATTAAATTATTAAATAATAATTTTTTTAAAAAATAATGAAATTTTGAATATAAACAGTATTTAAAGACATGTTTCTCTTTAATCTTATGTATTTTCCTCTTAATGAAGATATTGTCATATCACTTAGTATATTTAATGTAAGAGTCGTCTTTAAATAAAAGTCTTAACCTATTCAATTTGATCATGAATAAGTTTAGTTCATCAATTATTTATTTAAACTCTAACCGGACACAATTTTATTACACATCAAATTTCTTTAATAATAAAAATTTCAACAGATTTTCCAATATCTATTGTATCATTGAGCAAAGTCTTAAGTTAATATACAGTAATTCCTTAAAATGCTGGCGAAATAGTGCATGTCCCTAATATGTAGAATAATAATGTAGTTGCTTTCCTAACTAATTTTATTTAGTAAGAAAAATTACTTTATATTTTGTTGGTTTTAAAGGAAAAGAAATTGCATGAAAAGAATAAAAATACTAAAAGAATGAAAAACAAGAAACAAAGCTTATGAACTGAAGTTGAAAGATCGATATTTTGTTACTGCAATCTAAGAACTCAATTTATAATAAAACTACTAACTTCTAAACCTAAAAGTAAGCAAAAAGATCTGCTAAAAGTATCAAACTCATGAAATCTATAAAATACTATTTATTTAAAATTCAAATAAAACACAACTCTTAATAATTGACTAGGTCTATCTTAATTAAATTACTGTAGGCAAAACTTTGCAATTCTAAAGGAAATATTTAATACTCCTTCTTGCTTTAGGAATTGTAAAATTTTGTTCCTCTATCTTGGGATCTCCGCACTTGATAACCGAAAGTGACCTTATCAATAAATCTACAAATTCATCTTTTGGCTTGTAGTTATTGTGTTTGTGTGACTATCGATTGGCTCGAATACCACACATTGTACAAGATATCTCTTGGTTGGTTTGGGTACCATGTCTCGTACATATTATCAGCAAACTCGAGTACCACACTTGGTATGGGATATCTTTCATTTGTCGCAGGTACCACACCTGATACATATTATCGATTGGCTTGGTGCCACGCCTGGTGCGGGATACTATTGGTTGGCTCGGGTACCACGCCTGACACATGTTTTACTATTCTTTTGTATATTGGTTCCATGAGTGAACTGGGATTAATTCTTTGAAATGTGATTGTTACATGTTGGTCCATGAGTGGCAAGAAATTGTGTTTAAATGTTTGGAGAGTTCTTGTGTAGATCGGGAGGTCAGATTAATCATTGTAGATGATATTTGAGGATCCTTGGTGGTCCGAATTACTTGAAAGGTGTGAGGAATCAAGTTTGAGTGATTGTGTATGATTTCAAGCTTGACTCAGGCAGTTGTTAAGTCAGGATGTTGATTGGGAGCTTTGCTCAATATCTAGCTTTTGCGATATTGTCAATTTGGGTGATTTGGATTGTACCTGATAAAGGGATTGGGTCAACATAGTTTAGTAAGATCCTCACAGGTGGTTTTCTAATTTGGACAAGGGTCAGGGTGTTGGTGTAAGTGCTTGAGGAATAATGGTACTCTAGTTAACATAGTTGTAGTGGATTGGAATCAAGAATGGGAACGGTTGAGGAATTTCTGGTGTTGGTAGAATGAGTGGTTTTGAGAAAGTATTTATATGATAGAGGAGTTAGGTTGTGATCAGATGTTGGGGGGGGGGGGGGGGGAATTGATGGTGGAATTGGCAGCGAAAAGAGGTGGGGTGATTTAAGGTATATGGGTTATGATTATTAGACCTGGAATAGTAAGGGTGTGAGGCTAAAGGTTGGGTTGGGTGATTTTTATATTGAATATTTTTTTTTCTGAGTATTTACATCATATTATGTGGTGGATTTGGCTGGATCGACGATGCCTCCCAATACGTATTGTTTGTACTGATAGTACTCTTGCTATGTCACTTGACAAAGTTTGGTTGCAGGATTAGTGATGTTTCTCAGGTGATGACAAAGATGATCTCCGACAACTTCTACCTATCTTTCCTTATGGTGGGAGTTGTGTCTTCTTATTTGAACATTGTGATCTCTTAGAAGCTCCTGTAGCTACTTAAACTAGTTCCTTAGAGAGGGTTCAAAGTATTTTTTTGACAAAGGTACTTTGTTTTAACTAATTTGGGTATTTCCGCATTTCATGTTTCAGTTTTGGGGTAAGGGTTCTGCTATCTAGGTGTTAGAGTAAGTGTCTTTATGGACCAATGGGTTGGGTTGGACAAATACTAAAGAAATAGTTAACATCCACACATAACTTATAACGGAAAATAATTAAACCATCACCTAATTAACACGACCCTTCCAAGACAATTTTCTCAGCTTGTAATCTGATTACCCATAGGTTACTTACCCATAGAATCATACCAATCAAAATCATAAGGCCAACACTACTAACAAAACACCTTACCACCCTAACCAGCAACAAACAACACATCTAACCATCCTGACTCTGTGCCCGAAGGCCTATGCATGAAATTTCCCATAAATCTACAATGCATTATGCATTTAGAAACAAGTCTAATTACTCAGGTAAGCCTAGCCTACTTGAGCGTCCAGCAGCAGAAGCCCGAAAGCCAATCTTCTCACTCTGTGAAGGTGAATGCTTATAAAAGTAGGCTTGGAATCCATGGGGTTTCACCCTCTTTTCCGAAGCTTTATGTGACAATCCAATATGGACGTGATGGCACTTGCCTATTCCCACCAAGACAAGTCAGCCTCAACCCAACAAAAACGAAAGAAAAGCGAAACTACGGTAAAATAAGAACAAGATAAAGGCGGAACACTTATTCATTCTAAACAATACCCCAAAGCCTAGTTGTCACGTGTACAAGACACTAAAGTAAATACTGATCAGTCTGATATTTGGACTCATTTGGGGCTTTGTTTATATAGATTTAGTGTCCTCAAATGATTAATTTGTGCCATAAACTGATGTTAAATCCTTGATTTTCAGGTGTATGGATTGAGGAACAAAGCAAAGACACTAGCATGCAAAAAGGAACAAAACAAACTGAAGAATTGAAGAAAAGCAAGCTTGTGATCGCCAAGAGCATTTGGCGAACCGCCGATTGGCTAGATCCACCGCCTAAAGTTCCAGTGTGCTAGCCCTAAGGGAAGAAACCAAGTTGGTGATAAAAAGGAGCAGTCGGCGCATCGCCGAGTAGTTCCGCGAAGCCAAGATAGATTGCCCAAAGTTATAGAACCCAATGATGCTGAATACCAAAGTGAAAAGGTGATAGAAGAGATCAAAGGGCGGCTAGCCGAGCCCAACTTACTTCGCCAAATGGCCATTCACAGCTTATTTTTGGCGACTATAAATTAGATTTTGAACATTTAGTTTAGTATCTTTTGACTTTGTTTGACATTTTTAAGTATCTATTTTTATTTTAGAACTCCTCTCTATAGTTTTTCATAGCTTTGAAAAATTTGACAAGTTCAATTTGGAGAATTTGGAAGTGGGTTTCGATGATTCGACAGATTGAAGCATTGTAAAGACTAAATCACTCTTACCCAATTGATGGATAATCGATTCGGTAATGATTTTTACCTTTTAATGATATTAGGCTAAAACCCCAATTCTTGGGGTGTGATCATGTGATTATGGGTTGAATTAGTTTATGGGTATTGCTAATTACTAGTTTAAATGTTATTTAAAAGTGAGTTTAATCATTAATTGTGGTTTAATTTAAGAATTGTTGTTGCAAATACAGTTCTATATTTGTGTTCTTAGCTTGCTCGAGAGAGAGATTTTAGAACTAAGATTATTGATTGATGGTTTGTGGGTATTGGGTTGACTTGAGTTTAGCTCGAGAGAGTGAATCCTAAACCCAATCCCACACATTTAGCTCAAGAGAGTGAATGAATTAAGGTGTGGGATGTTCTTCATTGTCATGCTTATTGATGTTTGAAAGAAATCACCTGATTCGGGGTAGTTGTTCAAGAGAAAACTATCTCTCCTATAGTCTATCCCACTCACTTATATTTAGCTATTTACTAGTAGTTGTAATTACCCATGTGTCTATATTTGCCTATAATTGATCACATCCCGAGAATCAGTCTCCTTATTGGTAGTTCGAAGTTTTTGTGACTGTTTGTAGTTGAACCCCCATCTGACATTCGTGTCACCCCTTTAATTCGATTAATGTTATTCTCAATAATTTCTATTCCTATGGCTGATTAAACCACATTTGCACTTCCTAATTGAATTTAAAACACATACCGCTCCCTGTGGGATTCGACCCCAACTTATTTAGTTGGATTTTATACTGATTTATGATCGTTGAACACCTAGAATTGGATGAGCTGTGCTTGAAACGTTGAATCAAAATGGCACCGCTGTCGGGGAGTGGTGTTGTTTGAAATTCTTTTGGTGAAGTTGAATTGTGTTTTTTTTAGTTATAGTTGAATTTACTTACTTTATTTTTGGTTTTGTGCTGCTTGTTAAAACAGAGGAGGAAATGAGCTTTAACGGAAGTAATGATAGCCAAGTGGGCCACCAAGATGATGTTGGAAACCTCAATGATGTCAATGACCTAGTCCAAATGGGTGGTATTGGGGCCATTCGTTTGCCTCCAGCTTAAGGGAACGCTGTGTTTCACATCACTAGCACCATGTTTCAGCTCCTACAACTGAAGGGCTTATTCGGAGGTCTGGCTCATAAGGATCCCCATGAGCATATTAGTAATTTTGTTGATGTTTGCGGACCATTTTCATTCAAGAACATATCGCAAGAATCGGTTCGTTTGAGGTTTTTCCCATTTTCTCTGATGGGTGAGGCGAGCAAATGGTTGGCGGAGTTGCCAAGAGATTCCATCACTTCGTGGGATGATCTTATTACTGCATTCCAAGTGTTTTTTTACCTCCTTCGAAGATGATGACTCTTCGGGACAACATCCAAGGTTTCAAGCGCTTGGAAGGTGAGCCAATCCATAAGACATGGATAAGGTTTAAGAAGCTAATGCTGCAATGCCCAACTCATGGACTTCCAGATAACGTGCTGTTGGAATGTTTCTATAGAGGTCTTGATTCAGTAAACAGAGGAATGGCTGACCAACTTTCTCTGGGTGGTATAATGCGACAACCCTATGCGATAACATCCCAACTCCTTGATCGCATGATCAAGATAAACAAAGATCAAGAGAGGGATCAGAATTTGCCCAAATTGATGACCCAGCTGGATATCTTGGCCAAAAATATTGTGGAATTTGAAGCATCTATATATAATATAAAGCCAAATGTAGAAAAGGTGATGTGGCACCTCTTCTAAGGCCTCGATTGCTATTTTTTTTTCTTTTTTTAAAAATATATTTTATCTTATTTTTTAATAAAATATTAACCATATTCCATCTTATTTATGAAGTTCCATTAATTTTTTAATGACCATATTACTTTATTGTCTATAATAAGCTATTACATTAATTGTTAATTATTCTATATATTATTGAAGAATTGCAAAGGTCACCATGTCTTCTCCTTGCTTAATTTCTTACCATTACTCCTTTTTACGTTTTCAACTCATCCTCTCTTTTTTTCTCACTAGATTTTGTGTCTTTTTCCTTATTTTCTTGCCTAAATATTTTGTAGAAACTAAAGATAATTTTATTTATTTTGTTCACCATTAATCACTTTTTCCTAAAACCTTTCTCTATTCCTTCTTAAAAGTATTACTAAATTACAATTAAGACACTAATTACCAATATAAGTTACAATTGTATTGATTACTACATTACTCTTTTAATTTATATTATTCAATAGTTAAAAGTTTATTGATTACTACAAATACTAGAGCATGTCATTTTCACCAATGTAAGAATTTCTTCTTCTCTTTTCCTTTCTTCATTATATTTATACTAAAGTACATCACTTTGATTATGTTTAATTTTAAAATATATAGAATTATAGATTATTTGTGACTAACTTCTATTGTTTATCAGATGAGCATATGACAAATTTGGGAATTCAAAATTCAATCTTAACGAGTACAATATCTAATTTATGTTACCAAATTGCATCACTTTGATTGTGTCTAATTTTATAATATATAGATTATTTGTGACTAATTTCTATTGTTTACCAGAAGATAAGATGAGTATATGACAATTTTGGTAATTCAAATCCAAATTCAAATTCAATCTTGGCGAGTACAATATTTCACTCATGTTACTCTTTTCATTTCAGCTTGTTTGATCTCTTTTATTTGCAGTATTCCTTTTTATTCTTTTTTTTTTGTTTTGTTGCTTTTTCCCTCATTAGTGGTGATTTTACTGTACTTATTATCCTATGCATATATATATTTTTTGTAAATAATCTTTATTGTTTATAGTGAAAGATAAGATGAACATATGACAATATTTGGGGATTTAAGTTTAAGTTTGATGAACCCACTAGGAAAAGGAACCCCTACATTATTGTTTTTGTCCATTAATCTTCAATGGTGTAGTGAAAATTGACACTGTGTACAAATTAAATATTAGAGGCTAGGATAATTTTCTTAAGTATTCCTACAAAGATTCTTTTATTTATTTGTTTTATTTTAATTTATTCTAATTTTCTTTGGTACTCCAACAGAGATTTATTTATTTATTTATTTAATTTTAATTTATTCTTATACTAAATAATATTTTTGAAATTTCAGGTAAATTATTTTTAACTATGAAGGCTTGAATCGTTTTGTTCATTATCCTTCAAGATTTTTTTTATTGTTTCAACATTGTATATATTTTTTTTTCTTCACAAAAGTTAATTCTTTTGTTCTAATGAAAAAATTGTGAATAATGAAATCAATTTTGAGAATTAGGAAATTCCACAATTTTTGTTTATGTTTACTTTTTAGAATAATTTAGAAATATTAACTAAAATATAGATAAATTTAAAGGAGTATTTTTAGTTAATACATATAAATAGTTTGAGTTTAATTTATTTGAATACTTTATATTCTTTGCGTAATTGAGACTATGTATCTTTCAATCTATTCATTTTTTATATAAATAATAGGTAGTATATTATAATTGTAGTAAAAATTAGTCACGATAGAAAATGATTTACAAATATTTCATAAGCTAAAATTAGTGAAAGATGAAAAAAAATTTAATTATTACTAAACAAAAGAACAATAACTTTCGAATATATATATATATATATATATATATATATATATATATATATATATAGTTGATATCATAAAAATAAAAATCTTTGTTTAAAGGAACAAAAAATAGAAATTAAAAAAAACACCATTTTCCGTACAAAAATATTTATTAAATATATTTAAATTAAGCTTATGTATATTTCAGAATAAAAAAATTATGTGTAGACAAACATATCCATAAAGAGTTCAACTTATTAAATTAAACTTAGGGAAAAAGGTCTGAAATATTCGAACTTTGATCGAAATTGTTATAACAATACCGAACTTTGGAAAGGACCTTTTTACCCCTGCACTATTTAATAGTGTATTTTAAAGGTATATATGTGTCCACGTGGACATCATAAATATTGTAATATTATAAATAGTAACGTGTCCACATGGACACATATATACCTTTAAAATACACTATTAAATAGTGCAGGGGGTAAAAGGTCTTCCATAAAGTTTGGTATCGTAACAACAAATTCGACCAAAGTTGGAGTATTTTTCAAACTCTTTTCCCTTAAACTTACTTTTCTTATTAAAATAAGGAGAATAATTTTAAGTAATTTTTTTTCATAAGATCGAAAGTTCTCAAGTGATTTAAAATTACAAAAGGTATAAAATTTAAGTACTAATAATAAACTTAATTAAGACTTAAAATTTGATATATTTGGATTAAACACTACAAAAAATCTTTAGAATATTTGTATTACTCAACTATTCTAAAAATTAGTTATTTGGCGAATTTAATTAACGAACTATTTATGATCGCGCGAAGCGCGGCTAAGTTCACTAGTTGTACAATAAAAAAGTAAACTTCCTGGCCAATCAAGGAGTAAGTCATCGTGCAAATTACTCAAGGCCGGGTGGTAACCAAGGATGGAATAGAGAAGGGGAGAAGAATAGGTTCGTTCCTCGCCATGTGTGTCAAAAGCCCAAGGATTCTGAGGGTGGCCAAACAAAAGATATGCTCTCACGTATTCTCAACAAAGTCGATGAATACGATAGAGTGTTGACAGAGATAAATGAGAATGTCTCGACTCTAAATTAGATGGTGAACTCTTATTCCATCTTGATCAAGCAGTTAGAGACCCAAATGGGTCAGATTTCTTCACATCTTAACCCAAGACAACAAGAGGGGTTGCCTAGTGATACTATGGCAAACCTCAAGAATGAAGCTTGAATAGGTACTTGCATCGTGCCACGACGTAACTAAGACACTTCTTGGGAAGCAACCCAAGTTTTTAATGCTTTGAGTTTGTTTTTGAATAACGGGTGTTGATTGTGCAAGTTGAAAGATGGAATGTGGGTGAAAATATGTAGGTTGGCGAGCCAAGAGTCCAGTCGGTGACTCACTGAATAGGTTGGCAAGCCTGACTTGGACCGCCGTTGGACTCACAAAAATATCAAGTGGGAGTCTATAAAACTCGGCGGGCCAATGGCTAAATCAGCGGCTCGTCGAATAGGTCGGCGAGCCCGATTTTGTTCGTAGTTTGGACCCCCAACTTTACTAGAGATCCTGTAAAACTCGGCGACGTAAGTCACCACTCGGCACATCGCCGAGTGGTTCGGCGTGGTCGACTAATACCGCTGAAAGGGCAGTGAACTGAAAGAATTTAAAAGGCCAAATGTTTTAAATTTTCAAAATCTTTCACATTCACTTATTTCTAACCTCGTACTCTCTCACCCACACTCTAGATTTTCCATATTTTCCCCTTTTTTTTATCGCTTTTTGTTCTTGATCTCGTGCTTTACATTGCCTCTTAGCATATCAAATTCTTCATTTGGCTTAAAGATATGGCTAGACCTAAAGTACCGGGACGAGACATGCCACCTCGCAAGCGGGCAAAGGGAATCGTAATCAATGAGGATGTAGCTGCATCCAAAACAAAGACTACCAAACTTCCTACCAAAGGTGGAAAGGGCAAAGGAAAGGGCAAGGCGCCCACAGTTGAGTCACCAAAGGTCAGCTTCAACAGGGAGTCTACGCTACTCACCTCACCATTCCTGAGAGCGAGGGGGAACACCAGGGCCCTCAGGCTGTCATTTCTGAACCTACGGATGATTTTCTTATATCATGTTTTTACTTGGTCAATTGCATGTCATAAAATGAATTGTCCCCTTTAGCATGTTTTAAATGTTTTTATGCATAGTTATAATACTTGGTACATTGTTTTGTACTAACACATACTCTTGCCTACATTTTTCCCAAATATAGGGTCCAATAGACAGGTTTCCCAATTTTGTGGCTAGTGTTGATTCTTGAGATTTCCCGGGCTTGGTGAGTCCTCATGCTTTTGAGGACGGAGTTTTATTGATTGAATTTCTTTCCATGTATTTCTCTTTTTGGACATGATGTATGGGCTAGGCCCAATTTCATTCTATTGTATTAGATGGCTATGATGAGACATGAGTTTTAGACTTCCGCTTTTCTTTATAAAAATATTTGGACTTGGACTATTGTTTTACTCTTATTGTTCCATTTCTTATGTTATGAGAGTTAAGTGGCTTGTATGGAGTCCTTCAGGGTTCTATACGTCATGTTGTATCTAGGGTGTACCCCTGAGTAATGACAAAAGGATCAGACACAATTTAGGAGAAGGATCTTTATATAGATAGACTCTATGGAAACGACTTTAGAGTAATAAAAGAAGTGAAGTTTCCTAAATGTTTTGTAGCATCTTATTCATAAATGTGGCACGCTTTATACTCATGAACAAGACTCTACTCAATGCGGCTTGTCAGACATCTTAGGACCTTTTCTAAAACCTTGTGCTTTGAATACCAAGTTTATCACGACCAAAGTACACCTTAGAGACATGGCGTATAAGACCCCAAGAGGCCATACACAAGCCACTTGAAATACATATAAACAACATAACAAGGAAAATTAGAAAATCTCATATTGTAGCAAAAGAGTTTGAAATAAAGCGGAAGTTTAACATAGTCTTGACAAGCCATCTAGTACGTCAAAAGAAGTGGTTGAGACATAACCCGTACATTATTAAAATAATTAGGCACAAGTATGCATTAGTGTAATAAGTATGAGGGATATGCATAAAACATGGAAACATGATCAATAAGGGAACAATATCGAAAATATGATATGCATGACCAAGCTAAACATAGTAAAATCATTTACGGAAGAATCATAAATTACGAACATAGTCAATGCATCTTAAAATCATGAGCAAAACTTCATAAAATCTTTAATAAAAACTTAGTTTATTTTGTGGGATTTTACTATTAACCAACATACACCACGTTAGCTATAACATGGAATCCGTTGTCTTACTCCCACACCGAAAAGAGATGACATTGCTTTCTAAGACAACAACCTTAAACTTCTAGCTTAGGTGGATTCACTAACTATGTCACTTAATAAAACCTACGAGGGCATGTAGCTAGGGACACCGAGATTGCTACTAGAGACCCGACCTCTACTAATGGGAAAGCCTCCATTTCAATATCCTCTTAGTGCTAAGTAAAAATTCCAAAAGAATAGTAATAATGATAAGCATATCATCATCCATAGAAAAACATAATTAAGTTACTAATCCAAGCTAAAAATATCATAGAGTAGCTCTTTAAACCATGTGTGAGAAAACCTTTCACCATTCATGATTTCTTAAGTATGTGAGAAAACCTATCACAATTTCATTGATGCTTATCCTAAAGCAATCTAGATCATAATACATTCATTTTTCATAATCATGCATACTTCATGTAAACATCATTCATATTTCATAGTTTCTTCATAAATTCATATCTTTTAGGGTTCATAGTCAAAAGCACGATCAATACATGGATCCATAGGAAATTGATTGGAAAGCATGCAATTGAGTCAAAACAATCATAACATGATCAAATTAAAACAATTTAATCCATATAATCAGAACCCATGGAGAATTGAATGAAAACCTAATCGATGTGATTGAAATTGAATTGGAGAATCGGAGAAAACCTAAGGCTCAAAGGGTGAATGGAGTCCATTGAAAAAATCCCACATACCTTTATCTTGAAGCCCAAAACAGTGGAGGAATTGTAGACTTGAAAACTTGAAGAACCCTAGAATCTCTTGTGAGCCTTAGAGAGAGAAACTTGAGAGAGATTTTGGGGTTTTGGGGGAATGAAAAGGAATGGGTAGTTTCCTAGGAGTAAAATCAGTTATATTATTTATAGGATAAAATGACGTAGTATAGGAATTGGGATTATAGGAAAATACCCAAATACCATTAAAAATAACTACGGGATAGTCCTGTTGTTTGGACCTACGGTTTGTAAAACTTTTTACAACCCATACTTGTTAACCGTAGAACCAACTTCAGAAACCCAAAATTAGTCTTACTTTCCATGAGACCTTCTTACGGTCCGTCTAATTCCTATGGTTAATAGACCCCATCCGTAGAACTCAACTTTTAGTCCAAAATTTTACTAAGTCTGAACCATTTCTATGAGACCATTCCTATGACCCATAGAACTAACTACAACCCATCAAATCCTTGCATAGAACTAAGGACTTAAATCAAATCTCTAAATCATCCCTATGGACCAATCGTATGATCTAAGAAAAATCCTATGATTCTCCCTGTCAAGTCATAGATCAAATTTTTAGAAACTTGAATTTTCCCAAACTCATTCTAGGTCCTATGATTTACTTCCTATGACCCGTAGGACTTTCTACGGTCTTTAGATTGGACTCGTAGACTACTGCTTCAACAAATTCGCTGAACTTTTCCTTTCAACTAGACTTTCTAATTTCTGGGGTGTTACAATGAGGATCCTTAGTGTATAAGATAGTGGGAATTATGGAAGTGTCTATGCTAGAAAAGACAGAGTTGGCCGCCTATCAACTCTAGGTGTTCCTCAAGTTTGGGTTGAACAAAGGAAAAGTGAGAGGGTCGTGGATGTGTGTCCTCTTGATTGGGAGAAAATTAAAGAAGCTTTTCATGATCATTTCTTTCCTCTTGAGATGAGAGAATAAAAAATGCTTGAGTTCATAAATCTTCGACAAAGGAAGATGAGTGTGAAGGAGTATGTGTTGAAATTTATTCAATTCGCTAAGTATGTTGCGACTATGATTACCGACTGGTGAGTCCACACATTGAACTCATTTAGGGCTTTATTTTGATAAGAAGAGTGTCCTCGAATGCTTATTTTGTCTCAATATCTGATGAAAACTATTAAGTTTCAGGTATTTGAAGTTTTATTGAAAACATGGACACTTAGGTGCAAAAAGGAACAAAAAGGCTAAAAAGAAGGAAGAAGCTAAAGCCTCAGCATCGCCAAACACACTTGGTGATTCGCCGAAGGGATTCACTCCACCCTTTGTTCCAGTGCGCGAAGCCCTGAAGAAGAAGGATTAAAAGGCGATGAAAGGAGCAGTCGACGCTTCGCCGAATATTTCCGCGAAGCAGTACTATATTGCCCAATGGTCTAGAACGTGAAGATGCTGAAGGCAAGCATGAAACGACTATAAAACAGAAGAAAGGCGAGTCACCGAGTCATTCAACGACATCGACTAACCTCACCGAAAAATCCGTCAGCACTATTTTCTAAAGTCTATAAATACTAAACTTATTATTAATTTTAAAGAGTTGAACAATTATTTTAATTTCCAGAATAGAATAGTACTTTTTGGGATATTTTCTCTCAAGTTTGGAGAGTGTTTTGTAGGAGACTTGAAGAGAGAAGTATTTCATCTTTCCCAAGTTGGAAGTGGGTCTTCTCCATTCTTCTTCCTTTGCTTAAATCAAGGTTTAATTTATTATACCCATTTGATTTTAGCATCATTTTGGGTGTATTTTGTTATTTCTTGATGTATGGCTAAAAACCCCCATTCTTGGGGTGTGATTTGAAAAATATGTGTTGATATTGTTGTTGGGTCTTGCTTGCTGATAGGTTAGATGTATTTTAATGGTGATTTCACCTAGTGGTTGTGGTTTAATTTAATGGATTTGTAGTTGCAAATAGAAAACCACCCATGTGTTTTCGGCTTGCCCGAGAGGGACCAAGACCACTAGACTGATGGCCTAAGGAGTGGGTCGATATGAGGTTCAGCCCGAGAGGGTGAACCTTAGTCCCATATCCTAACACTCAGCTCGAGAGAGTGAGTGGGGTAAGGCGTAGACTGGTCTAATGCGGCAAGTGGGTGTCCGAGAGAAACCTATTTAAAACGGGGTAAGTTTCCTGAGAGGGAACTTATTTCCATCTAAAGCTTAGCCTAGTCACTATTATCTCATAAATTTCCTATCGAAAGCATGTACCCAACAATTTATCTCAACTTGTATTGCGGTCACACCCCAAGAACTTTCTCCTATACTTGATTGTCTTATTTACTTTTGCTGATTTTACTACTAGTGATAAAACCCCCAATTGATAGTTGACACTTTTGTGTTACCCCCTTTAATTTACAATGTTTTTTTTCGTTAATGTCTTTAGCTATGACTAATTAGAGCTAAATTTTATTTTTCTATTAATTCTCAAAACTATTCCCTTGGGACATGACCCCAACATTTAGTTGGGTTACTATATTATCGATGATCATAGACACTCGTACCATAGAGTAGTATCGTTGGTCACGATAAGCATCAAAATGGCGCCGCTGCCGGGGTGTGGTGTTATTTGAGAAGTTTTAGATTAGTAGAATTTTTGTTCTTCTTAGTTGTAGTTTACTAATTTAATTTTTAGTTTTCTTCTATTGATTGTGTAAACATTTCAGAAAGCATGAGTGTTAACGGTAGTAACATGATCCAAGTGGGCTATCAGGATGATATTGGTACCTCAACGATGTCCAAGAGCCCAACATCAATGATCCACATCTCATGAGAGGTGTCGGAGCCATCCGTCTACCTCCAGAGGGAAATGCGGTGTTCCACATAACAAGCACCATGTTGCAACTTTTGTAACTAGAAGGACTTTTCAGTGGATTGGCTCATGAAGACCCACATGAGCATCTTTAAAACTTCGTGGATGTGTATGTACCTTTCTCATTCAAGAACATCTCTCAGAATCAGTTTGATTAAGACTATTCCCTTTCTTATTGATGGGGTAAGCTTGCAGGTCGCTAGTTGAATTACCACGAAATTCAATCACTTCATGGGAGGAGCTGGTCATCGCATTTAATGTGCAATTTTTCCCTTCCTCGAAGATGATGACTATTCGGGATAACATCCAAAGCTTTAAGCTTCTGAATAGAGAGCCTCTTCACGAAACTTGGCTCCGATTTAAGAAATTGGTGCTACAATGCCTGACCCATGGTCTACCTAATAATATGCTTCTTCAATACTTTTACCGGAGTCTAGACTCGATGTACAAAGGTGTAGCAACCAACTCTCGCTCGGAGGCTTAATGCAGCAACCATATGCAATAGCAGCTCAACTTCTCGATGGGATGACAACCATTAATAGGGCGTGGTACACTCGCGAAGACCAGGTCTCACCGGTCACATTTCAGCTATCAAAGGAGCAGGTTGAAAAAGATAATGAGAGACCAAAACATGGCCAAGATCATGATGCAGCTTAACATTTTATCTAAGAATGTCATGGGGGTTGGTGACCGTGGTGTAAATGCTGTGGGAGTCGGGGGTCCGAATCCTGAGGATATGAAGTTTGAAGCCATGTATGATGAGGAAGTAAATTTCCTAGCTAACCAAGGTAGGGGCGACCATTCAAACAACGCAAGGCAGGGTGGTAATCAAGGATGGGTTAGAGACGAAGGCTGGAAGGATCGAGATCGTTAATGGAGGGACCCTAATCCAAATTGGAAAGATAGGGAGAAGGATAAATATGTGCCTCCTCACGAGCGTCAGAAGCCCAAGGATTTGGAAGGTGGTAAGTTCTCGCATATCCTAAACAAAGTTGAAGGGTCAGACAAAATGCTAAAAGGTATGAAAGAAGACATGTCTACCCTCAGCCAGACTGTCACCTCTCATTCGGTTTCAATCAAAGAGTTAGAGAGCCAAATGGGTCATATCTCGTCTCATCTTAATCCGAGACAACAATGGGGTTTGCCAGTGATACTATAGCTAACCCCAAGAGTGAGGTCTAAAGGTTAACTTGCGTTGTGCCGCGACGTTAACTAAGGCGCTATTTGGGAGGCAACCTAAAACCATTTACTCTCCTTTTGTTATCTTGATAAAATAATAGTGTGATGTTTGTACAGATTGAGTAAGAAAAGTGTTTGAAAAGATGTATGGAGGCGAGCAACAGTTCAGTTTGGTGGTTCGCTGACAAATTTGACGTACCTAATCATTCCCACTATTTAACGCAATACATCTTAAAGGTTGAGTCTGTAAAACTCGACGGAGTATGAATTTTGTCGGCGCATCGCCAATCCAATTGGCAATCTCGATAAAGACCGCCAATGCACTGCTTACCTAAACTGAAAACTCTGTTATATTCGGCGAGGACATTAGATATTCGGCGTTTCTGCGAGTGATTGAGCGAGATCGACTAGCATCGCCGAATAAGCAGAAACTGGATGGTCACAAGCCACAAGTTTAAAAGTTCCATCTCATTCACTTTCTTTCACCTTGTCCCTTTTTACAAACTCACACTCACACTTTAGTAGTTATATTTCTTGCACTTTTGGAGTATTTTAAGTGTCGAATTGTGCTCGGATTAGGATCACATTACTGCCTAGCAAGTCAGTACTATCTAATTAGGCATCAAAGATTGGTAATCAAACCCCTCAGTTATTTGATCAGAATTTTTACTCATTTGCATGATTACTGACAGTATAAAATCGTTGTTGAGTCTCTGAGTTACTGGGATTGTATATATTATCGATTAAGACTTGGTATTTTCTGCATGATTTGAGGGACTATAACTTAACTTTGCTTTGAGTTGAATTGTTGCGCAGTGGGAATAGAAGTTTCTTTGGGTTTTTGTTGAAATTGAGTTATATAAGCGTAAGTTGCATTATCTGGGGTTGCGGGGTGAAATATGAAAGGCTAGGTCGAAAATAGACATGTGAGCTGATCGACGAAATGAACAAATTCCGCCGAACTGCTCAGTGGTCGCCTGACATCATCGTTTCACCTTTAGCTGAATGCTTTATGCATTGATTAATCTGTGACTTTCAGAGGTCTGTTTAATTCGCAAATGCACTCGGCGATCCACTGAAAGATCCCTTGTTTGCCCTTTGTCTGCGCCCTGGTATCATTTGTACATCATTTTCAGCGTTTAGCCTAACAGGATAAGCGCTTCGCCAACTAGCTTGGCTGAGCGATTCCACACCCAGAAACACCCATTTACCCTTGTGTGAATTACTATCTTACTTATCCTCGAAGTCTTTGCAGGAATGGCTAGACCAAAAGTCGCAAGGAGAAATGATCTACCCAAGCACATAAGAGCACGAGAGTTTAAAAACGATGAAAAGAAAGCAAATCTAGCCAGACAAAGGAAATATACCAATGAAGCCAGAGCAAAGAGACGAATTCCCATCGACCCTAATGTGCCTTCATGGGTTCGAGGTTTTGTTAATGCAATACGGGCCTTCGGAGCAGCTCAGGAGATAAATCAGATGATTGCAACTAATCTTGCTGCATAGACCACGACAAAGGCAAACAATGAGGACTAAAATAACAATACTCCGGGGACCATGGTTTACCTTCAGGGAGATGCATCGAATGCCCTAGCAGATAGAGAGACTGCATAGACAGGACTCTTCTTTAGGTCTTTTTCTGTCTTATCTTTCTTCAATTCTGGGTACTGTCATTACTTGCATTTGAGGACAAATGCTTTTATTTGTGGTGGGGTGAGACCCACATTGTTTTACTTGTTTCAGATATTTGTATTTTGGTATACATTTGGGTTATCTGTTTTTAATTGTGTTTTTAAAACTGCTTTGCAATTGTGTGAGCTTGTGCCTCTGTTTTCGCTTATTTTTAATTGCAAAATGACTTTGACCCTTCCAAAGAATTTTGAGTTTTTTCGCACATTTTTGC
Organism: Solanum commersonii; assembly: GCA_029007595.1. Classification (NCBI taxonomy): domain Eukaryota; kingdom Viridiplantae; phylum Streptophyta; class Magnoliopsida; order Solanales; family Solanaceae; genus Solanum; species Solanum commersonii. The sequence continues at coordinate 325,596 of JAJTWQ010000077.1, forward strand.
TACCCTTCGTGAGTTGAATGTGGCTGTTCTTTCACAAAAATTTGAGTCTCGATTTTGATTAATACCGATGACTTGAATATTGCTCTTAATTGAACGAACATGAATGTATGGCTACAGTGAGGCCAAATGAAGTTGCATAGACAATATGTGAACTCTTTGCATCTCATTGTGATTAGCCATTTATTGAATTGATTCTTTTGTAATGATTGTTGCACACTAGCGAAAGTGTGTAGTCTTGTTTGACTTAAGTGTCAATGCCTTGTGTAATTAGCTTGCTTTGAACCATGCATGAATAAACCTAGAATTTGCCTTGTTAGTCTGATTGATTTAGAAAAGTGTCCTCTTGATATGATCTTAGGCAACTTTAAAGAGTGTGAGCCAAATTTGACATATACCTCTTTTGTGGCCTACCTATGAGTGTGTGAACCTCTTTTGAACACCCTTTGAACCTTACCTTTCTTTGGAAGAACCTTGATGAACCCTAGACCTTACTTGACCCACTACCTATAATCCTCTTAATTTGTGGTTTAGTGAATAGCCAACTTAGGCCAAAAGCCTAAGTTGGGGGTGTGGTGAAAAGGAAAAGGAGAAGTCAAGAAGTGCAAGAAAACCCCCCCTTAACCCATGGTGTTGCAGAACAACGGAAACCCTTACAAGCAATCCATGGAGGTGAATAAAAAGATGACTTAAAAGCACTAGAAAAAGAATTGAAAAAGGGAAAGAAGGGAATGCCTTGAGAACACCACACCTCACGAGGATGAAAAAGTCACTGAGCCTAAATGACAATACCTTTGCACTTAGCCCCATTACAAGCCTTGAAAAGACCTTTTTGATTTTGAGTAAGCCAATTCAAAAGTCGATTGGAAAATAAGAGCAAACCTGTGGGTGAAAACATGCATTGTGTTCCTTTTTTTGAGTGTGAGCGTTGCATCTGATTCCTAATCTTAAATTGATTAACCTATAGGTGTGAATATGAAATCATTCTTTGTGTGAGGGAATTTAGATACTTTTTGTTGAGCTTGAACTCGCACAAGTAGCAAGTATTGCGAGCATGAGAATCTTTGGTAGTGGTGTGTCACAACTTGAATCTTTGAGTACACAGTTGAATTTTGCTTAAGTACTTTGAGTCTTGTTGTGTCTGTTCATGATTTAGTCTTGTGTAGCACTATTTAGGATACCTTGTTGAATGGCTGAACTTGAGTTTGCTTGAGGACAAGCAAAAGCTTAAGTTGGGGGTGTTGATGAGTCCACAAATTGGACACATTTAGGGCTTTATTTTGATAAGAATAGTGTCCTCGAATGCTTATTTTGTCTCAATATCTGATGAAAACTCTTAAGTTTCAGGTATTTGAAGTTTTATTGAAAGCAAGGACACTTAGGCGCAAAAAGGAATAAAAAGGCTGAAAAGAACGAAAAAGCTAAAGCCTGAGCATTGCCAAACGCACTTGGCGATTCGCCGAAGGGATTCACTCCGCCCTTTGTTCCAGTGCGAGAGGCCCTGAAGAAGAAGGATCAAAAGGCGATGAAAGGAGCAGTTGGTGGTTCGCCGAATATTTTCGCTAAGTAGTAATATACCGCCCAATGGTATAGAATGTGAAGATGCTGAAGGCAAGCACAAAACAACGATGAAACAGAAGAAGGGCGAGTCACCGAGTCATTCAGCGACATCGGCTAACCTCACCGAAAAATTTGCCAACACTATTTTATGAAGTCTATAAATACTAAACTTATTATTAATTTTAAAGAGTCGAACATTTATTTTAATTTCCAGAATAGAATAGTAGTTCTTGGGATATTTTCTCTCAAGTTTGGAAAGGGTTTTGTGGGATACTTGCAGAGAGAAGGATTTCATCTTCCCCAAGTTGGAAGTGTGTCTTCTCCATTCTTCTTCCTTTGTTAAATCAAGGCTTAATTTCTTATACCCATTTGAGTTTAGTATCATTTTAGGTGTATTTTGTTATTTCTTGATGTGTGGCTAAAAACCCCCATTCTTGGGGTGTGATTTAGCAAGTATGTGTTGATATTGTTGTTGGGTCTTGCTTGCTGATAGGTTAGATGTATTTTAATGGAGATTTCACATAGTGATTGTGGTTTAATTTAATGGGTTTGTAGTTACAAATACAAAACTACCTCTGTGTTTTCGACTTGCCCGAGAGGGAGGTCGCGAAACCAATACCACTAGACTGATGGCCTAAGGAGTTGGTCGACATGAGGTTCAGCTCGAGAGGGTGAACCCTAGTCCCATATCCTAACACTCAGCTCGAGAGAGTGAGTGGGGTAAGGCGTAGACTGGTCTTCATGCTGCAAGTGGGTGTCCGAGAGGAACCCATTTGAAACGGGGTAAGTTACCCGAGAGGAAACTTATTTCCATCTAAAGCTTAGCCTAGTCACTATTATCTCATAAATTTCCTATCAAAATATGTACCGAATGATTTATCTCAAGTTTTATTGCGGTTACACCCCAAGAACTTTCTCCCATACTTGATTTTCTTGTTTACTTTTGCTGTTTTTACTACTTGTGACAAAATCCCCAATTGATATTTGACACTTTTGTGTCACCCCTTTTAATTTACAATGTTTTTTTTTGTTAATGTCTTTAGCTACGACTAATTAGAACTAAATTTTATTTTTCTATTAATTCTCAAAACCACTCCCTTGGGACACGACCCCAACCTTTAGTCGGGTTACTATATTAGCGACGATCGTAGACACTCGTACCGTAGGTTAGTGTCGTTGGTCACGATAAGCAGCACCGGCTCTAGGGAAATGATGAATAAGTTTGTGTGGGGTGTTTCTAACTTTGTTGTCAAAGAGTGTTGTACCACCATGTTGATGAAGGAGATGGATATCTCTTGTTTGATAATACATGCCCGACAAATTGAAGATAAAATTCTCAAGTAAAGGGGAAAAGAGTCTAAAAGGCAATGACCAGTGATGGTGACTTTTCTTATTCTAGGTTTGGTGGATAGGGTCGCTCTAGATTCCGACAAAAGGTTTTTGGTCAAGTTCTTGTAATGCACCAATTCCTAAGTTCGACAAGGATAGCGTGACCTACCCTAAACCTCAAGGAGGTGGTGGTAATGGATCTTTTATTCCCGCTTGCTCAAGATGTGGTAAGAAACATGATGGCAAATATTTGGCTGGCATGGATGGTTATTTTAATTATGGGATGAGTGGTCACAAGTTTAGAAATTGTCCATTACTTGTTACTAAGGGAATAGAATGTAGGCTAACTTAGTCGAGTGGTTCTGGTTTAGGTGCTCTAAAGCAAAAGAAATTATATGCTCTTCAGACTCGATAAGATCACGTGGGTTCCCCAAATTTGGTGACCGGTATGTTAAAAGTCTTTCATTTTGATGTGTATTCTTTTCTTAATCTAGGAGCTACCTTGTCATTTATTCCTCCTTATATGGCCATTAGATTTCGTGTTGGTCCCAAAACCCTTTCTAATCGCTTTCATGTGTCTACACCCGTTGGCCCGATTGGGTGTTCAGTTGGTTGATTCTAGTTAAGGTAGGGTTATTGTTCATAATGGATCAACATCATCTTTCGTATCGGATGTGAAGGCAAAGAAAGATCTTGATTTAGTGTTAGTTGACTTGAAGAAGTTGGTTATCAAAAAAGCCATCAAGGATCTTTGTCAATGGGGGATTGGTTCCCTTCAATATCAAGGCTGGTTATGTAATCTGAATGTTGATGAGTTAAGAAATCAAATTTTGACAAAATCACATATTTCTCGGTATTTTATTCACTCGGGAGACACCAAGATGTACCGTGATTTGTGGGAAATCTATTGGTAGAATTTGATAAAGAAGAATATTACAGGTTTACCTTTCACTCGTCGTCAGCTTGATTTGATTTGGATTATTGTGGACCGAATAACAAAATCATCTCACTTTCTCCCCTTAAGGACTTAATTTTCAGCAGAGAAGTACGCTAAGATTTATATTCGAAAAGTGGTAAGGTTGCATAGAGTGACCTTGTTTGTTATCTCCGATCATGGTACTCAGTTTACATCTCATTTTTGGAATTCATTTCAGAAAAACCTTGGTACTCAAATGAAACTTAACATGGATTTTCATCCTTAGATTGATAAACAAACCAAACGTACCATTCAGACTTTGGAAGATATGCTAAGAGCTTTTATGTTCGATTTTAAAGGTATTTAGATGAGCATTTTCCTTTCATTGAGTTTGTTTTACATAATAGCTATCCTTCTAGCATTGGGATGACACCATTTGAGGCTCTTTATGGTACGAGGTATAGGTCTCCTATAGGTTGGTTTGAAGTTGGTGAGGTCACTTTCAAAGGGCCTGAGTTCGTGCATGAGGTTATGGAAAAGGTTCAGCTCATTTGTGAAAGGTTGAAAACGGCTCAAAGTCAACAAAAAAGTATTATGTTGATGTTAGAAGAATAGAGCTTGAGTTCGAATTTGATGATTGGATTTACTTGAAGATTTCACCCATGAAGGGCGTAATGAGGTTTGGAAAGAAAGGGAAGCTTAGTCCTCGTTATCTGGGCACATATAAGATTTTGAGGTGTATTGGCAAAGTTGCTTATGAACGTGATTTGTCTAATGATTTAGCATCAGTACATCCAGTGTTCCATGTCTCTCTGTTGAAGAAGTGTGTTGGAGATCCAACATCCAATGTACCTTTAAAAGGTTTGGGAGTTAAAGAAAATCTTTCTTATGAGGAGGTTTTTAGACCGACAAGTCCAGAAGTTGAGAAATAAGGAAGTTCCTTCCGTGAAAGTTCTTTGGAGGAATCAATTAGTTGAGGTTTCTACTTGGGAGGCCAAAGCTGATATGATGTCCCAGTATCCTCATCTCTTTTCCTCCGCTCTTATTCTAGCTTTATGTATTAGTTCCTCATGGTTCGTTCTTTTGAATTCATGGGTTTTAGTCATTCTCATGTTTTCTACATGCATACATGTTCAACAAAACTTGATTTTTGATGTTATGATTTAGATTGTAGTGATTCTCCATGCTTATGTGCATTTTATGAAGTTTCTATTCTTGTTGGGTTATTAGTTTCTCTCCTACTCTATTCATGCTAGCTTGAGTTCTATTCGAGGACGAATTTTCCCAAGGGGGAGATATTGTAACACCTCGAAAAGTGGAAAGTCAAAATGGAAAGGAAAAGTGTGGAAAATTTGTTGAAGTAGTGGTCTACGAGACTGACCTACGAACTGTAGGAAGGGAGTCATAGAACGTAGAGTGAGTTTGGGAAAATTCAAGTCTCTAAATATTGGACATATGATTGACAAGAGAAACCATAGGAACTTGGATGAGCTGTAGATGTCATTTTTAGAAGAGATTCAGATATTTGATTTAAGACCTCAAGCCTACTAAAGGTTTTGACAAGTCGTTGGTTATTTTACGAGTTAGACAGGGATCTCGTAGAAATGTTCCAAACTTGATGAAATTTCGAAGTTGAACTTGTGTTCTACAGATGGGGTCTATGGACTGTAGGAAGTTAGACGGACAATGGTCTCGTGGGAAGTAAGGTGAAATTTGGCTTACAATAATAAAACATGTTGTGCTTGCCATTTTCCAGATCCCTAATTCCTTCCCCATTAATCCCCTTGAATTCTTTCCAAAGGCCAAGATGAAGGTTAGGGTTTCCAAGAATCAATTCTCCAATTCCTCCATTTTTTTGTACTTTGATCCTCATGATATGTAGGGCTTCATCAAGGGGTTCCATTCACCCATTGAGCCCTAAAGATTTCTCAATTCTCCAAGTCAAATTTTAAACAAAGTGATTATATTTTTATTTAATTCATCATATGTCTATTTGTGTGGATTAAATTTCTTGATCTTGATCTAATTCTTATTCTTTTAACTCAACTACATGATTTCTAATCGATTTCACATGAACCCGTATACTGATCACGATTTTGACTATGAACTCTTAAAGACATAAATTTATGAAGAAGCTATGAATATATGAATGATGTTTTCATGAAAGTTATGCATGATTTATCAAAAGGAATGTTTTATGAGCTGGTTTCTTTAAAGCATTAACATGGTTTCCTTCGATATCAAGGTCGATTCTGCAATGTGAATGTTGATGAGTTGAGAAATCAAATTTTGACAGAAGCTCATATTTCTCAGTATTTTATTCACCCGGGTGCCACCAAGATGTACCATGATTGGCGGGAAGTCTACTAGTAGAATGGGATAAAGAAGAATATTGTGGAAATGTCTGATGTGAGGCTAAAAATACATATTTCTAATCATTATTTCCTCACATTTATTATTTATATTTATCCCTTTTGAGCATTAATTTGATGGATTGTGCTAGATTGTGTATTTTATTTGTAGGATTAAATTGGTGGAAAATTGGAGAAGTTTGGAGCTAAAATGAATTAAAGATTGAAGGTTCAAGAAGGAAATTAAGTAGACAGCTTAATGGATTAAAGAGAATAAATTATTATATTTATATAAAAGGGGCATATTGCGAATTGCAAAAGATTTAAGTTGAATGAATAAGCTGCCACGTGGCAGTCTCTCAATGCACTGGCCAATTGATGAATTGCAGTGCAGAATCAACAAATTCATTGAGGCGACACTACTGTTCACGCGGCGAAAAAGAAAAAAGAATCCAATTCCTTTTGGTTTTGGATCCCTAATTTAATTTGGACTCAATTATTTTATTTAGAGTTTTTACATCTATAAATAGTGCATAGAAATAATTATTTAGGGAGGGGAAGAACCAAGATACAAGACACAATATAAATTTTCTTCTAGCTTAGGAACTTTGGAAGAGCCGCCGTGGAGGTCGGAAAATTATGGTTTATTCATTCTTCTCCTTTATTATTTATTTGTATTTGTGATTTATAAAGCTAGTTTAGCTATTATTCTTAACTTTTTATGATTAACACAAGCATATTTCTCATAATAAATTTTGATTGTGTTCTTGAGATAATGAGTAGCTAACTTTCATAACTAGGGTTGTGGGAGCAATGAGCGATTAACAAAGTATGAATAGTAAATAAACAATTCTTGAATAGTATTTTGCATGCATTGATAATTCTTTCGTTTAGAAGTGTTTTTAACGGTGGCCAACGTTAGAACTATTCTCGTTACTACTTGCCGGACCAAGAAGGTAATTAACGAGAAAAGAATTATCAACATAGATTTAGTGTGATACTATCTAATAGGCTAGTGTCGATTGGTGCGAAGTAATAACTAAGCCAAACATAGATTATGATGTCTAATATGAGGTAAAGGTAAGAGTTAGTAAATTATACACACGTAGCCGGACCAAGGTATGGGGTGAAATTCTCTAGATGCCGGATCAAAGATTTAGAAATACCTAACTTATCACTTTGCATGTTATTAATAAACTAGAAAAAGATTACTATTATTAGGATTACCACGTATGAGCTTATGGGGAACACATTCCTAGTTACTTTTAATAATCTAAATATCAATAAATACTTAGTTCAAAGCCATCTTTTCATTGTTTTTATTTTATTTCAATTTAAATCCCCCTATTTTTATATAACGATTATCGAGTTAAATATTTGCTATTGACAATATTCTTTCATATTCTCTGTGGGATCGACCCCAACTCATAGTTGAGTAAATATATTGCATACGATCGTTTATATATCTTTTCAAGAAGTATATTTGAACGTTATCAAATAATGGCGTTGCTGCTGGGGAATGTGGCTTAGAAATTGTCTTTAGTAGTTATTTTGACTTGTAGTCCTTTTTTTAAAATTTAATTTACTTTTCTTTATTATATGTTTTACTCTTCTTGAGATGTCATCTGAAAAAGTATGTAGCGTTATGTGTTCTTGCAATTTTTGTACTTCTGACATTTTTGATTCTTATAAGCTAATTTTTTTTTCAACAAAATAAGTTGTGTGGGGACATAGAAGATTTATTGATACTGTGCTATAAATCAATATTTAAGTGCATGATTGATGAAGATACCTATTATTGGGGTCTCGAGAAAGTAAATTTTGAGTTTAGTGACAAGATTAAATCATACACCCAACAATTTAGTAATAATATGTGTGAGGAAGAAAAAATACTTATAAGTCAACTTGAAGAGCTAAAGGTTGAAGGCCAATTGCTTGATCATACTTTTATTGATGTTGTCATTGTTGAGGAAAGTACACTAGAGTTATGTAATGAAGTAGATAATATTAGTTTTGAAAACTCTAGTATGTGTACACATGAGGGTGTAAAAAATAATACAATTCATAAGTTAGGGCGCTTTGGACCTCATTCCAATCATTTTTCCACATTTTGTTTAGATGATGAGAAATTAATCGAGCTATCTGAGCCTCTAGAAGAATGTATGAAGGAGGAACAATGTGTCTATATTCTTGAATTTATTTTTCCAACATCGGAGAATTACATTCCTCACTTAGGATCAAAGAAGTGCATCATGCGATATTTATTGCTTGGGACCTTTATTTTTATACCACCACCCCTTGAGCGTAATAGAAAAATTGATGTGAAATTAGGGGTGCAATTTATCTCTTCAAAGTGGAAGAAAAAATAGTAAAATTGATGGTGTCGTGCTGCGACGTTAAATTAAGCGCTTATTGGGAGACAACCCAAGCGCTTATTGGGAGACAACCCAATTAGTAGTGTAACTTCTTATTTTATTTTATTAGTATCACTTTTTTTTCTTTTCTTAGTTGTGCAGATTAGGGGAAGTTTGAGTACCAAAAATAAAAATTGAAGCAAAGGAGTATGTTTGAGCTTAAGTGTGGGGTGACGACCCTAGATGAAAATTAAGAGAACATGCTACTAGCTAGTCCTATAGGCCTCAGGGAGTATTCCTAACCCTTGTTTTAATTTTATTTAATGCTTTAGGGACATAGCATCTTTTCAAGTGTGGGGTGGAGGAATGAATTCTTAGTTTTTACCGTTTTATTAAATCTTTTTTTTAGGATGGGTTCCTTGGCTTTTGTTTTCAATTCTTTTCATGAGGATAGTACCTTTGAACAAAGTGTCTTTTATTTTTTCAGGAATAAACTTTTAAATTTTTTTTTTGGAGAGAAAAGAAAAGACCCTTTTGAGTTATGTGATACTTACTATTTGGGCCTAAATTCGAGTAATACTTTCTTGTGAATGCTTGATTGCTAGTGAAATTGCAAACTTTTTGACATCTAAGCTCATGGTTGTGACTTTGTATATAACTTATTTTATTTTGTAGTCTGTTATGATCCTGTCTCTCTTAGAAGTGGAATTGATCCATCTTGATTGACACTTGTACCATGTGTGGTGAGATTTTGTTTATTCCATGTTTTGCATCTTAGTCTAGAACTTGTCCTGCATGTTATTGAAGTGAAATAAAAAGTGTTGCTTTGTTTAGGATATGATAATAGGCTTTCTTTGATTTTTCTGGTAAATTTTAGCCTTTTAAGATATTTATCACTAGTTAGCCCTTTTGAGCCTGTAGCCTTTTATTGGTAGCCATTTTTTGCCCTTAACTATTTTGTTGAATCCCTAGTTTTTGCACCTTGCTTCCTTAAACATTATAGCATAGACTTATTCTAATTATCAATTATGAGAAAAAGGGATGGTTGAGTAATCAATGATAGCTACAAAGTGCTTAAAAACCCTCTTTGAAAGAATGTGATATGAAAAAAAAAAAAAACAAAAGAATGTGATATGAAAAAAAAAGTTACCTTGATGATGGCCTTGGTCCTTCCAAGGACATCGTGCACCTTAACACATGTAAAATACGTAAGTTGAGGGTGGCTATTATGAAGGAAAAAAATAATAAAAATGATTGAAACATTCTTGAGAGGATGATAATTACTTGTGAAATAATTGTTGAAGAGAGGGCTGAAAATAAAGAGAAGAACATAATGGATGATGAAGTCTAAAAGTGCAAAGTGCTTAAGTGTAAGTCACTATTGTATAGTTTTCCTACTCATCCCCTAGCCTACATTACAACCCGTTAACGTCCTATTTGATTTTATTCAAGCATGCTTAATTAGTGGAGATGTACATAATGGGCAAGCATATGGTTCTTTGTGCAGACATATGAATTTTCTTTGTAAGTGTGAGAGTGTTCTTTGATGCTAAGTCCTTAATTTATATTCAATCTTTTGATTTGAGTGTCTGGACTATTTCTTCTTGTGAGGGCACTTGTTTTATGATAGATATGTGATTTTATTAACTTTCTTTAATGAGAGTAGGTGAGCAAGCTTAAATTTGATGAGTTCAAAGTCCTTCTTTGAGATTAGGAGGTTAGAGGTTTGTTGTATATTTGGATGTCTTGCATAATGACTGAGAAGTCTACTTGATGTTTTGAAATTGATATATGGCCTAATTGTTTGTATTAACCAAAGTGATGACATTGCTAGTATGCATTTTTTTCTTGGGATGAGTTGTAATGTTTGCTCGAGGACGAACAAAAGTTTAAGTGTGGGGTGTTGATGTGAGGCTAAAAATATATATTTTTAATCATTATTTCCTCACATTTATTATTTATATTTATCCTTTTTGAGCATTAATTTGATGGATTGTGGTAAATTGTGTATTTTATTTGTAGGATTAAATTGGTGGAAAATTGGAGAAGTTTGGAGCTAAAACGAATTAAAGATTGAAGGTTCAAGAAGGAAATAAAGCAGCCAGCTTAATAGATTAAAGTGAATAAAATATTATATTTATATAAAAGGGGCATATTGCGAATTGCAAAGGTAAGGGTTAGTAAATTATACACAAGTAGCCGGACCAAGGTGCGGGGTGAAATTCTCTAGATGTCGGACCAAGGATTTAGAGATACCTAACTTATTACTTTGCATGTAATACACTAGAAAAGGATTACTATTATTAGGATTACCACGTTATGAGCTTATGGGGAACACATTCCTAGTTACTTTTAATAATCTAAATATAAATAAATACTTAGTTCAAAGCTATCTTTTTATTGTTTCTATTTTATTTCAATTTAAATCCCCCCATTTTTTTATAACGACTATCGAGTTAAGTATTTGCTATTGACAATATTCTTCCATATTCTCTGTGGGATCGACCCCGACTTATAGTTAGGTAAATATATTGCATACGATCATTTATATTTCTTTTCAAGAAGTATATTTGAACGTTATCAATGTCCAAATTATCAACAAGTGAAACTTGAGCATCATAAACTGGGTGGTTTGGCTTAAAACATTAGAATTCCTACATGGAAGTGAGACTATTTTAATATAGACTTTATTATGAGTTTACCTCGCACTCATCGTCAGTTTGATTTGATTTGGATTATTGTGGACCGAGTAACAAAATTGTCTCACTTTCCCCTTTAAGACTTCATATTCAGCACAGAAGTACGCAAAGCTTTATATTAAGAAAATGGTAAGGTTGCATAGAGTGCCCTTGTCCATTATCTTCGATCATGGTACTCATCTTATATCTCAATTTTGGAAGTCATTTAAGAAAAGCCTTGGTACTCAAGTGAAACTTAGCATGGATTTTCATCCTTAGATTTATAGACAAGCCAAACGTATCGTTCAAACTTTGAAAAACATGCTAAGAGCTTTTGTGTCTATTTTCAAGGGTAATTGGGATGAGCATTTTCCTTTGATTGAGTTTGCTTTAAATAATAGCTATCATTCTAGCTTAGGGATGACACCATTTGAGGCTTTTTATGGTATGAGGTATTAGTCTCCTATAGGTTGATTTGAAGGTTGTGAGGTCACTTTCATAGGGCTTGAGTACGTGCATGAGGTTATGGAAAAGGTTCGACTCATTTGTGAAAGGTTGAAAATGGTTTAAAGTCGAAAAAACTTATGTTGATGTTAGAAGAAGAAAGCTTGAGTTCGAATTTGATGATTGGGTTTACTTTAAAATTTAACCCATGAAGGGTGTAATGAGGTTTGGAAAGAAAGTGAAGCTTAGTCCTCGTTATGGGGGTACATATCAGATTTTGAGGTGTATTGGCAAAGTTTCTTATGAACTGGAGTTGTCTAATGATTTAGCATTGGTACATCCGGTGTTCCATGTCTCTTTGTCGAATAAGTGTGTTGGAGATCCGACATCCATTGTGCCTTTGAAAGGTTTGGGAGTTAAAGAAAATCTTTCTTTATGAGGAGGTTTTTAGACAGGCAAGTCCAGAAGTTGAGAATTAAGAAAGTTGCTTCCTTGAAAGTTCTTTGGAGGAATCAATTAGTTGAGGGTGGTAGTTGGGATGCCAAAGTTGATATGATGTCCCAATATCCTCATCTCTTTTCCTCCCCTCTTATTCTAGCTTGAGGTATTAGTTCCTCATAGTTCGTTCTTTGAATTCATGTGTTTTAGTCATTCTCATGTTTTCCATATGCATGTGTGTTCCGCAAAACTTGGTTTTTGATTATATGATTTAGATTAGAGCAATTCTCCATGTTTATGTGCATTTTATGATGTTTGTATTCTTGTTGGGTTGCTAGTTTCTCTCCTACTCCATTCATGCTAGCTTGAGTTCCCTTCGAGGACGAATGTTCCCAAGAGGGCCAAAAACTTGTTACTCCCAATTGCACACGCAAGTGTACGTGGTCTCACAAGTAATATAGTGGCTCTTAAAAAAACCATATTATCGAACCCAAATGACTTGTAAATTAACTATTTTTATTAAATTATACTGGTCTAATTATTTATGTAAGAATAACAAAAGTGTTTGATTTTTATTTGTAAAGAAAAGAATGCAGGATTTAAATAATAAGATTACTTACGGTGGTTGAAAATTTTTAGGGCTACAGCATGCAATGAATCTCATGTGTTATATTCTTGGCTTAGAACTAATTTTATTTGTCAAGATACTGATTTACAAGGTTAATTGTATGAGTCGGGTCTCTCGACCTCTAGTCACCTACTCTAGTTAGCTATCTAACTACATCGTTGAGCGGGGATAAACAAGCCTAACTGGAGAGCATTTATATTTCATCATGTTTCGTAACCAAGCAAGTTGTTCGTCCGAGCGTCACTCCTAAACACAAATCAACTCGTAATGGATGATCGAGCTTTCTATATTCTCAGGTCTATCTATCCTCTCCTCTCTTGATTTTAAGATTAGACAATAGATTTATCTTATGATGTGCAAACATAAAATACTAAAACAAGAATAGTATCTTATAATGACAACCAAGAATTAATTCAAGAACCTTAAATAATCAACATTCAATCTGTTGCTACAACCCTAGAACTAAGGCGTTTAGCCACTAATCTCTAAGAAAAGAAAAAGAAGAAACAAACCCTAAAAAGTATTGACAACTTTATACTTGATGTCCTATGATTGATCTCCTCATAATTATTTCTATGGACTATTTATAGATGAAAAAACTCTAAATAAAATAATTGAGTACAAAACCAATCGGGAATCCAAAAACCAAGTGGAATTGGTTTCATAGTTGTACGCGTATTGCTGTTATGTAGCCGCCACTTCAACTATTTGGGAATGCTTCACATGATGCCACATGGCACTAAGGCCAATATCAATTGGCTTTTCTTTCAATGTCTGCGCAATTTGCATATGAATAGAATATTCAATTTAATCTATTAAGCTGTCTACTTGATTTTGTTCTATAATCTTTCATCTTTAATTCGTTTTAGCTCCAAACTTCTTTATCTTTACACCAATTTACTCCTACAAATAAAATCCCTTTTTAGCACAATCTATAAAATTCATGCTCAAAAAGGGATATAAATAATAAATGTGAAACAAATAATGATTAAAATATATATTTTTAGCCTCACATTAAGGGGAGATATTGTAACACCTCGAAAAGTGGAAAGTCAAGATTGAAAGGAAAAATGCAGAAAATTTGTCGAAGTAGTGGTCTACGAGACTGACCTACGGATCGTGAGAAGGGAATCGTAATCCTAGAGTAAGTTTGGGAAAATTCAAGTCTCTAAATATTGGACCTACGACTTTACAAGACGAACCATAGGAACTTGTATGAGCCGTAGATGTCTTTCATAGAAAGGATTCAAATATTTGATTTAGGACCTCAAGCCTACTGAAGTTTTTGACGAGTCGTTGGTTGTTTTATGGGTTAGAGAGGGATCTTGTAGAAAGGTTTTAGACTTGGTGAAATTTTGAAGTTGAACTTGTGTTCTACATATGGGGTCTATGAATCGTAGGAAGTTAGACGGACCGTAGAATGGTCTCGTGAGAGATAAGGTGAAATTTGGATTTCTGAAGTTGGTTCTACGTTTGACTAGGTCGTAGAAAGTTCTACAGATTGTAGGTTCAAACCTTAGGAACTATCCGACAGTTATTTTTAAGGGTATTTGGTTCTTTTCCTGTGCATCTAATACCTATACCAATCGTTTTGACCCCAATTTTAAGCCCTATAACTACCCTTCCACCCTTGAAACTTCCCCAATTCTCTCATTCACTCAAACCCCTAAATCCCATCCACATTCATCCCCTCCAATTTTTTCCAAAGGTCAAGAAGAAGGTTAGGATTTTCAAGCATCAAGTTTCCAGTTTCTCAAATGTTTTTGGACTTTGATCCTCAAGTTAGGTAGGGCTTCATCAATGGGTTCCATTCACCCATTGAGCCCCAAAGATTTCTCAATTCTTCAAGACAAACTATAATCAAAGTGATTATATATTTTTATTTAATTCTTCATATGTTCTATTTCCGTGGATTAAATTTCTTGATCTTGATCTTATTTTGATTGTTTTAACTCAACTACATGCTTTCTAATCGATTTCACATGAATCCATGCATTGATCATGATTTTGATTATGAACCCTCAAATACATGAATTTATGAAAAAGCTATGAATATATGAATGATGTTTTCATGAATGTTATGCATGATTTATGAAAAGGGATGTTTGATGATCAAGGTTTCTTTAAAATGAGCATCAATGAAATTGTGAAAGGTTTTCTCAAATATAAAGGAACATGGTTTGGTGAAATTTTTCTCACATATAAGGGAACATGGTTTGGTTAATGATTTTCTCACACATGCATGATACAAGATTTAAGGAATTATTCTATGATGATTTAAGCCTTGAATAGTATCTAAATTGTGCTTTTTCATGGATGATGATACATTTATAAATATCACTAATTCTGTTGGGACTTTACTTAACACCGAGAGGATATTGATATGGAGGTTATTCTGTTAGTAGAGGTTGGGTCTCTAGTAGCAATCTCTTTGTCCCTAACTATGTGCCCCAATAGGTTTGGCTTAACTGACATTGCTAGTGGATCCATCTAAGATTGAATTTTAAAGTCTTTGCCTTGGAAAGCAATGACATCACTTTTTGGTGTGGAAGCAAGACATTGGATTCTAGTTATAGCTCACGCGGTCTATGTCGGTTAATGGTAAATATTCCACAAAACAAACTAAGTTGTTCGTAAAGGTTTCATGAAGCTTTACTCATGATTTTAAGATGCATTGACCGCGTTCATGATTTATGATTCTTCTTTAAATGATTTTACTATGTTTAGCTTGGACATGCATTTCATGTTTTTCGATTATATCCTCATATGATCATGTTTTACCTTTTTATGCATATCCCTCTTACTTAGTACATTCTATGTACTTATGCATACATTGTTTCACTAATGTAGGATGTGACTCTTCCACTCCTCTATTGTTTTTGTATTTTTATCCTCAAGTTATGTAGGGCTTCATCAATGGGTTCTATTCACCCATTGAGCCCCAGAGATTTCTCAATTCTCCAAGTCAAATTTTAATCAAAGTGATTATATTTTTATTTAATTCTTCATATGTGCTAATTGTGTGTATTAAATTTCTTGATCTTATTCTGATTGTTTTAACTCATCTACATTCTTTCTAGTCAATTTCACATTAACCTATACATCGATTATGATTTTGACTATGAACTCTCAAAGACATGAATTTATGAAGAAGCTATGAATAAATGAATAATGTTTTCATGAAAGTTATGCATGATTTATCAAAAGTGATGTTTTATGATCTAGATTTATTTAAAATGAGCATAGACATGGTTTCCTTCGATATAAAGGTCAGTTATGTAATCTGAATGCTGATGAGTGAAGAAATCAAATTTTGACAGAAGCTCATATTTCTCTGTATTCTATTCACTTGGGAGCCACTACCGTGATTTGCAAGAAGTCTATTGGTAGAATGGGATAAAGAAGAATATTATGGAATTTGTGGCTAAATGTCCGAATTATCAACAAGTGAAACTTGAGCTTCATAAACTAGGTGGTTTGGCTCAAAACATTAGAATTCATACATAGAAGTGGGATGATTTTAATATAGACTTTATTACGGGTTTACCTTGCACTTGTAGTCAGTTTGATTTGATTGTTGTGGACTGAATAACGAAATCGTCTCACTTTCTCCCATTTAAGACTTTATTTTCAGTAGAGAAGTACGCCAAGCTTTATATTCAGAAATTGGTAAGGTGGCATAGAGTTCCCTTGTCCGTTAGCTCTGATCATGGTACTCAATTTACATCTCAGTTTTGAAAGTCATTTTAGAAAAGCCTTGGTACTCAAGTGAAACTTAGCATAGATTTTCACCCTTGGATTGATGGACAAGCCAAACGTACCGTTCAAACTTTGGAAGATATGCTAAGAGCTTTTGTGTTCGATTTCAAGGGTAATTGGGATGAGCATTTTCCTTTGATTGAGTTTGCTTTAAATTATAGCTATCATTCTAGCTTAGGGATGACACCATTTGAGGCTCTTTATGGTATGAGGTGTAGCTCTCTGATAGGTTGGTTTGAAGTTGGTGAGGTCACTTACATAGGGCCCGAGTTGGTGCACGAGGTTATGGAAAAGGTTCGACTCATTTGTGAAAGGTTGAAGATGGCTAAAAGTCGATAAAAGTCTTATGACAATGTTAGAAGAAGAGAGCTTGAGTTCAAATTTGATAATTGGGTTTACTTGAAAATTTCACCCATGAAGGGTGCAATGAGGTTTGGAAAGAAAGGGAAGCTTAGTCCTCGTTATGTAGGCACATATCAGATTTGTCCAATGATTTAGCATCAGTGCATCCGGTGTTCCATGTCTCTTTGTTGAAGAAGTGTGTTGGAGCTTCGACATCCATTATACCTTTGAAAGGTTTGGGAGTTCAAGAAAATCTTTCTTATGAGGAGGTTTTTAGACCGGCAAGTTCAGAAGTTGAGAAATAAGAAAGCTGCTTCCGTGAAAGTTCTTTGGAGCAATCAATTAGTTGAGGGTGCTACTTGGGAGGCAAAAGCCAATATGACATCCCAGTATCCTCATCTCTTTTTCTCCGCTCTTATTCTAGCTTAAGGTATTAGTTCCTCATGGTTCATTCTTTTGAATTCATGTGTTTAAGTCATTCTCATGTTTTTCATATGCATGCATGTTCCGCAAAACTTGATTTTTGATGTTATGATTTAAATTGGAGTGATTCTCCAAGTTTATGTGCATTTTATGAAGTTTTTATTCTTTTTGGGTTGTTAGTTTCTCTCCTACTCTATTCATGCTAGCTTGGTTCTACGTTTGACCAGTACGGGTTGTAGATAGTTCTATGGATCGTAGGTCCAAACCTTAGGAACTATCCGACAGTTTTTTAGGGTATTTGGGTCTTTTCCTATGCATCTAATATCTATACTAATCGTTATGACCCCTATTTTAAGCCCTATAACTACCCTTGAACGCTTGAAACTTCCCCAATTCTCTCATTCACTCAAACCCCCAAATCCCATCCACATTAATCCCCTCCAATTCTTTCTGAAGGTCAAGAAGAAGGTTAGGGTTTCCAAGCATCAAATCTCCAATTCCTCCATTGGTTTTGGGCTTTGATACTCAAGTTATGTAGGGCTTCATCAATGGGTTCCATTCACCTATTGAGCCCTAAAGATTTCTCAATTCTCCAAGTCAAATTTTAATCAAAGTGATTAGATTTTTATTTAATTCTTCATATGTGTAATTGTGTGGAGTAAATATTTTGATCTTGATCTTATTATGATTATTTTAACTCAACTACAAGATTTCTAATCAATTTTACATGAACCCATGCATTGATCATGATTTTGACTGTGAACTCTTAAAGACATGAATTTATGAAGAATCTATGAATATATGAATGATGTTTACATGAAAGTTATGCCTGATTTATGAAAAAAAGGATGTTTTCTGATCTAGGTTTCTTTAAAATAAGCATCAATGAAATTGTGAAAGGTTTTCTCACATATAGGGGAACATGGTTCGCTGAAAAGTTTTCTCACATAAAAGGGAACATGGTTTGGTGAAAGGTTTTCTCACACATGCATGATACAAGATTTAAGGAGCTATTCTATGATGATTTAAGCTTGGATTAGTATCTAAATCGTGTCTATTCATGGATGATGATATATTTATGTTTATCACTAATTCCGTTGGGACTTTACCTAACACCAAGAGGATATTAAGATGGAGGTTCTCCCGTTAGTAGAGGTCGGGTCTCTAGTAGCAATCTCCTTGTCCCTAATTATGTGCCTAGTAGATTTGTCTTAAGTGACATAACTAGTGGATCCATCTAAGCTTGAATTTTAAATTCTTTGCCTTGGAAAGAAATGACATATCTTTTCGGTGTGGAAGCAAGACACTGGATTCTAGTTATAGCTCACGTGGTCTATGTTGGTTAATAGTAAATATTCCACAAAATAAACTAAGTTGTTTTAAAGGTTTCATGAAGCTTTATTCATGATTTTAAGATGCATTGACCATGTTCATAATTTATGATTCTTCTTTAAATGATTTTACTATGTTTAGCTTGGTCATGCATTTCATGTTTTTCGATTATGTGCTCTTATGATTATATTTTACCTTTTTATGCATATCCATCTTACTTAGTACATTTTATGTACTTATGCATACATTGTTTCACTAATGTAGGGTGTGATTCTTCCTCTCCTTCCGCTTGTGGCTAGTTAATCACTTTAAGGATTCAAATATAGTTGGTGAGTCCTCATTTTCCGAGGACCATGAAACCTTTACTTACTTTCTTATGCTTTAGTTTTCAGACATTGTACGTGGTGTACAATTTACGTACCGACCTCTTATAATGATGTATTAGAATGACTTGTCAAGACTATGAGTAGATTCCATTTTTATGTAACACTCTTTACTCCTATGATATTCTTTACTTTTGTCTATTATTTTGTGTATATGTATGCCAAGTGTCTTAGATAGGGACTCTCGGGGTCTTCTATGATATGTCACGTCTAGGGCGTACTTTGGGTCGTGACATCTTCATACCATGGGAAGTTCCAAGGCAATTTAAAACTAGGTGGAATTCTTTATATGAAATGATTTTAGTTGCTTATGAATATAGAAGACCCATTCAAATGGTTTTCAATGCCAATAATGCTCACCACTTGATCAAATTAGTGAGAAGATCGGAATGAAATTAAAAAAAATATTGTTCTTTTTAAACATTTTTATCAAGCTACAATTTTTTTTTCTAAAACTTATTATACAACTATTTCTTCAGATAGTAAATATTGGTGTTATTTCAATTCAATTTGTTAAATACAAAAATATTTAAAATTTTAGACCAGCTATTGAAGTTATGGCTGAATTTTTTTTTAAAAAAAAAATCTTATTCCTCAAATTTATTTAACTTCTATTTTATTTAACTCAGGGTATAAATTACGAGATGCACAAACACTTGTTAATACATTTTATGAAACTTTAGAAATTTTATCAGAAAAAGTTCCAAATGTAGAACTTTGTAAGTCTAGAATAAAAGTGCATTCCAAACATTGTATAAAAAGTATAGACCTATGGAAAATTATGAAGTAGATACTCCTCAAAGTTCTATTGCTAACGGTGATTGTATTGATACTTATATGAGTGATTTACTTGGTCTTGATTCTCCTAACCATGATGATTTTGAAGAATATCTTAATGAAGGATCGAAATTAGTTACAGACAAGCATATCAACTAAAAACTATTAGATTGGTGGAGGAAACGTGATAGTGCATTTCCAAGACTTAGAAAATAGTGTTTGATGCTCTGGCTATTCAATCTTTATCAGTTGTTTTGGAGGGTGCTTTCAGTGCAACATGATTTAAAATTGGAGACCAAAGATATTCATTGGCAGAAGACAACTTAGAGATATCAATTTTATTTAGAGATTTGATCAACACCGAGAGAAGAAATTATGACTTGCTAAAGTTAACTTTCCAACAAGAAGCTGCATTAGATTCAATAATTGGATGTAATAGTGATGACGAAATGGAGGCACTAGAGTTTCAAGCATCTTTGTCATGTTTCCGCCGAAATGATATGAGAGTTAGAAAGAAATATTTTTGGACAATACAAATATTAGTCTTATATACGAGAGCTAGTTGAAACAGAATCCTTCCTAGAAGGTGGTTGCGTAGATTAATTGTTCTTTTAATAATTGTAAATTGTAAATTGTAACACAAATTCATGCAATTAAATTTTATTTGAATAAATTTAAAGGCTTTATTCAAGTCTTTTTTTATACAATTGTTGTATTAATAACTTCATTTACATAATTAAACCGACTTTAATAATTTGATACTTTACAATACATATATTAGTCTTATATACGAGAACTAGTTGAAACAACCCTTCCTAGAAGGTGGTTGCGTAGATTAATTGTTCTTTTAATATTTATAAATTGTAAATTGTAACACAAATTCATGCAATTAAATTTTATTTTGAATAAATTTAAAGGCTTTATTCAAGTCTTTTTTAAACAATAGTTGTATCAATAACTTAGTTTAAATAATTAAACAGACTTTAATAATTTGATACTTTACTTATCAAACTTACTTTGAAATTTGAATTTTGAACTTAGAAATTTATACATTGAAATTTCAAATTTGAACTTATAGTTTCAAATTAAATTTGAACTTTCAAAAAAATATCTTTTAGTAACTTTTAAAATCAAATCAATAATGACAATTAAATGACATTCTTTTTTCTTAAATTTTTGACATTTTTTCTTAATATATATATTACAAAATCTTACATTTTTTCCAACTATTTCCGTTTATTTGAATTAAAAAAATCCAATTAAAAATAAAAATACCTTTAAGGCATTTTCTTTAAGAGATCACAATAAATATTGGCTCTTCATTATTTTTCTTCAACTCTCAGGCTTTTGCTCCTCTAACTTCCAAACTTTTGCCTCCCAATCCAATATATCACTTCATATACTTATAGCTTCTAAAATCATTTCACATTTTAGCATATTTTAATTTTAAAGTTGCTGATTTTTTTTATTGGGTTGTATCAAGTATTGTTTCATTTATAATAAAGAAAATTTGTTTGCTATATTGATTTTTGTAATTTTTCATAATAATTTCTTCTTCTTCCATTAATTATCAGGCTTTCAATAAAGATTTTTTCTGAGTTTTTTTTTCATTTGTTATTGATAAAGTATGTCTGCTTCATTGCGTATGCAATTGATTTAATTTGTGTTTCAATTGCATTGATATTATTTATTACATAAAGAATAATTTTCTTTTCTATTTTTGTTTGATAAGATACAAATAATCTTACTTTTTTTTTTTGGTAACTGTAAACTTTATTACCAAATTTGTCACTGCTGTACATTTTAGCACTCTGGATGTGGACAGGTTCCACTCTCAGAGTTCTACTTCAACTCATTCTACCTCTATACTAAAGTATTATAAGGATAGAAATTAAAGTTTTGCATATAACTATTTAGTCTAGGAATCATGCTAACTCTATGATGAATGTATTGAGTAATTAATCTGCTAATCATGCTTATATTCCTCTCCTTTTGCTGAAAGATTCTGAGGTTCCTTGTAATGACCCTCCAGGTCATTTCTGTGTCTTGCCTTCTGAATGTCGAGTTTGGTCTAGATTGACTCTTCTTTTGTGTCTGGAGGTTTTAGATATCTTTCCGAGCCCTTTTGTGGGTTTTGACTTAAAAGGGCTTTTGGAAGTGGGACCCTCTTTTTATCGAAATGACCTCTGATGGAAATTTCGACTGCGCCGTTGAGTCTGGAATGTCGAATTTTGTATGATTGCATATCTCGTTTGCGTGCACGGGGTTCCGAACGAGATCGGAGCACCCCGTCGGAGTTTTAAGTTTTGGAGAAATTGCAGATTTTCTGCAATAAATGCAGAAAAAATGGCAACATTTTTCCCCAAACTTAAACCCTCACATCTCTCTTATTGTGTCCCATTATGGGACATGAGCTGGGGGAACTGGTTAGGACCCACTTTTGGGGTTAATTTCAGAATTTTCTTTGCGAGTCCCACGATTCCCGTATTGACTCCAAAATTGACCCGTCTCTGTTTGTTGTGATTTTTGTGTCTAAACGATCGTATTAACGTTGTGACTCCATTTTTGATAGCGGGGCAACGTTTTGAGACCGTTCGAAAAGGGAAAGCTCCAGAGAAGTAATTTTGGAGTGCGTGTGATCGGCCTACAGGTAGGCTACGATTTCCCTCTCTTAGATTGAGCTCGAGAATGTGAATGCATGTTGATTAGTTGGGATTTGGGTTGGGTAGTTATTGAATCCTGCATAGGTGTTAAGAAATCATGTTTTCGGCCTATTTCGAGAATTATCGGGTAACTGTGAGCATGTTTTATGTTATTAATGGACCCTCCTCGCTATGTGGAGTGCTTGTATGCTTGAATTACTATTTAGTTGAAGCATGTTGGGCCTTAGTTTAGGTTTGACTAGGGTTTGCTTTAGAAATACATGATTCGGATCCGATAGGCCTTAGTTTTGCCCCGACGTCGCTCGGTCGACTTAGATCCGTGTAGACTGGTGTAGTAGACTTGAGTTTGATAGATTGGACCTTAGCTAGGCGATACGCTTGCTCTGACTTTAGTTATCCTTATTTTTCTCCGATGTTACGGCTTCACGAGTTATGTCTGCGACACTAATTCTACTTCGCGATTGGAATTTGATTTTCGATTTGGTTCCAACGACTTACATTGATTGGTTAAGTATGGACGGCATTCCACGGGCCTTTATGAGTGTGGATCGATTAGGACTCTTTCAGCAGCTACATTGGCACCTTTATAGAGCATTTGGTTTAAAGTCCGGTCTCTATCGCCCAGATACTTATGTAGAGCATCCGATTTAAGGTCCGGCCTTTATCACCGAGATACTTATATAGAGCATCTGGTTAGAGGTCCGGCCTCTTATGCGGTTACTTGTGATTGGTTACTGGGTACCGCCGGTGAGCATCCGGTTCGAGGTCCGGCCTCTTTACCGTCAGATTATACTAATTAGGGTTGAGGTTACGGTTCGATGTTCTTCATTCTTGAGTTCTTTTTATGCAATTCTCTTTAGTTATAGTTATTCGTGGTACTCTTCGGGCTTATGGGGTCCGTTTCGGTTTTTATTTAACTTGCGCACGAGTGTACCTTCTGGGCTTATGGTGGCCCAGTTATGTGTAGTTAGCTTATAGATTACTTTAGTTAGTTCTTTGTACACTCGTGTGCATTCCATTATTACTTAGATTTCCGCTCTTAACCTCGGTTTGTATTATTCCTTCTTTTCATATTGCCTTTACTTTTCAAGTTCAGTTGGCCTATGATGCCTACTGGGTACCTGTTATTTTGGTACTCATACTACGCTCTGCATCTATTTCGTGATGCAAGTCCGGGCACTAGTAGTCAGCGTTGATCGAGCTTGGAGCAGTCTGATCCGGAGACGGGAGTGAGCACACAACGTCTTGTACTATTTCAGTCTCCATCTGTATATATAGACTTGTCTTTTACCTTTTGAGACAGTCAGTCTACTCGTTGTCCACTTTTGGGACTTGTACTCATTTTGTTAGTAGCTCGTACTAGTAACTTCCAGGTTCTGGGAGGGATCTTTATTTGTATATATGTTTTTGGTTTGCTTCCGCCTGTTTATATTGTTATTTGTCTACTCTTGTTTAGTTTCTACCCTCAAATTCATTACTTGTTGTTTCGGATTACGGGTTGGCTTACCTACTGGTGGGTTATAGTAGGTGTCATCATGACTTGAAAAATCGGGTCGTGACAAGTTGGTATCAGAGTCCCAGGTTTATCGGTCTCACTTGTACAAAGCTAACGTCTAGTAGAGTCCTGCGGATCGGTGAGGAGATGTCCATAACTTATCTTCGGGAGGCTACAGGATGTGCTTAGGAAAATTTCCTCTTTTGTTTCACTTTCGTGCAGCGTGTGTCTTATTGGTTTCTGGAAATCTCACTTGTTTCACTCTTTCGCAGGATGGCTCACTCGCGAGGTGGCCCGGCCAGGGGTGGCGCACCTAGGTCTGCAGGCAGAGCCTTAGCTTGGGGTAGACGCCGACCCCGAGGTCGAGGCAGGGCCGTAGCACTAGCCTGAGATAGGGAGGAGGAGCATCAGGCAGCATATGTACCTCCACAGCCCGGTGGGGCGGGGCCGGCCCGGCCCACCACCCGCACCGGTTGCACCTGCGGCCTCCCGATCTTCATGCTCGCCGACTCGAGATACTAGCAGCTATCGGGGAGATGCGAAGGAGCACCAGCCCAACAGCTCCAAAGACTGGGCCCCAAGAAGAGCACCGGCTCCGGCGCCGCAGGTCGGCCGCCGTTAGCGGCACCAGAGGTTCAGCCGCCACCAGTTCATGTGATTGTCGTGCCAGACTTAAAGGACGGGGAGATGCCATTGCGCGAGCAGAAGATGCTCGGGGTATTCCAGAGGTTGGCACCGCCGATATTCTCAGGGGCGATTGGGGAGGATGCCTACGAGTTCCAGCTCACTTGTCAGGAGCAGCTACAGTCATTAGGCCTTTTGGAGTCGAGAGGAGCCGACTTCACTGCTCATCGGGCCAGGCCAGCCGGACAGTGGTGGCGTCGTATCGAGAGTCCGAGCCACTGGATCGCCTCATGTATCTTGGAGTGAGTTCTCAGAGGCTTTCTTAGCCCGGTTCATGCCACGGAGCGTCAGGGATAGGCTTCGTGATCAGTTCTCCAGATTGGAGCAGGGCCCTATGACCGTCTCAGAGTACGAGACGA
This sequence comes from Solanum commersonii, assembly GCA_029007595.1. NCBI lineage: Eukaryota > Viridiplantae > Streptophyta > Magnoliopsida > Solanales > Solanaceae > Solanum > Solanum commersonii. Next base: position 350,508 of record JAJTWQ010000077.1, read on the forward strand.
GGTTCCATGAGTTATCTCGACATGCTACCATGATCCTACCCACGGAGGAGGAGAGAGTTCGTTGTTTTGTACGTGGGTTGCGGTACCGTCTGAGGGTCGACACAGAGCATTTGGTGTCGGCCGGCCGTTCATTTCTTGATGTGGTCGACCATGCCCGATCTATGGAGCATATTCATCGCGAGGCCCAAGGGGGCAGCGATAAGAGGGCACGCTACCAGGGCATCTACAGTGGGTCCAGACTAGAGGGAGAGACTTCTGTGATAGGCCACGCCAGAGGTTCCAGCAGGTCACCGGTCGGCCCGTTCGGGCGGCATTACACCTTCGAGGGAGGCCAAGATCGGCAGAGTGGTCCTAGTATAGGCCGAGTTCGAGGGGATCGATTCCCTCCCTCCCTACCGCGGTCGAGTTACGGGCATGTTCGGCCCGGGGGTGTTTTGATTACGGTGCACTTGACCATTGGTCCAGAGGGTGCCCCCAGCGAAGGCGAGGGTCGATTGTACCAGCTCCCCTTGCACCTAGGCCAGTTTCAGCAGTGCCCCCTCCATTTAGAGGCGATGATCAGGGACATGATCGTCGAGACAGCCGACAGGGTACCAGAGGCGGAGCTCGGGGAGGCAGGTTAGGTAGTAGATTAGATGCATCGGGTAGAGGTGCCCAGGGCCATTTCTATGCAGCCCCGGCGAGGGCGGTAGCTGAGGCATCTGATGATGTCATTACAGGTACACTTTTATTATGCCATCAGCCGCTTTCTGATTATTTGATCCCGGTCCACTTTCTCGTATGTATCTCTGTTTATTTTGCTCCCCGATTGGGTATGAGGTCTGAGTCTTCGGCAGAGCCGATTTATGTTTCGACCCCGGTGGGTGAGTCCTTAGTAGTGGATCAGGTATTGCGATCTTGCTTAGTGACTATCCAGGGTTATGATACTAGAGTTGATCTTATTTTGCTAGATATGCTGGGTGTTTAGCTTATTTAGCCTATGTACGAGATGTGAGTAGGGAGGGCCCTTCAGTTGACTCAGTTCCTGTGGTTAGAGAGTTTGCAGATGTGTTCCCTACAGACCTACCTGGCCTACCTCCAGATCGTGACATTGATTTTGCCATAGATTTGGAGCCCGACACCCGTCCTATTTCTATTCCGCCTTACCGGATGGCTCCTGCAGAGCTCAGGGAGCTTAGTGTTCAGTTAGAGGATCTCTTAGGTAAGGGGTTTATCCGTCCGAGTGTCGCCTTGGGGTGCTCCTGTTCTGTTTGTGAAGAAGAAGGACGGGACTATGAGAATGTGCATTGACTACAGATAGTTGAATAAGGTGACGGTGAAGAACCGTTACCCCATGCCTCGTATTGATGATTTGTTTGACCAGCTTCAGGGTGCCGCCATGTTTTCTAAGATAGATTTGAGGTCCGGGTACCATCGCCCGAGGATTAGGTGCCACAGACATCCCTAAGACCGCATTTAGGACCCGTTATGGCCATTATGAGTTCTTAGTGATGTCATTTGGGTTGACTAATGCCCCTGCTGCCTTCATGGACTTGATGACACGTGTGTTCAGGCCATACCTTGATTTATTTGTCATTGTCTTCATTGATGACATACTGGTATATTCGCGGAGCCAGAGTGAGCATGAGCAGCATTTGAGGATTGTGCTCCAGACTTTGAGAGATCAGCGGCTTTATGCCAAGTTCTCAAAGTGCCAGTTTTGGTTAGACTCTGTAGCGTTCTTGGGGTATGTTGTATCCAAGGAGGGCATTATGGTAGACCCGGCGAAGATTGAGGCTATTCGTGATTGGGCTAGGCCTACCTCAGTTACTGAGATTCGGAGCTTCGTCGGACTAGCAGGCTACTACAGACGCTTTGTTGAGGGCTTTTCTACTATTGCAGCCCCGTTGACTCAATTGACTCGTGTTGATGTTCCCTTTGTTTGGTCAGAGGAGTGTGAGGCGAGCTTTTTGAAGCTCAAGGAGTTATTGACCACCGCTCCTATATTGACTCTTCCAGTTGAGGGTGAGGGCTTCACAGTTTATTGTGACGCATCCGGCGTTGGTTTGGGTTGTGTATTGATGCAACAGGGTCGGGTTATTGCTTATGCGTCGAGGCAGCTTAAGATCCATGAGTGCAACTACCCCACCCATGACTTGGAGTTGGCGGTGGTAGTTTTCGCACTTAAGATTTGGAGACACTACTTGTATGGCATTCGATGTGAGATCTATACCGATCATAGGAGTCTTCAGTACATCATGAGCCAGAGGGACCTTAATTCGAGGAGGCAGCGTCGTTGATTGAGCTCCGAAGGACTACGACCTCTCTATTCTTTATCACCTAGGGCAAGGCGAATGTGGTAGCGAACGCCTTGAGCCGAAAGGCGGTGAGTATGGGTAGTCTAGCCTTCTTATCTGTTAAGGAGCGACCCTTAGCTTTGGACATTCAGTCTTTAGCTAATAGCATGGTTTGGCTAGATATCTCAGACTCTAGACGCGTCTTGGCCTTTATGGGAGTTCAGTTTTCTTTGCTTGATAGGATCCGTGGTTGCCAGTTTGAGGATGATACCTTGGTGGCCCTTAGAGAACGAGTGTTAGCGGGTGATGGTGGTCAGGCTACCTTAGATCCTGATGGAGTGTTGAAATTCGCCGGCCGCATTTGTGTTCCGAAAGTTGGAGATTTGATATAGTTGATACTTTCTGAGGCCCATGAGTCTAGATACTCTATCCATCCGGGCATAGCGAAGATGTATCGTGATTTGAGGCAGCATTACTGGTGGAGTGGCATGAGGAGAGATATTGCTGACTTTATTTCTCGTTGCCAAGCCGCCAGCCAGCAGGTAAAGGCCGAGCATTTGAGGCCTGGTGGCGAGCTCCAGAGATTACCCATTCCGGAGTGGAAGTGGGACCGTATCACAATGGATTTCGTTGTGGGATTGCCTCAGACTTCTAGAGGTGTTGACAGCATTTGGGTCATCGTGGATCGATTGACCAAGTCAGCACACTTCCTTCCTGTTCATACTACTTTTAGTGCCGAGAGGTTGGCTCGTATCTACATTAGGGAGGTGGTCCGTCTTCATGGCGTGCCTGCTTTTATCATTTGCACGGGGTTCATAGTTCACTTCCGGCTTTTGGAGGGCTTTTCGGGGGAGGAGTTGGGCACCCGTGTCCACCTTAGCACGACTTTTCACCCACGAGACGGATGGCCGGTCGGAGCGTACTATTCAGGTCCTTGAGGATATGTTGCGGGCTCCGTGTTATGGATTTTGGAGGTCGTGTGGGACCAATTCTTACCTTTGGCGGAGTTTGCGTACAACAATAGCTACCACTCTAGTATTCGATGTCCCCATTCGAGGCCTTATATGGTAGGCGTTGCCGCTCTCCGCTGGTTGGTTTGGTCGCTGCAGCCTAGGCCGCGTGGTACAGATTTGCTTCAGGAGGCCCTGGATCAGGTGCGGGTGATTCAGGATAGGCTCAGGATGGCTCAGAGTAGGCACCAGAGTTATGCGGATCAGAGGAGTCGACCTTTGAGATTCTCTGTTGGTGACCGGGTATTTCTCCGTGTGTCGCCCATGAAGGGCGTGATGAGGTTTGGGAGGCGGGGCAAGCTTAGCCCCAGGTACATTGGACCTTTTGAGATACTCCGGACAGTTGGGGAGGTTGCTTATGAGTTGGCCCTACCTCCAGCATTTTCGGCCATCCACCCAGTGTTTTATGTTTCGATGCTGCGGCGATACGTTCCTGATGAGTCCCATGTGCTTCAGTATGATGCAGTCGAGTTGGATGATCGTCTGACATTTGTAGAGGAGCCAGTTGCCATTCTAGCTAGAAATGTGAGGAGATTGCGCTCGAGAGCCATTCCTGTTGTTAAGGTACGTTGGAGGCATCGTCCAGTCGAGGAGGCTACTTGGGAGACCGAGCAGGAGATGCGAGAGCAGTTTCCCGGCTTGTTTGAGCCTTCAGGTACTCCTTGATCCTTTCTTTCGCGGACGAAAGTCCTTTTTAGTAGTGGATATTGTAATGACCCTCCAGGTCATTTCTGTGTCTTGCCTTTTGAATGTCGAGTTTGGTCTAGATTGACTCTTCTTTTGTGTCTGGAGGTTTTAGATATCTTTCCGAGCCCTTTTGTGGGTTTTGACTTAAAAGGGCTTTTGGAAGTGGGACCCTCTTTTTATCGAAATGACCTCTTATGAAAATTTTGACTGCGCCGTTGAGTCTGAAATATCAAATTTTGTATGATTGCATATCTCATTTGCGTGCACGGGGTTTCGAACGAGATCGGAGCACCCCGTCGGAGTTTTAAGTTTTGGAGAAATTGCAAATTTTCTGCAATAAATGCAGAAAAAATGGCAACATTTTTCCCCAAACTTAAACCCTCACATCTCTCTCATCTCTCAACCGATTTGGGCGATTCAAAAGGCAAACTTGTGAGATTTTTCGAGGACAACGTGTTGGTGAGCTCGGATAGTGATTTGGAGTCCCCGTTTGAGGTAATTTTCGAAAAATACCTGCTGCCACGACCTGTTTTTGAACTTGATTTTTGTAAAATTTTGAGACTTGATATTTCAGTCATCTTAGGTCCAATTTCGGTGATTTTTGAGGCTATCTTGAGTGGTTTTTCGAGGAGAACATTGTGGTGTTGTCAGATTTTACTGTAGATCGCCCGTTTTTGGTAAAGTTGCTGAATTAGCTGCTGTCCTATTCCTTTAGTTTTGAGAAAATTTGGATTTTGGTTGTATGTTGGTATTGTGTTGTTTCCGAGCCCCGAATTGTATTCCATTATGGGACATGAGCTGGGGGAACTGGTTAGGACCCACTTTTGGGGTTAATTTTGGAATTTTCTGTGCGGGTCCCACGATTCTCGTTTTGACTCCAAAATTGACCCGTCTCTGTTTGTTGTGATTTTGGTGTCTAAACGACCGTATTAATGTTGTGACTCCATTTTTGATAGCGGGGCAACGTTTTGAGACCGTTCGGAAAGGGAAAGCTCCGGAGAAGTAATTTTGGAGCGCGTGTGATCAGCCTACAGGTAGGCTACGGTTTCCCTCTCTTAGATTGAGCTCGAGAATGTGAATGCATGTTGATTAGTTGGGATTTGGGTTGGGTAGTTATTGAATCCTGCATAAGTGTTAAGAAATCATGTTTTCGGCCTATTTCGAGAATTATCGGGTAACTGTGAGCATGTTTTATGTTATTAATGGACCCTCCTCGCTATGTGGAGTGCTTGTATGCTTGAATTACTGTTTAGTTGAAGCATGTTGGGCCTTAGTTTAGGTTTGACTAGGGTTTGCTTTAGAAATACATGATTCGGATTCGATAGGCCTTAGTTTTGCCCCGACGTCGCTCGGCCGACTTAGATCCCTGTAGACTGGTGTAGTAGACTTGAGTTTGATAGATTGGACCTTAGCTAGGCGATACGCTTGCTCTGACTTTAGTTATCCTTATTTTTCCCCGATGTTACGGCTTCACGAGTTACGTCGGCGACACTAATTCTACTTCGCGATTGGAATTTGATTTTCGATTTTGTTCCAAGGACTTACATTGATTGGCTAAGTATGGACGGTATTCCACGGGCCTTTATGAGCGTGGATCGATTAGGACTCTTTCAGTAGCTACATTGGCACCTTTATAGAGCATCCGGTTTAAGGTCCGGCCTCTATTGCCCAGATACTTATATAGAGCATTCGGTTTAAGGTCCGGCCTCTATTGCTCAGATACCTATATAGAGCATCCGGTTAGAGTTCCGGCCTCTTATACTGTTTACTTGTGATTGGTTACTTGGGTACTGCTGGTGAGCATCCGGTTCGAGGTCCGGCCTCCGCACCGTCGATTATACTAATTAGGGTTGAGGTCTCGGTTCGATGTTCTTCATTCTTGAGTTGTTTTATGCAATTCTCTTTAGTTATAGTTATTCTGTGTACTCGTCGGGCTTATGGGGGTCCGTTCGGGTTTTTATTTAACTTGCGCACGAGTGTACTTTCTGGGCTTATGGTGGTCCAGTTAGGTGTAGTTAGCTTATAGATTACTTTAGTTAGTTCTTTGTACACTCGTGTGCATTCCATTATTACTTAGATTTCCGCTCTTAACCTCGGTTTGTATTATTCCTTCTTTTCATATTGCCTTTACTTTTCAAGTTCAGTCAGCCTATGATGCCTACTGGGTACCTGTTATTTTGGTACTCATGCTACGCTCTGCATCTATTTCGTGATGCAGGTCCGGGCACTAGTAGTCAGCGTTGATCGAGCTTGGAGCAGTCTGATCCGGAGACGGGAGTGAGCACATAACGTCTTGTACTATTTCAGTCTCCATCTGTATATATAGACTTGTCTTTTACCTTTTGAGACAGTCCAGTCTCTGTTGTCCACTTATGGGACTTGTACTCATTTTGTTAGTAGCTCTTTTCTAGTGACTTCCAGGTTCTGTGAGGGATCTTTATTTGTATATATGTTTTTGGTTTGCTTCCGCCTGTTTATATTGTTATTTGTCTAATCTTGTTTAGTTTCTACCCTCAAATTCATTACTTGTTGTTCCGGGTTACGGGTTGGCTTACCTACTGATGGGTTATAGTAGGTGTCATCATAACTTGAGAAATCGGGTTGTGACATTCCTTTCCCTCCATGTCTGATAAACTGTTGCTGCTAAGTCATCATGTAAATATTAGCCATGATAGATTTGCTAGTAGCATGCCCTATGGCCCATTCCAGCTCTTCACTCCATCCTTCACATCCTCTGTTGATGCGTAGCCAGTTCAGTATTTTCTGCCATAATTTCCTTGAGAAGCTACAATTGAAAAACAAATGCTGATGTGTTTCAACTTTTGCTTTGCATAATGGACATACATCATCACCTATGATTCCCCATTTGCTCAGCCTGTCTTTAGTGTATAGCCTCATATGTATAGCCACATATAAAGCAAATACCCATTTAGGACTGCCAAGGTTGTTGTAAGTTAATCTTCTCCAAGGAACCTTACTGAAATCTCCTTTTAGCTTCTGATACATTCCTTTGATATTGAATTCTGTTTCCTCCCTGATCTCATTGATCTGCAAACCCCTCTCTTTTAACCATTGTCCTGCTATAAGGATTTTCTTCACCACCCATGAAACTTGCTTGATTTCCACCTCCCATGGTTTCCTACCCTTCAAATAGAATGTATGAACTCACACAATCCATAGTTTGTCCTTTTTCTTGCACAAGTTCCACAAATGTTTTAAAATGGCTGCTTTGTTCCACACATAAATATCGGTAATATTCGTTCCTCTAGCAACATTTGGCCTGCATACTGTTTCCCCGGCTATAAGTACTTTCCCCTTACTTTGTGGTTCACCATTCCATAGAAAACTTTTACACATGGATTCTATTTTGTGTAGAATTTTCTTAGGAAGAAGAAAGATCTGTGACCAAAACCTTTGCATGGCTGATAAGACACTATTTACCAACTGAAGCCTTCCTGTATATGATAGGAATTTGACTATCCATGAGGTGATTCTGGCCATCATTTTGTCAATGAGTGGTTGGCACTGACTGATTGATAGTTTCTTTGAGCTCAAAGGCACTCCAACATATCTGAATGGAAGACCCCCTTTACTAAGCCTGTATGTTATAATATCTGTTGTTGTGTGCCCTCTGATACTCCACCAAAATACCCACAACTCTTAGCCTGATTAGCTATCAACCCTGACACCCTTGAGAATTTTTGGAAACATTCATACAATAGGGTGGTGGAGGTAACATTCCCTCTACTGAAATAAGAGATCATCAACAAAGCTTAGTTGTTCTATGTGTTGCTTGTGGCATCTTGGATGATATTTGTATGCTGGTTTATTCTTCAGATTCTTCAACAACCTGGTGAGATAATCCATAGCAAGAACAAATAAATATTGAGATAATGGATCACCTTGTCTCACCCCTCTCTTAGCCTGAAAAGCTGGACTAAGACAACCATTTATCATGATTGAGTATGATACTGTCCTAACACAAGTCATTACCCAATCTACAAACTTTTGTGGGATTTTCATGCCAATTAACACATCCTCCGAGAATTGCCATTCCAAGGAGTCATACGCCTTTTGCATGTCAATTTTGAACATGCACCTTGGAGAAACTCCTTTCTTTCCATACCCTTTGACCAATTCATGACTCAACAATGCATTGCCAGTTAACATTCTACCTGGTACAGATGCAGCTTAACTTGGATCCACTAGATAATCCATTACATTTTGCTTCCTATTTGTGAGCATCTTTGAAATGATTTTATACATGGTTGTACAATAAGAAATAGGCCTATACTCCTTAATAGTTGTAGGATTCTGTGTTTTAAGAATGAGTGTAACAGAAGTCTTGTTCACAGGACCATACATGTCATTAGTTTGGAAGAAGTTTAGGGCAACTACAGTTACCTCCTTACCTATGTCTGGCCAAGATTTTTTGAAAAGTAAGTATTAAAACCATCTTTTCCTAGAGCCTTAGATCCCCAATGTTCCCCAATGCTATCCTGACATCAGCTTTAGTGAATGGTTGAATGAGTTCTAACTGTTGTAACCTGGTAAGTCTAGGTCCATCTTTGAACACCTCTGGTTGTGCTTGTTAGTTTGCCCTAATAACTTTTGATAAAATCCGACCACTTCCTTTCGGATATCATTCACTTCTTGTATGATTATGCCCTCTTCTGTTGTTAGTATGTTGATTTGATTCTGTGCCTTCCTATTCTTCATACTCGCAAAAAAATATGCATTGTTAGCATCCCCTAGCTTGAGCCATTGGACTCTAGATTTCTGTTTGTATATGCTCTCTTCTATTTGACTCCATTTTACCAACTCAGCTCTCATTAACTTCTCCTCATCTATCATATTCTGTTGTACTGGAGCCTCCCTCATCTTTGTCTGCATTTTCATAAGATCCCTCCTAATTTTGTGTACGTTCTCAGCAACTCCCATAAATTCTCTCTTATTAAGTTTCTGCATCTCCCTCCTTACCATTTTCAGGTTCCTCCAAACTCCTTTCATACCACCCCCTGATATTTGCCATCCTGCTTGAACCCCCTCTTTGAAATTTGGATGATCTCCTAGGCAGTTGTAAAATCTGAATGGTCTTCTTTGTTCATCCCTTTATTCCTCTATTATCAAACCAAATGGAGAGTGATCTGAAAATAAAGGGTCCATTGCCATGACTTGTGTAGGCATCTTATCCATCCATGCAACATTGCCAATTGCCTTATCTATTCTACTGTATACATGCCCATTTGTCCATGTATATTCCCTTCATCCTATCTTCAATTGAGCCAGGTTGCAGTCCCTCACACATTCCCTAAAACTCTTACCTCTGCATCTTGCACTTGACTCCCTACAGGCCTGTCCTCATGTGAAAGTATAGAGTTAAAATCTTCCATAATCAGCCAAGGTTTAGTTATCCTGTTATTCAGTTGAGTAATTGTTGTCCACAAAGGTAGTCTAGTAGCTATTGTGCGCATCCCATAAATTACTGTGAACTGAAATTGAATATTCCTATACTTGAGCCTCACTACCCCATGAATGTACTGTTTTATATCCTCCTTTTTAATAAAATTGACTTCAGTAGGATTCCACAACACTCAAATTCTCCCTCTTGCAGTAGTATTATCATTTGAGCATTATTTCCAACCTGTCAAGGTCTTATTAATAATTAAACTTGTTCTATTATCTCTAACCTTGTGTTCATAAATTGCTATAATTTGTACCTTATTCCTCCTTAAAAATAGCCTCAACTCTTTGTGTTTTACCTCTTGGTCGAAGCCTCTCACATTCCAGGTCACTATCATAGACATAAATGTGGTTTGTATGGTACCTCCCTATTTCCTCCACCTATTTGCCCACTCTTCTAGCCTACATTGTAGCTAGACTCCCCTAAGTTGTTATCAGTCCTTCCTTCCTACTTGTCTTTTTTTGTGTTGCTTTTATGTCTTACAGTTTGCCATTCACCATGTTCTTATATTTTCTCCCCTTGTTGTTTTTCCTTCTCCTCCTGCCCCTGTATTGTTTCCTGTCCTATCTCCTTGATTTGTTCTTTTCCCTTATTAGTAATAGGAATCCATTCTTTCTTCTTCCCTTGATTCATTCCTCTCTTTTGTATTTGTGCTTCTGGTTTGTCCACACAAGAGTGTCCAACTTGGAGACACTTTTTTACAGTCTATAGGTTTCCATTCATACCATACTTGTTGTTCCAATACCTTCCCTTTAATATCATGCATTTTAATCATTTTTGGCAGTGGCCTTGTGATGTCCACTTCAACTAGAATCCTGGCAAATGATATCATATTAACTTGAGAAGTACATTCGTCTGCATATAAAGGTTTACCCAGGCTACTTCCAATTTTACTCAACACTACTGCATTCCAACAATTAAGAGGGAGATTTGGGAGTTTCACCCACAATGGTATAGTTGTAAGTATCTCCTCTTTGAAGTTAAATTCAGGTACCCAAGGTTTCATGATTACTGGCCTTCTCATTAAGTAGAGTGGTCCTGAGCATAACACCTTATCCCTCTCTTCCTCGTTAGTAAATCTCACCACAAAATACCCATCTTTATGGTATAATATTATAGGTTTGATAGTGAAAGTACCTTGTTCACTTATAAATCTCTCCATAGTTCCTATTGTAACACCCTGTATCTGAAACAGACAAAAAATGCAGATTTTGAAAAGTTGTAGGTGCAACTCACAGTTTCCATCCATGGACTGTAGGTTAGACCTCGGCTCATGCTGGTGGTCTGTGGTTCACCACTGCAACCCCTCCCCAAACCAGCTCAGAAAAGTCAGCTAAATCTCGACTCAAGAATAGACCAACGGTCTGTAGATCAGACCACGGTACGTGGTCTGTGTTCGTGGATCGAAACCTCCTTTACCCAGCCTCTGACACAAACTACGATCAACCAGCACAGACCGTCATTCGATCCACGATCCGTAGGTCTGACTGTAGATGAGGGTCAACAACTAGTTAGCTGAAAATATTTGATGGGTCAACTTCAGATTGCATAACTTTTAACACAAAAGTGATTATGTGTCCCATGATCTATTATGTGATAGATAATTGAATCCTCTTTCCAACGTCGTCGAGTTTGCTAAAATCCGACCTCCGAGTGAAAAGTTATGCTCGTTTTAGTGAAGCCCTGTCGGGAACACTTGACAGACGACCCCAATCAACGGACCGTAGATTGAATGACGGCTCGTCAGTCCCATCCGTCAGTCACTTCGACAATAACTAAGTCAGGTGTCTTTTAGTCTTTTCCTATTTCGTTTAACCCCTAAGATACGTCATTTAGACCCTAAATCATGAGGTTTTAGTTAATTTTAGCCTAAAAACATAACTAGAACTTACCTAAGTCAAATCATTAATCAAACTTAGAATAAAATTAAAACGCTAAGAGGAGAAAGAAGTCAAGAACCCTAGTTCAAGAACGCAACAAGTTTTCTTTAGTTCCAGCCCAGAAATCAAAGGATTTCTTTGTGGAATTCGTCACTAGGTATGTGGGATTTCACTAGTGCGTTCCTTTCGCCCATCAGGTCCCTAAAATTCAGTCAGATTCTTGATTTCATGATTATGAACAAACCTAGGGTTTCTAGAATTACAGCAGACCATCATGAATTATTTATTAACATGTTCCAAATCAGATTATCATGTTATTAAATCATTTCTCGTATGAATTTCAGAACCCTAGCTATGTATTTCTTTAGTTCTTGAATTACACATGCTAGGTCAGATATCTTATTTATTCAGTTATACATGACACAGTTATTAATGCATCATTATCAGATTAATTGTTGCATTCTCAGTTTGCATGTTCAGTTTTAAGCTATCCAATATTTATAGAAATTCAGTCATTACCAGTTAACCACTTAATTCATTGGGAGTTGCATAATACCGAGTTGGACTAGGGTTTAACGTACCCATATAGTCCCAGAACTACGAGCCACGTAGGTGTAAGTTCCTTTTGTAGGTAACATTAGTTTAGTGATCATACCAGCATGCCTCTATACCTCTGGTAGGGTATATTGGTTCCTCTGGATGGGGCATATATATCGGACTCCACATTTAGCTCATGTGGTTTTATGTCGGTTATTAGTAGCTCCCACAGTTCAGTTAGACTCTATTGCATTGACCAAATTTCAGTACAGTCAGTATTCAGTCTCAGCATGTTATAAATTTGGTCAATGCATCAGTTAGCTCAGTATTCAGTATTTTTAGTATCTATATTATGTTCAGATTATATCATTGCTTTATTACTTTGTTCATTTATATGTTATTACAACTTTACTCTATCCTGCATGCTCAGTACCTTTCAAGTACTGACGCATACGTGCGCTACATCTTCTCGTGATATAGGTTTAGGTTCTCAGCATCCAGATCACGCTTAGATCAGTTCTCGATCTCCAGTTCAACATCATCAGTGGTGAGTCCTTATTTTTTGAGGACAATAGTCATGTTATCTTTCAGCTTTCAGTCTTTTAGTTTTAGTTTTTTTCTAGACTTAGCTGGGGCATGTTCTAGCATTTCTAGTTAGTTAGAGGCTATTTTCAGACATAGATATATTCATCTTAGTATTGAGTTAATATCTTTCTTGTATTAAACTTATCAGTTTTCATTTATCTCAATTATAGTATATGGGTATTCCCTATCTTTTCATTTTATTTATGATTTAGCTTCCGCAACAGTTTATTATTTTCAGTATGCTCATGATCGTGCGAGCAGGGTTAGCTTGGGATCAATTGTGGTCCTAGGTTTCATGTCCGCATCTTGGGGGTAGCTCGGGGCGTGACAAACTTGGTATCAGAGCATTAGGTTTATGTGTCCTAGGATGTCTAAAAATCCAGACTAAGTAGAGTCCTTTCATGGGTATGAAGTCCACCACATCTAATGAGAGGGAGGCTATGAAGTGTTTTAGGAAAACTTCACTTTCTTGATATTCTATCGTGCGTTGGCATGATCTCCTTTCTAATCCATCGTTATGCACTTAAGATCATGCCTCCCCGAAAGCTAACTCCAGGAATGCTAACGCAATTACTCTAGTCCCAGACCATAAGGTTAAGAATGAAGAGTTTCATAATGCGATCCAACTATTGGCTCAGAGTATGACCAATAAGAACAATCAGCAGGTTCCAGTTCCTACTAATAGAAATGGTGGATGAGTGGTAGCTAGAGTTCGAGATTTCTTTAAGGATGAATCCACCTAAGTTTTTGGGTCACAAGTTGGTGAAGACCCACAGAACTTCATTGATGAGGTTAAGAAAATCTTTGGAGTGATGCAAGTGACTGATAATTGTAGGGTTGGATTGGCATCCTACCAGCTTAAGGATGTGGATCACATATGGTACACTCAGTGGAAAGATTTAGGGGCTACTTTATCTTGTATGACTTCATTTATAGCAGTAATCTTAGATGTTAGTCCAGAAACTCTCTCAGAACCCTTCTCAGTCTCTACTACTCCAGTCGGTGACCTAGTTATAGCTAGACGAGTATACAAAAATTGCCCTGTCATAGTCTCTCAGAAAGTCATCTCAGCAGATCTTGTAGAGTTAGAAATGGTAGAATTCAATGTCATTCTAGGCATGGATTGGTCACATTCCTGTTATGCCTCAGTTGATTGTAGAACTAGGATTGTTCGTTTCCAGTTTCCAGATGAACAATTCCTAGAATGGAAGGGTAGTAGCTTAGCGCCTGTGGGTCGATTCATTTCTTACCTTAAGGCCAGAAAGACGATCTCTAAGCATTATCTTTATCATCTAGTTCGGGTTAAGGATTCAAGCTCTGAAACCCCAACTCTTGAGTTAGTTCCTGTGGTTAATAAGTTTTCAGAAGATCTTCCGGAGTTTCTCCCGAAAGGGAAATCAACTTTGGAATTGATCTCCTTCCAGATACCAAGCCTATATCTATTCTTCCTTATAGAATAGCTCCAGCTGAGATTACAAAATTGAAAGAGCAACTGAAAGACCTTCTAGATAAGGGCTTCATCAGACCTAGTATTTTGTCATGGGGTGCACCAGTGTTGTTCGTAAAGAAGAAAGATGGTTCTCTCAGAATAAGCATTGACTATAGGCAGTTGAACAAGGTCACAATCAAGAATAAGTATCCCATCTCCAGGATTGATGACTTGTTTGACCAATTTCAAGGTGCTAGTCATTTCTCAAATATAAACCTCAGATCAGGTTATCTTCGGCTTAAAGTCAGAGATAGTGACATTCCGTAGACAGCCTTCATAACTCGGTATAATCATTATGAATTTGTAGTTATGTCATTTGGACTAACCAATGCTCCTGCAGCTTTCATGAATTTGATGAACAAAGTGTTCAAGTAGTACTTGGACTTGTTCGTTATCGTCTTTATTAATGATATCCTCATTTACTCTAGGAATGAGGAAGAGCATGCGAGTCATTTGAGATTTGTTCTGCAAACTCTCAAATATTGCCAGTTATTTGCAAAATTTAACAAGTGCGAGTTTTGGTTACAATCAATTGCCTTCCTTGGGCATATTGTGTCTAGTGAAGAAATTCGAGTAGATTCCTGAAGATAGAAGCAATGAAACAATGGCCCAGACCTACCTCTGCTACAAATATCAAAAGTTTCTTAGGTCTAGTGGGCTATTACAGACGGTTCGTAGAAGGATTTTCATCCATAGCCTCTCCATTGACTAGGTTGACTTAGAAAAAGGTTAAGTTCCAGTGGTCAGATAATTGTGAGAAAAGCTTTGCAGAACTGAAAACTAGGTTTACTACAACTCCTGTCTAGACTTTACCAGAGGGTTCAGATGGTTATGTGATCTATTGTGATGCATCCAGAGTCGGCCTAGGTTGTGTGTTGATGCAGCGAGGTAAGGTTATAGCTTATGCTTCTAGACAACTTAAGGTACATAAGAAGAATTATTTGACTCATGACCTCGAGCTTGCAACAGTGGTGTTTGCATTCAAGGTTTGGAGGCACTACTTGTGTGGTGTTCATGTAGATATGTTCATAGACCATAAAAGCCTCTAGTATGTATTCACCCAGAAAGAGTTGAATCTTCGCCATAGAAGGTGGCTTGAGTTCCTCAAAGATTATGATATGAGTGTGCATTACCATCCTAGTAAGGCCAATGTAGTAGCAGATGCTCTTAGCAGATTATCTATGGGTAGTGTAGCACATGTTGATGAAGAAAGAAAAGAGCTAGTGAAGGATGTTCACAGGCTTCCTCGCTTGGGAGTTTGCCTTATGAGCATAGAAGATAGTAGTGTAACAGTTCAGAATGTGTTAGAACCTTCATTGGTAGTGGAGGCAAAGGAAAAGCAAGACAATGATCCAATCTTGCTTCAACTTAAGGTTGTAGTCCACCAATAGAGAGTTGAGGTTTTCTCCTACGGAGGAGATGGTGTGCTTCACTACAAGGGTCGATTATGTGTTCCTTAGGTGGATGAGTAGGCGAAGCATCCTTGATAGGACTAGATTCAGTCATTGATGCTATGGAGAAAGTGCAACTCATTAGAGATAGACTTAAGACTGCCAGAGTCGCCAAAAGTCTTATCCAGATGTGAGAAGAATGGAACTAGAGTTCCAAGTTGATGGTTGGGTTTTCCTAAAAACGTCACCTATGAAGGGGTTGATGAGATTTGGCAAGAAAGGGAAGCTCAGTCCCAGATATGTAGGCCCTTACCGGATCTTGAAAAGGATTGGTAAAGTGGCTTATGAGTTATAGTTGTCAGCAGACTTAGTAGCAGTGCATCCAGTCTTTCATATTTCTCTTTTGAAGAAGTGTGTGGGTAATCTAGTATCCATAGTGCCATTAGAGAGTATGGCCATGAAAGATAGTCTCTCGTATGAGGATGTACCAGTTGACATTCTCGATCGTCAGGTTAGAAGGTTGAGAAAAAAAGAAGTCGCTTCAATCAAGGTTTTGTGGAGGAGTCAGTCTGTAGAGGGAGCTACTTGGGAAGCAGAAGCATCCAAGAAGTCCAAGTATCCTCACCTCTTTCCTTCCGATTCCATTCCAGCTTGAGGTAATAGTTCCTCTTCAGTTTTTCAGTCATTCATACGTAAATTCAGTCTTCGAATCATGTTCCCTCAGTTTGTACTTGCATTTTCAACGTATTTACATGTTCTTGGAACTCAGTTCAGTCAGAAATTCAGTTTTTCATTGTTTAGTGGTAAGGATTGCTGCCCTCTCCCTCAATTTCAGCTAGTTTAGTCTTCATTCGAGAACGAATGGACCCATGGGGGAGATAATATAACACCCCATATCCAAAATAGACCAAAAATGCAGATTTTAAGAAGTTGCTACCCATGGACCGTAGGTCAGACCACGGCCCGTGCTGGTGGTCCATGGTACACCACTGCAACCCCTCCCCAAACCAGCTCAGAAAGTCGGCTAAGTCTCAACTCACGGACAGACCCACAGTCCGTAGATCAGACCATGGTCCGTGGTCTATGTCCATGGATCGAGACCTTCTTTATCCAACCTCTGACACAAACTATGGTCGACCAACACTGACCGTCATTCGATCCACGGTATGTAGGTCTGACCATAGAGGGTCAGCAAACCCAGTTAGGTGAAAATATTTGGTTGGTCAACTTCAGATGGTTATAATATTAGCACAAAATTAATTATGTGTCCCATCACCTATGATATGATATATAATTGAATCCTCTTTCCAACGCCGCCAAGTTTGCTAACATTCGACCTCCGAGTGAAAAGTTTTGCTTGTTTTAGTGAAGCCCTGTCTGGCAGACTTGACCGACGACCCCAATCGACGGACCATAGATTGAATTATGTGTCCCATGACCCATGATATGATAGATAATTGAATTCTCTTTCCAACGCCGCCGAGTTTGCAAACATCAAACCTCCAAGTGAAAAGTTATGCTCGTTTTAGTGAAGCCCCATCGGGCAGACTTGACCGACGACCCCAATCAATGGACCGTAGATTTAATGACGGCCCGTCAGTCTCGTCCGTCAGTCACTCCGACAACAGCTAAGTCAGGGGTATTTTAGTCTTTTCCTATTTCGTTTAAACCCTAAGATACGCCGTTTAGACCTTAAATCATGAGGTTTTAGTTAGTTTTAGCCTAGAAACATAACTAGAACTTACCTAAGTCAAATTATTAATCAAACTTAGAAACAAATTAGAATGCTAAGAAGAGAAAGAATACAACAAGTTTTCTTCTGTTCTAGCCCAAAAATCCAAGGATTTCTACGTGGAATTCTTCACCAGGTATGTGGGATTTCATTAGTGGGTTCCTTTCGCCCACCAGGTACCTAGAATTCAGTCAAATTCTTGATTCCATGATTTTGAACAGACCTAGGGTTTCTAGAAATACAACAGATCATTATGAATTAGTTATTAACATGTTCCAAATCAGATTATCATGTTATTACATCATTTCTCGTGTGAATTTCAGAACCTTATCTATGTATTTCTTTAGTTCTTGAATTACACATGCTAGGTCAGATATCTCATTTATTCAGTTATACATGACTCAGTTATTTATGCATCATTATCAGATTAATTGTTGCATTCTCAGTTTGCATGTTCAGTGTTGAGTTGTCCAATATTTATAAAAATTCAATCATTACCAGTTAACCACTTAATTTATTGAGAGTTGCATAATACCGAGTTGGACTAGGGTTTAGCGTACCCTTATAGTCCCAAAACTACGAGCTACATAGGTGTAAGTCCCTTTTGTGGGAAACATTAGTTTAGTGATCACACCAGCATGCCTCTATACCTCTGGCAGGGTATATTGGGTCCTCTCGATTGGGTGTATACATCAAACTCCATATTTTGCTCATATGATTTTATGTCGGTTATTAGTAGCTCCCACAGTTCAGTCAGACTCTATTGCATTGACCATATTTCAGTATAGTCAGTATTCAGTCTTAGCATGATATAAATTTGGTCAATGCATCAGTTAGCTCAGTATTCAGTATTTTTAGTAGCTATATTATGTTTAGATTATATCATTGCTTTATTGCTTTGTTCAATTATATGTTATTACAACTTTACTCTATCTTGCATGCTCAGTACCTTTCAAGTACTGACGTATACGTGCGCTACATCTTCTCGTGATGTAGTTTCAGGTTCTCAGCATCTAGATCACGCTTAGATTGGTTCCCAATCTCTATTTCAGCATCATCAGTGGTGAGTCCTCATTCTTCGAGGACAATACTCATGTTATCTTTCAGCTTTCAGACTTTTAGTTTTAGTTTTTTTCTAGACTTAGTTGGGGTATGTCCCAGCATATCTAGTTAGTTAGAGGCTATTTTCAGACATAGATATATTCATCTTAGTATTGAGTTAATATCTTTCTTGTATTAAACTCATCAGTTTTCATTTATCTTAGTTATAGTATATGGGTATTCCCCATCTTTTCATTTTATTTATGATTTAGCTTCCGCATCAGTGTATTATCTTGAGTATGCTCATGATCATGCCAGTAGGGTTAGCTTGGGATCACTTGTGGTCCTAGGTCTTGTGTCCGCGTCTTGGGGGTAGCTCGGGGCGTAACAAACTTGGTATCAGAGCATTAGGTTTAAGTGTCCTAGGATGTCCTAAAATTCAGACTAAGTAGAGTCCTTTCATGGGTGTGAAGTCCACCACATCTAATAAGAGGGAGGCTATGAAGTGTTTAAGGAAAACTTCACTTTCTTGATATTCTATCGTGCGTTGGTATGATCTCCTTTCTAATCCATCGTTATGCGCTTAAGATCATGCCTCCTCGTAGAGCTAACGCTAGGAATGTGAATTTCAAGAATGCTAACGCAATTACTCTAGTCCTAGACCATGAGGTTAAGAATGAAAAGTTTCAGAATGCGATCTAACTATTGGCTCAGAGTATGACCAACAAGAACAATTAGCAGATTCCAGTTCTACTAATAGAAATGGTGGATGAGTGGCAGCTAGAGTTCGAAATTTTTTTAAGGATGAATCCGCCTAAGTTGTTGGGTCACAAGTTGGTGAAGACCCACAGAACTTCATTGATGAGGTTAAGAAAATCTTTGGAGTGATGCAAGTGACTGATAATTGTAGGGTTGGATTGGCATCCTACCTGCTTAAGGATGTGGCTCACATATAGCACACTCAGTGGAAAGATTTAGGGGCTACTTTATCTTTTATGACTCCATTTATAGCAGTAATCTTAGATGTCAGTCCAGAAACTCTCTTAGAACCGTTCTCAGTCTCTACTACTCCAGTCGGTGACCCAGTTATAGCTAGACGGGTATACAGAAATTTCCCTGTCACAGTCTCTCAGAAAGTCACCTCAGCAGATCTTATAGAGTTAGAAATGGTAGAATTCGATGTTATTCTAGGCATGTATTAGTTACATCCTGTTATGCCTCAGTTGATTGTAGAGCTAGGATTGTTCGTTTTCAGTTTCCAGACGAACCAATCCTAGAATGGTAGGGTAGTGGCTTAGCGCCTATGGGTCAATTTATTTCTTACCTTAAGGCCAGAAAGATGATCTCTAAGGGTTATCTCTATCATCTAGTTTGGGTTAAGGATTCAACCTCTGAAACCCCAACTCTTGAGTCAGTTCCTGTGGTTAATGAGTTTCCAGAAGTGTTTCCAGAAGATCTTTCGAAGTTTCTCCCGAAAGGGAAATCGACTTTGGAATTGATTTCCTTCCAGATACCCAGCCTATCTCTATTCTTCCCTACAGAATAGATCCAGATGAGCTTAAGAAATTGAAAGAGGAACTAAAAGACATTCTAGATAAGGGCTTCATCAGACCTAGTATTTCGCCATGTGGTGCACCACTGTTGTTCGTAAAGAAAAAAAGATGGTTCTCTAAGAATATGCATTGACTATAGGCAGTTGAACAAGGTCACAATCAAGAATAAATAACCCATCCCCATGATTGATGACTTGTTTGACCAACTTCAGGGTGCTAGTCATTTCTCAAAGATAAACTTCAGATCAGGTTATCATCAGCTTAAAGTCAGAGATAGTGACATTCCGAAGACAACCTTCATAACTCGGTATGGTCATTACGAATTTGTAGTTATGTCATTTGGACTAACCGATGCTTCTGCAGCTTTCATGGATTTGATGAACAAAGTGTTCAAGTAGTACTTGGACTTGTTCGTTATCGTCTTTAGTGATGATATCCTCATTTACTATAGGAATGAGGAAGAACATGCGAGTCATTTGAGATTTGTTCTGCAAACTCTCAAATATTGCCAGTTATTTGCAAAATTTAACAAGTGCGAGCTTTGGTTACAATCAATTGCCTTCCTTGGGCATATTGTGTCTAGTGAAGGAATTTGAGTAGATTCCCTGAACATAGAAGCAGTGAAACAATGGCCCAGACCTACCTCTGCTATAAATATCAAAAGTTTCTTAGGTCTAGTGGGCTATTAAAGACGGTTCGTAGAAGCATTTTCATCCATAGACTCACCATTGACTAGGTAGACTAAGAAAAAGGTTAAGTTCCAGTGGTTAGATGATTGTGAGAAAAGCTTTGTAGAACTGAAAACTAAGTTGACTACAACTCCTGTCTGGACTCTACCAGAGGGTTCAGATGGTTATGTGATCTATTGTGATGCATCTAGAGTTGGCCTAGGTTGTGTGTTGATGCAGCGAGGTAAGGTTATAGCTTATGCTTCTAGACAACTTAAGGTACATGAGAAGAATTATCTGACTCATGACCTCGAGCTTGTAGTAGTGGTGTTTGCACTCAAGGTTTGGAGGCACTACTTGTATGGTGTTCATGTAGATGTTTTCACAAACTATAAAAGCCTCTAGTATGTATTCACCCAGAAAGAGTTGAATCTTCGCCAGAGAAGGTCGCTTGAGATCCTCAAAGATTATGATATAAGTGTGCATTACCATCCTAGTATGGCCAATGTAGTAGCAGATGCTCTTAGCAGACTATCTATGGGTAGTGTAGCACATGTTGATGAAGAAAGAAAAGAGCTAGTGAAGGATGTTCACGGGCTTGCTCGCTTGGGATTTTGCCTTATGAGCATAGAAGATAGTAGTGTAACAGTTCAAAATGGGTCAGAACCTTCATTGGTAGCGGAGGGTAAGGAAAAGCAAGACAATGATCCAATCTTGCTTCAACTAAAGGGTGCAGTCCACTAATAGAGAGTTGAGGTTTTCTCCCAAGGGGGAGATGGTGTGCTTCGCTACTAGGGTCGATTATGTGTTCCTTAGGTAGATGAGTAGGCGAAGCATCCTTGATAGGACCAGATTCAGTCATTGATGCTATGGAGAAAGTACAACTCATTAGAGATAGACTTAAGACTGCCCAGAGTTGCCAAAAGTCTTATCCAGCTGTAAGAAGAATGGAACTAGAGTTCCAAGTTGATGATTGGCTTTTCCTAAAAGCGTCACCTATGAAGGAGGTGATGAGATTTGGCAAGAAAGGTAAGCTTAGTCCCAGATATGTAGTCCCTTACCGGATCTTGGAAAGGATTGGTAAAGTAGGTTATGAGTTAGAGTTGTCAACAGATTTACGAGCAGTGCATCCAGTCTTTCACATTTCTCTTTTGAAGAAGCGTGTGGGTGATCCAGTATCCATAGTGCAATTAGAGAGTGTGGCCATGAAATATAGTCTCTTGTATAAAGATGTACCAGTTGAGATTCCCGATCGTCAGGTTAGAAGGTTGAGAAAAAAAGAAGTCGCTTCAATTAAGGTTTTGTGGAGGAGTCAGTCCATAGAAGGAGCTACTTGGAAAGCAGAAGTAGCCAAAAAGTCCAAGTATCCTCACCTCTTTCCTTCCAATTCCATTCCAACTTGAGGTAATAGTTCCTCTTCAGTTTTTCAGTCATTCATACGTAAATTCAGTATTAGAATCATGTTCCCTCAGTTTGTACCTGCATTTTCAACGTATTTGCATGTTCTTGGAACTCAGTTTAGTCAGAAATTCAATTTTTCAGTGTTTAGTTGTAGGGATTGCTGCCCTCTCCCTCAATTTTAGCTAGTTTAGTCTTCATTCGAGGACGAATGGTCCCAAGGGGAGATAATATAACACCTCGTATCCAAAACAGACCAAAAATGCAGATTTTGAGAAGTTGCCATCCATGGACCGTAGGTCAAACCACGGCCCATACTGGTGGTCCGTGGTTCACCACTGCAACCCCTCCCCAAACTAGTTTAGAAAAGTCGTCTAAGTCCCGACTCACGGACAAACCCACGGTCCGTAGATCAAACCACGGTCCATGGTCTATGTCCATGGATCGGAACCTCCTTTACCCAACCTCTGACACAAACTATGGTCGAACAGCACAGACCGTTATTCGATCCACGGTCCGTAAGTCTGACTGTAGATGAGGGTCAGCAGGGAGTTAGCTGAAAATATTTGGTGGGTCAACTTCAGATGGTCATAAATTTTAGCACAAAAATAATTATGTGTCCCATCACCTATGATATGATATATAATTGAATCCTCTTTCCAACGCCGCCGAGATTGCTAACATCCGACCTCTGAGTGAAAAGTTATGCTCGTTTTAGTGAATCCCTGTCGATAGACTTGACCAACGACCCCAATCAATGGACCATAGATTGAATTATGTCTCCCATGACCTATGATATAATAGATAATTGTATCCTCTTCCCAACGCCACCGAGTTTGCTAACATCCAACCTCCGAGTGAAAAGTGATGCTCGTTTTAGTGAAGCCCTATCGGGCAAACTTGACCGAAGACTCCAATCGACGGACTGTAGATTGAATGACGGCCCGTCAGTCCCGTTCGTCAGTCACTCCGACAGCAGCTAAGTCAGGGATATTTTGGTCTTTTCCTATTTTATTTAACCCCTAAGATACGCCGTTTAGAGCTTAAATCATGAGGTTTTAGTTAGTTTTATCCTAGAAACATAACTAGAACTTACCTAAGTCAAATCATTAATCAAACTTAGAAAAAAATTAGAACGCTAAGAGGAGAAAGAATACAACAAGTTTTCTTCAGTTCCTGCCGAGAAATCAAAGGATTTCTATGTGAAATTTGTCACCAGGTATGTGGAATTTCATTAGTGGGTTCCTTTCGCCCATCAAGTCCCTAGAATTCAGTCAAATTCTTGATTTCATGATTTTGAACAAACACAGGGTTTCTAGAATTACAGTAGATCATTATGAATTAGCTATTAACATTGTTCCAAATCAAATTATCATGTTAGTACGTCATTTCTCGCATGAATTTCAGAACCCTAGCTATGTATTTCTATAGTTCTTGAATTACACATGCTAGGTCAGGTATCTCATTTATTCAGTTATACATGACTCAGTTATTAATGCATCATTATCAGATTAATTGTTACATTCTCAGTTTGCATGTTTAGTGTTGAGCTGTCCAATATTTACAGAAATTCAATCATAACCAGTTAACCACTTAATTTATTATGAGTTGCATAATACCGAGTTGGACTAGGGTTCAGCGTACCCATATAGTCCCAGAACTACGAGCCACATAGGTGTAAGTCCCTTGTGTGGGAAACATCAGTTTAGTGATCACACCAGCATGCCTCTATACTTCTGGCATGGTATATTGGGTCCTCTCGATAGGGCGTATACATCGGACTCCACATTTAGCTCATTTGATTTTATGTCGGTTATTAGTAGCTCCCACAATTCAGTCAGTCTCTATTGCATTGACCATATTTCAGTACAGTAAGTATTCAGTCTCAGCATGTTATAAATTTGGGCAATGCATCAGTTAGCTCAGTATTCAGTATTTTTAGTATCTATATTATGTTCATATTATATCATTGCTTTATTTCTTTGTTCAGTTATATGTTATTACAACTTTACTCTATCCTGCATGCTCAGTACCTTTCGAGTATTGATGCATACGTGCGCTACATCTTCTCGTGATGCAGGTTTAGGTTCTCAGCATTCAGATCACGCTTAGATCGGTTCTCGATCTCCAGTTCAGCAGCATCAGTGGTGAGTCCTCATTCTTCGAGGACAATAGTCATGTTATCTTTCAGCTTTCAGTCTTTTAGTTTCAATTTTTTCTTAGACTTAGCTGGGGCATGTCCCAGCATTTCTAGTTAGTTAGAGGCTATTTTCAGACATAGATATATTCATCTTAGTATTGAGTTAATATCTTTCTTGTATTAAACTTATCAGTTTTCATTTATCTCAATTATAGTATTTGGGTATTCCCTATCTTTTCATTTTATTTATGATTTAGCTTCCGCATCAGTTTATTATTTTCAGTATGCTCATGATCATGCGAGCAGGGTTAGCTTGGGATCACTTGTGGTCCTAGGTTTCATGTCCGCGTCTTGGGGGTAGCTCGGGGCGTGATACCTATAGATAGTGCAGTCCCTACTACATACACAACTATTGAAGGTGCCCATTTTGCATTATCTCTAGCAACATCCTCCTCCAATATTTCTACGACTTTATCTCCTTCTATTATTACTGGAGGTATATAGTTCAGATTCATACCTTTTGTTGCCAATCAATTAGTCGCAAATAGATTGGTCCATGGCATCGCTACTGTTTCCCCATTTAGATCAAGTTTCCTCTGAATGGTTCTCGAGGGTTCTTCGAATCGAAGGTCAGCCTGGTCCCTTTCTACTTCCTGTCCCTCAAGACCCGTTCCCAGGCCACCTCTTCTTCAAACACCCCAGAGGAAGCAGAAGCAGATGATGATGAGATCATTTTTGTTGCTGACAACAGTAAAGGTAAAGTCATAGGAGTAGACTTTTCAGGTAACATACTCAAAGTATTTTACCAAGATATTCTAGGTATCCCTACTGCAAGTGAAGTGGAGCCTCCCAAGGAAAAGTCATCATGGTTGACAGGAATGCTTAAGGTAAATAAAACCTTTGAACCCGACCCGAACATCCTGCAGGAACAATGGACTCATCCTGACAATCAACTAAAGAAAAAATGGTATGTTTCTTCTTATACTCTTAAGCAAAGAGAATTCTTTAGATATTTATGCATAAAAGACATGAGAAGAATTGGTTGTGTAATAAAATTCTTTAAATGGTTTGAAATGACTGGTAGGATTGAAAATTGTGCTGAGTCATTACAAGTTATCATTAACAAATGGTACACTGTTTCTAACAAGGTTGTTTAATCTATCAGCCCTCCTCTAGAAGGAATTAACATACCTATTGTAGGTACAGTAAGCACAGCCTTTCCTTTCAAAGAGAAAAGTGATAAGACGGGAGGATTACTCACATCTGCAGACATTGACCGAGTAGAACAAAATAATTACTCCAACCAAATCCTTCATATTATCTCTAGACAAATAGAAGATACTAAGCCTAGCCTCAGTGGAAGACCAACTCCGGCTTCTACTTCTTCTAACCATAATATTGAAACCTATCCAGGTTTCAAAATCCCTGAATTTTCAAAACAAAAATTCCCTAAACTTTCTGATACTTTTGAAGTAACTGGAAACATCATTGAGAAAATCAATGCACAACTCAATAACTTCAACTTCTCTGTAAAGGATGATGAAACATCTAAAAAGTTTTCTACCCTCCAAGAAGAAACTAATTCCAAATCCCAAGAGAAATTCAATCTTCTCCAAAAACTTGCCAGTAGTCGCTTTCACAATATGAAAAACTACCATAACAAACCTTCTTTCCTAGATTTGTAGTATGAGGAAAATGCCTTCTTATCTACTTCCTCTCACGAAGGAAGAAGCATCACTGAATGGAATATTGATGGCCTAGCTGAGCATCAAGTTTACAATAAACTCCATGAAATGGGTGTTGCCATTACTGCATATAAAATGTGTGGGTCGGCAGACAGGGATGCTACTAACATGATCATTGCAAGTTTCACAGGAATGTTGAAACACTGGTGGGATAACTACTGCACTGATGAGATCAAACAACTCATTATTAATGCCACGACAACGGAGACAGTTGTAAAAATGGAAGGAAACACACAATCTACTTCTAATGTCACAAGGGAAGATACTTGTGCTACTCTCCTTTACCACATAGTTAAACATTTTATTGGAGAACCAAAATTATTTCAAGATAGGAGTCTCCAAATTCTGAGTAATCTAAGTTGTCCAAACTTAGACAACTTTATCCATTATAAACATGCCTTTCTTAGTAAAGTTATGATTCGTCCAGATTACAATTTGGATTTCTGGAAGGAATGCTTTATCAGTGGCCTACCTCCCCTCTTTGCTGATAAAGTAAGAACAAAAATCCAAGATCGCATAATGGTAATATTCCTTATGGCAATCTTACTTATGGTGATTTGGTAAGCACTATCAATATTGTAACCCTTGAGCTTTGCACATATATTAAACTCAAACATCAGCTCAAAAAAGAGCAATTTTCCTCTCGAAAAGAACTTGGAAGTTTCTGTAGAGATTTTGGTTTTATCACTCCACCTGATAAGATCAAGAAAGATAAAAAAGAAAAATCCCATAGGAAGAAATCTCAAAGAAGAGATGACTCTACCAGATCAAAGAAAAAGAAACATAGGTCCAAGAGGCCTAGGGATACCAAGTTAGATTTATGTTGGACATGTGGAAAGACTGGCCACAAAGCTAGTGAATGTCGCTCTGGTGTCAAGAAAAAGAAGATCAATATTCTTAATATGGACGAAGAAACCAAAGGTAAATTACTTGCCATTCTTGATGAACCTTTCTCTGAATCTTCAGGTACATCTGATGAATACAGTGATGATGAAGACATTGATCGTGATTATGATTCAAACAAAAGCCAATCAGGAAAAGATTACACCTACACTGAAGCCTTCTGTACTTGTGACAGTACACCTCATATTCGAGTACTTTCTGACCATTCAAAAGAAGCTCTCTTTGATGCTATTCAACACATTAATGATAATGAGGCTAGGAATCATTTTCTCCTAGAACTCAAAAATCTACTTCTCAATACGGATAAACCAAAACCCCATCCGATAATTGAACCAGTCAGCATGAAGCAAATCATGAATCGTTCAGATAACCATTCTGAACCTTCCATTTCAGATATTCGTCATAAAGTCTCTAGTCTCAAAGAAGAGATTAGAAATATCAAATCTCGACTTTGTATCGTTGGGACTGACATCCTCACCAATCAAGTTCCTAAAAGAACTACTTTTCATAACCTTGAGTCTAACCAAAGTTCTTCCCACGAAGATGATGATAACATTGGCATTGAACTTTCCAATATCAATAATGATCACTTAGCCGAACCTATAGTTACCAATATAGGTAATGACACTTCTACTTCTGCAGCACCAGGAGTAACAGTAATATCTTCTATTAGACCTCAGAGTCATCATATACCTGTAAAAATAGTTGTTAGTAAACACATTGTTATTAACAAAATTGCTTTGCTTGACAGTGGTGCAGATAGGAATTGCATTGTAAAAGGTATTATTCCAACTAAATATTTGCAAAAACGTACTTTAAAACTATACTCTGCTACAGGAGAACCTTCGAAAATAAATTAAAGCTTTCTAAAGCTCATATTTGTAATAATGACATTTGTTTGACAAATGATTTTGTTATTACTAAAGATATCAATGAAGATATTATTCTTGGAATACCTTTTATCACTCAGATAAAACCTTATTTTACTGACCTTGATGGTATTAATACTACTATCCTTGGAAAAGACTTACATTTTCCTTTTGTTAAAACCCTTTCACAAGATGAAAGTAATTTTATAAGGGAAAACACTGTTTTTCGAATTAATAACCTTTCACGACATATCACCTTTTTAAAAGTTGAAATTCGTGTTAAGAAAATTGAACAGATTTAAAAAACCCCAGAGATAGTTAATAAAATAACTGATCTTCAGAGAAAATTTGAAAAAAAAAATATGTTCTAATTTTCCTAATGCTTTTTGGGAACGAAAAAAAACATATTGTGGACTTACCATACATTGAAGGATTTAATGAACAGTCCATTACCACTAAGGCAAGGCCCATTCAAATGAATCATGAAATGATGGAGTTTTGTAAGAAAGAAATTAACACTCTTTTGAAAAATAAAATTATTAGGATTTCAAAATCCCCTTGGAGTTGTTCTGCTTTCTATGTTAATAAAAACACAGAGAAAGAAAGAGGAGCACCGAGATTAGTAATCAATTACAAACCCTTAAACTCCATTTTAAAATGGATCAGGTAACCTATACCTAACAAAAGATACCTTTTGAAAAGGACTTTTAAAGCTAACGTTTATAGCAAGTTTGATATGAAATCAAGGTTTTGGCAAATTCAGATTTCAGAAAAAGATAAATACAAAACTGCTTTCAATGTCCCATTTGGACAATATGAATGGAATAATGCCTTTTGGGCTCAAGAACGCCCCTTCTGAATTTCAAAATATCATGAATTCCATATTCAATGATTACTCTTATATGTCAATTGTTTACATTGATGTGATCTTCTCAGAGAACATTGATTCTCATTTTAAACATCTCAACACTTTCTTCAAAATTATTAAGAATAATGGTTTAGTTGTCAGTGCCAAGAAGATGGTGCTCTTCCAAACCTCTATCAGATTTTTAGGTCATGATCTTTACCAAGGTTCTTATAAACCTATTTGCAGGGCTATAGAATTCTCTTCTAAATTCCCAAATGAAATTCCTGATAAAACCAAACTTCAAAGGTTTTTAGGAAGTTTAAATTATGTAGCGGATTTTATTCCAAAAGTCAGACAAGTATGTGAGCCTTTGTATAAAAGACTAAGAAAAAATTCAGTTCCTTGGAGTACTGAACAAACCCAAGCTGTCATCCATGTCAAAGCTCTTGTACAAACTATTCCATGTTTAGGAATCCCAAACCCTAATGCTTTTATGATTGTCGAGACTGACGCATCTGATGCAGGTTATGGAGGAATCATTAAACAAAATGTAGATCTTGAATCTACAGAACAACTAGTTTGTTTTACATCCGGAATCTGGAATTCCGCATAAAAAAATTATTCTACTGTTAAAAAAGAAGTTTTATCTATCGTGCTATGTATCACGAAATTTCAAGATGATCTTATTAATAAAGAATTTTTACTAAGAGTAGATTGTAAATCTGCTAAAGAAATTTTACAAAAAGATGTAAAAAATCTTGCTTCTAAACAAATCTTTTCTAGATGGCAAGTTCTACTATCTAGTTTTGATTTCAAAATTGAATTTATTAAAGGAGAAAACAATTCTCTACCTGATTTCCTAACCCGTGAATTTTTGCAGGTTAAACATGAGGCCGTTTAGACCAATCACTCCCTCTAAAGGAGATAACAATCTTCCAAAAGCAAAAGTGGCTAGACCATTTGTTCCTCCTCCACTCACTCTAGCAAAAGCTGAACCTTCATTAAGGCCTAAACTAACCTTTCAAAATAAGTTCACTCCATTAGCCAATTTTCCACAGCTACCTTACCCTACTCAACCAAAGCTTCCAAAGCCTCTTTGTCCACCCTAGCCAAAGTTGATCAATCTCAGACCAACAAAAACTCTAGTTCAGGAAGCATATTCTAGTTCTGTCCAAAGCAAAGCAAGTTATGCTATGAAGACATCTGAATCCTTTGTCCAAGCTGTTAACCCTGAGTTAACCAAAACTGTCCCTACCAAGGCCATCCCAAAAAAAGAATCTTTTGAATTCATTGTTTCATAGGCATTGCCTTTAATGGCCCTCAACAAAGAATATGAAAGTATTGACATAGGCACTTTAATTAAGCCTTGTTACACAGATTTCAACTATGTGGATACTGAAAATCCATTAAAAACTAGAAGATTTTATGAAGCTATTCTTATAGACACAGATTCGATAGAAATTGAGCAGTCTAGAGATGCTAATAATTATATTCAATATTCAAGATTTACTATCAAGAAAATCTTGGATCCTTTTGAATGGTTTGCAGATCATCTACATACTCCTATTGCGTTGACAATGGCTCACAAACCTCACACTTAAAATTGGTATGATTATAAGGCAGCTTGGATGAACTTTCTTTACTTGAGGCCAAGACATACTTGGTTCGTGAAGTATAGTCCGACTATTACTAAGGCTACCATTCCCAGATGGTTTTATGAATGGTGGAACTTATTTGGAGGAATTGAGAAAATTCTTCCACAACAATTTCTCAACAGGTTTGAAGAATTCCAAACCAAAGAAGGAATTACTACACTACCAGAGCTTATTAAATTATGCAAATATTATATTCAAAGGTGAATATCCTATATTATTACTTGGAACTTCTCCAAGATTAATGTAGAAGTGCAAACAAATACAAGTTAAAGGTTGGGTTCCCAAACAACCAAATGCTAAGGTTCAAGAGAAGGCGAGATTTTCTTCCAAAAAATTGTCCAAAGCAGCTCTCAAACAGAAATTGAAAGAAGCAATGGATAACCTAGATGATTATGATGAAGATCAAATCATGAAAATGATTGAAGACGCTGCTTCCACAGAAAGCAGTAGTGAAGATAATGGCGATATGTGTAATCCTAAAGGTTTAGCCTTGGCTTACATGGAGCCTGATTATGAATAGGAAAAAGACCTTTGTGAAAAAATAGAGGCAAAGTCGGAATTATTTTTCCATATAGTGGCATTTCACTATTCTAGATTATCATTCAATCAGAAGCTACAAGACAAAATACTTTTGGAAAAGACATTTCCATTATTTCTACTTTATTAAAAGGAGATTCCCACTCAACCACTTCTGACAAAAGAAGTAGACCATGATGTTTCCACTATCTTCTTAGTAAGACCTCTTTTATTGTCGGCAATATCCTAGTTGTCCATGTGTATGCCTAAGATATAAAGGCAATCTCCCATTTCTCCTATAAAAAGAGCATGAGTTTAACACTTACAAGCATAAAAAAATTTCCCATTATTCTGAAAACCTCTCTCTCTCTTTGTAATCTGTTTCCTTTGTTCTTATGTTTGAAGCTATGCAATAAACTTCAGTTTTCTTGCAAGTTCTTTCTTTTTTAATTCCGCATTTATTCCACATTTCTTAAGATCTTTTTTATGATATTAGAGCCATAAAAAGGATAGAAGATAGTAGTGTAACAGTTAAGAATGGGTCAGAACCTTCATTGGCAGCGGAGGTTAAGGAAAAGCAAGATAATGATCCAATCTTGCTTCAACTTAAGGGTGTAGTCCACCAATAGAGAGTTGAGGTTTTCTCCCAAGGGGGAGATGGTGTGCTTCGCTACCAGGGTCGATTATGTGTTCCTTAGGTGGATGAGTAGGAGAAGCATCCTTGATAGGACCAGATTCAGTCCTTGATACTATGTATAAAGTGCAACTCATTAGAGATAGACTTAAGACTGCCGAGAGTCGCCAAAAGTCTTATCCAGATGTGAGAAGAAGGGAGCTAGAGTTCCAAGTTGATGATTGGGTTTTCCTGAAAGCATCACCTGTGAAGGGGGTGATGAGATTTGGCAAGAAAGGGAAGCTCAGTCCTAGATATGTAGGCCCTTACCGGATCTTGAAAAGGATTAGTAAAGTGGCTTATGAGTTAGAGTTGTCAGCAGACTTAGCAGCAGTGCATCCAGTCTTTCACATTTCTCTTTTGAAGAAGTGTGTGGGTGATCCATCATCCATAGTGCCATTAGAGAGTGTGACCATGAAAGATAGTCTCTCGTATAAGGATGTACCAGTTGAGATTCTCGATCGTAAAGTTAGAAGGTTGAGAAAAAGAGAAGTCGCTTCAATCAAGGTTTTGTGGAGGAGTCAGTCCGTAGAGGGAGCTACTTGGGAAGCAGAAGCAACCATGAAGTCCAAGTATCCTTACCTCTTTCCTTCCGATTCCATTCCAGTTAGGGGTAATAGTTCCTCTTCAGTTTTTCAGCCATTCATACATAAATTCAGTCTTAGAATTAGGTTCCCTCAGTTTGTACTTGCATTTTCAGCGTATTTGCATGTTCTTGGAACTCAGTTCAGTTAGAAATTCAATTTTTCAGTGTTTAGTGGTAAGGATTGTAGCCCTCTCCCTCAATTTCAGCTAGTTTAGTCTTCATTCGAGGACGAATGGTCACAAGGGGGAGATAATGTAACACCCCGTATCCGAAACAGACCAAAAATGCAGATTTTGAGATGTTGTAGGTGCAACTCACAGTTACCATCTACAAATCGTAGGTCAGACCACGGCCCGTTCTGGTGGTTTCTGGTTCACCACTGCAACCCTTCCCTAAACTAGCTCAAAAAAGTCGGCTAAGTCTCGAGTCACGGACAGACCCACGATCCGTAGATCATACCACGGTCCGTGGTCTGTGTCTATAGATCAAGACCTCCTTTACCCAGCCTCTGACATAAACTATGATCGACTAGCACGAACCGCATTCGATCCACGGTCTGTAGTTCTAACCGTAGATGAGGGTCAGCAACCAGTTAACTAAAAATAATTGATAAGTCAACTTCAGATGGTCATAACTTTTGGAACAAAAGGGATTATGTGTCCCATGACCTATGATAAGATAGATAATTGAATCCTCTTTCCAACGCTGCCGAGTTTGCTAACATCCAACCTCGGAGTGAAAAGTTATGCTCGTTTTAGTAAAGCCCTATTGGGCAGACTTGACCAATGACCCCAATCGACGGACCGTAGATTGAATGATAGCCCGTCAGTCCCGTCCATCAGTCACTCCGATAGCAGCTAAGTTAGGGATCTTTTGGTCTTTTCCTATTTCGTTTAACCCCTAAGATACGTCGTGTATACCTTAAATCATGAGGTTTTAGTCAGTTTTAGCCTAGAAACATCACTAGAACTTACCTAAGTCAAATCATTAATCAAACTTAGAAAAAAATTAGAACGCTAAGAGGAGAAAGAACACAACAAGTTTTCTTCAGTTCCAGCCTAGAAATCAAAGGATTTTTTTGTGGAATTTGTCACCAGGTATGTGGGATTTCACCAGTGGGTTCCTTTCACCCATCAGGTCCCTATAATTCAGCCAAATTCTTGATTCCATGATTATGAACAAACCTAGGGTTTCTAGAATTACAACAGATCATCATGAATTAGTTATTAACATGTTCCAAATCAGATTATCATGTTATTACATCATTTCTCGCATGAATTTCAGAACCCTAGCTATGTATTTCTTTAGTTCTTGAATTACACATGCTTGGTCAGATATATCATTTATTCTGTTATACATGACTTAGTTATTAATGCACCATTATCAGATTAATTGTTGCATTCTCAGTTTGCATGTTCAGTTTTGAGCTTTCCAATATTTACAGAAATTCAGTCATAACCAGTTAACCACTTAATTCATTAGGAATATCATAATACCGAGTTGGACTAGGGTTCAGCGTACCCATATAGTCCCAGAACTATGAGCCACGTAGGTGTAAGTTCCTTTTATAGGCAACATAAGTTTAGTGATCACGCGAGCATGCCTTTATACATATGGCAGGGTATATTGGGTCCTCTCGATGGGGCGTATACATTGGATTCCACATTTAGCTCATGTGGTTTTATGTCGGTTATTAGTAGCTCCCACAGTTCAGTCAGACTCTATTGCATTGACCATATTTCAGTACAGTCAGTATTCAGTCTCAACATGTTATAAATTTGGTCATTGTATCAGTTAGCTCAATATTCAGTATTTTTAATATCTATATTATGTTCAGATTATATCATTGCTTTATTGCTTTGTTCAGTTATATGTTATTACAGCTTTACTCTATCCTGCATGCTCAGTACCTTTCAAGTACTGATGCATAACGTGCGCTACATATTCTCGTGATGTAGGTTTAGGTTCTCAGCATCCTGATCACGCTTAGATCGGTTCCCGATCTCTAGTTCAGCAACATCAGTGGTGAGTCCTCATTCTTCGAGGACAATAGTCATGTTATCTTTCAGCTTTCAGTCTTTTAGTTTCAGTTTTTTCTAGACTTAGCTGGGGCATGTCCCAACATTTCTAGTCAGTTAGAGGCTAGTTTTAGACATAGATAGATTCAGATTAATATTGAGTTAATATCTTTCTTGTATTAAACTCATCAATTTTCATTTATCTTAGTTATAGTATATCGGTATCCCCCATCTTTTCATTTTATTTATAATTTAGCTTCCGCATCAGTTTATTATCTTTAGTATGCTCATGATCATGCCAACAAGGTTAGCTTGGAATCACTTGTGGTCCTAGGTCCCGTGTCTGTGTCTCGGGGGTAGCTTGGGGCGTGACACCTATAGATGGTGCAGTCCCTACTACATACACAACTATTGAAGGTGCCCATTTTGCATTATCTCTAGCAACATCCTCCCCCAATATTTCTACTACTTTATCCCCTTTTATTATTACTGGAGGAATATAGTTCAGATTCACACCTTTCGTTGCCAATCGATTAATCGCAACTAGATTGGTCCATGGCATCGCTGTTGTTTCCCCATTTAGATCAAGTTTCCTCTGAATGGTTCCCGAGGGTTTGTTACTGTTCCATTGATTTCCGCCGGAATTTGAGTCTGCCCAGTTCTACTCCATGCTTTTTAGTTAATTCCGGCCACTGTTCATCTGTATCTGGTGTCATCTTCTCCTTCTCCACCTCAACTGAAACTCCTTCAGGTGTTTTCAGTTGGGGTTCATTAGCCCTACTCCAATTTGTGTGTGTTGATCCTGTAGTTGAACTAGTCGCAATACCCTGCGTAATTTCTTCCTCCCGATGTCGCCGAGTCTCCCTGTGTGGTCGTCCCCTCCCCATTTTGGCCAAGTGCAAGTTAGTGCACACTAACGTGCGCCTGAGCTCTGAGAGAGAGAGGTAGATTTCTTAGAACTTTATTTTTATTCTTAACAATAATCTTAATTATTATTCTGAAGAAAAATAATGTTACACCTTATGCACCAATAAAGTCATACGTAGAAGTAAATAAATACGGTATATTTTTGTATGTATCATTATCACTTTTGTTTTTTTTTTAGCACAATTATTGTAAGTTTTTATTTTATTTTTGTACCATTTTTAGTAAGGACTAGATGTCTCAGTTGTAAGCAAAAAGGAATAGATGTCTCAATTGTAAGCAAAATACTTGGCAGATTTAGATGTTAAAATTGAAATTTTGATACAATTTATATTGTTAAAATTGAAATTTTGATACAATTTATATTGTTAAAATTGAAATTTGTAACTTGTAAGTTAATTATATATGTCAAAGAACTGAAAGTAAAATCTTTCATTTCTTCCATTTTTCGAAGTTGATTAGAATGAGGAATTGAGATATGATTTTTTCTTACGCAAAATTAGTTAAATATTAAATAACTTTCTTTTAGTTAAATTTTAAGTAACTGTTTGATTAAATTTATAACATAATCTGATAATAATAAAGTAATAACAAGAGTTGGATCGAATACATCCGTACCTTGACATGGGTGACAATCAAGTATTCAGTCCAAAAAAAAGATATTCTTCTTTTCTTTTTGATTATCTTTTTTTATGTCAACACACTATTAATTATTTTTTTTATTTATTCAATTTAATAGTAATGACTATCGAATAATAAATGAATATATACTTTATTTGTAGCTTCTACTTTATAAAAATGAAATTTGTGATTTAATATTATGTCAAACAATTGAAATTAATATATTTAATCTTCATTGCGGTTCTTTTATTTTCAAAAATTAATTAGAATAGGAAAACCATTTTCATAAGTTAATTTTGTAATATAAGAAAGAGATTACTTTGATTATTGATTCTTGTATGCTATATAGTACTTTATTGTTAAGTTATCTACCTTTTCACTTTTATAATATTTTTTTTATATTTGTTGAATATAAAATTTTCACATTTAGAAATGTTTTGCATTAATTTATTTATTATTTAAGTTTTGTTTCCAATAGTATGATGGCAGGCTCATCTTATTGCTTTTCACGTTAATTAGATTGATGTTACAAATGTTTTCTATGTTAAAAGTGGAAGGTTTAAAATTCAAAGTTGGCTTATGAAAATGCCTTTCTCTATTTTTTAATTAAAAAATTACTTTTTGCTAACTTTTATAATCAAATCAATAATGACAATTAATGTATTAATATTAGAAAGTTTATCTTGAAATACTAAAATTTATTTTATTCTTTTGAAATAAATATGTAATGACACTTCCACGAATTATAAAAAGAGTTTTTCTAACTCTATTTTATATAATTTATTTTTACAAAATTTCTTACATTACATGGACTCAATGAACGAACTTGGTGGCACACAATAAGATAAAGATATTAGAAACATGAGTTGGGACTGTATAAATTTAATATAATAATAGGAGTCAAACATGCAACGCATGTTTCGAGGACTAGTATATATATATATATATATAACCATCCCATGTTCCATCCCATCCCGTAAAAGTAGTGGGATGGAATGAGACTATTGAGTCATCCCGGGTATCCTGGCCCGGCTCATCCAGGCATCGATTGATCCAACTGGTGTGTCCCATATCCTCCCAATTTCGGTTGACCCAGCCTGTCTGACCCGGATGATGAACTCAACTGAACAAAGAAGTCAATAGTTGAATAGAAAATAACATGAAGAACTGAAAAGAAACAGAAACAGAAACAGAAGAAAAAATGAGATAACCGTTTGCAAAGAATTTGGCTGGATATATTATTCAATATGCTTTATAGACTTAAATACGCTTACATATTATTAAATCATATTCCCACTAAACCATTACTCTAGTTCCACTAAATAAATTATGCTGAACTTTAGGAACACATATTTGCAGTACTACAAAACAGGGGAAAACTATCACGAACTAAAAATAACAAAAGACCAATGAAAAGCTAAAATATAGCTAGATTGCAGACTTAGCCAAATAAGAAAATAGGGTTGATGTTGGAAAACTTTTGTCACACCCCGAGCCTTCACCCTGGACGCGGCTGGCACTCGAGAACTATTGTTGGCCCCAAGCGAACCGTTGGCCTGACTCAACTCTCAGTGGAAGACTTCCTCAATAATAAAAGGGATTTAAAACCAAACTTTACTCAAACTATCTCAAAAAGGTAAACTCAGAATATTTTAGAAATAAAATATTCAACTAACCAAAAAGGAAATTCAAGTCTTACACATTAAACACTGGAAATGAATAGACTCTTCAACTACTATTGTCTATTTATCTATGAAGCTTCTAGTACTATGAGGGATGTCGGGAAAAGACCCCCGATCATCCTAACAAAACTGAAAAATTCTGGAAGTAGACAAGGGATCCTCCGGAAGCCAAGATTCTCACCAAACAACTCTGGAATACGACTGAATCAACGAAGCGCCGGTTGATGATCCTGATTTTCTGTATTTGCATCATAAAAGATGCATGCCAAATGCCGTCAGTACATGGTATGTAAGAGCATGCAAGGGGAAATCTAAAATAAGACATAAGCTTGAATTGGAACTGAAGAAACAACTTACCTCATTTCAACTCAACTCAACCTAAAGGAAACTCAAACTTACTCAACTTAGTTCAATATAAAGCAGTAGTAAAGATGCATAATAAAGAAAAGCTTTTAAAAATAGTAGATAACAACTCAATGTATTAGAAAATAAATATAACTCAATTTGTATGTAATAATACAAAATAACCCTTTTGTAAATAAGAATACAAAATAACTTTGTGTGGGAGATTCTCTAACCGACAACCATCACTATAAGCTATGTGATGATACAATGTCTTGTCCACGCTGCCAGAACTTTCATATACTTTGTTGGGGTATAGGACTACTCACTAAGTGGATCCACTTGTATATGCTTAAAATAAATAAGGAATCATTTAAAAAGTATGACCTTTGTTACCCACGTTGGCTATATGGTTTATGAGGACTTTGAGTTATCTGAACTCGTCCCCATATCGGTGATCAATACTACACCCAAAATATAACTTAGCTCATATATTTAAAAACATAACTTCTCTGGTTTGAGATTATTACTCAAAATATTTCTCTTAAATGAGATAGTACTCAAAATTGCTCATGAACTCTTTTAGAAATCGGTGTTTCCTCTCATCCAATGTTATCTATCTCCTCTTGCTGACTATACCCCTTGACAACCAACCTTGCTTTGAATCTCTCTATCTCTCATGTGGATTCGTATTTCACCTTATAGATCCATCTGCATCTTATAAGTATCTTGCCTTTAGGTAAGTTAGTTATCTCCCAAGTCTTGTTACTTTCCAGCCAGTATTTCAGTCTTCATAGCCTCTATCCATCTTGAATCTTTGACAGCTTCAGAGTAAGACTCAGTTCATTAATGAAAGATGTGACAGAAATATAACATTGATATATATGAGAGAGATAATTATAACTCAACTCATGTAATTGCACAATGGATATTTGACATCCTTGTTAACAGTCAAGGATAAAAAGTCCTTCATCCAACTTGGAGTATGTGTAATGACCCTCCTGGTCATTTCTATATCTTGTCTTCTATGTGTCGTTTAGAGCATTCTTGTAGAGACCCCAAGTCATTTATGACTTGCTGGGACTGACAGTTCGGTCACCTGGTCGTTCGTTTGGTTATGGTGCGAGTTTTAGTGTTTTGGGGCTTATGAACCTTGAACGATCATTTTTTATCAAAATTTCAAGAAGGCGACCTCATAATAGAATTTTGACGGTTCCATCAACTCCGGAATGACCAAATTAGGCTAGTAGCATAGTTTGTACGAGTATCAAGGCCTTCGATGCAAGTTTGGATCATTAGGCATTTTAGCCTTTGAAATTTGGCCTAAGGTTGACTTTGGTCAACATTCTTGGAAAACGTGCTCAGATGAAAATTCTATTAGCGCGGTTAGCTCCAAAATGTTAAGTTTGGTCTAGAACGACCTTTCATTCGACTCCCGAGGTTTTAGGACTCATTCCTTCCCCCTCGGTGAATTTTGGTCAAAATGGCTTTTGGAAGTGGGACCCACTTTTTATCGAGATGACCTCTGATGGAAATTTTGACTACGTCATTGAGTCCGGAATATTGAATTTAGTAGGGTAGCATATCTGTTTTATTTTTATCGGGTTCCGAACGAATTCTGAGCACCCCATCGGAGACTTTGAAGAATTTAGCCAAAGCTGAGATCTGGTGTAGCTCTTTAGCGACTAGATTTTGGGCTTTTAACGACTATATTTGTGGGTTTTTTAGCGACCAGTGTCGCCCTTATAAAACCCCAACTTAGCTTTATTCCTCATTTTAAAAGTGTGATACCTTGAGCTAAAGAGGTCCGATTTGGGTGATTCAAGAGACTAACTTAAGTGACTTTTCAAGGATAACGTGTTGGCGTGGTTAGATTTCATATTTAAAGTTTCATTGGAGGTAAAAAGTTGTGTTTTAGCTGCTGTAATAGCTCATTTTCGAGCTCAATTTTTGGGAAATTTTGGAAGTGGATTTCTTGGTCATTTTAGGTCCAAATTTGGTGATTCAAGAGCCTAGATTGTGGGGTTTTTCATGAGGATCATTGTGGTGTGGTTGGTTTCAGCATCTGGACCCTCGTTTCTAGTAATTTCTTGTAAATAGTTACTGCTATTGTTGTTCCTTTATAGTGTAATTTGAGTTTCGATTGCATGTTGATATTGTGATGTTCCCGAGCCCCGAATTGTGTCCCATTTTGGGACATGAGCTCGGGGAACTGATTAGGACCTACTTTTGGGGTTAATTCTGAAATTTCCAGCACGGATCCCACTTTCCCCATTTTGACCACAAAATTGGTCCATCTCCATTTCTTGTGATTTTAGTGTCTAAACGACCGTAATAACGTTGTTACCCTATTTTTGATAGTGTGTCAGCGTTTTGAGGCCGTTCGAAAAGGAAGAGCTCCGTATGAGTGAGTTTGGAGCGCGCGTGATCGGCCTACAGGTAGGCTACAGTTTCCCTCTCTTAGATTGAGATTGAGAGTGTGAATGCATGTTGATTAGTTGGGATTTGGGTTGGTAGTTATTGAATCATGCATAGGTGTTTAGAAATCATGTTTTCGGCCTATTTCGGGAATTATCGGGTAACTGTGAGCATGTTATGTGTTACTAATTGACCCTCCTTGCTACATGGAGTGCTTGTATGCTTGATTATTGTTTATCTGAAGCATGTTGGGCCTTAGTTTAGGTTTTAGCTGCTGTAATAGCTCATTTTCGAGCTCAATTTTTAGGAAATTTTGGAAGATGATTTCTTGGTCATTTTAGGTCCGAAATTTGGTGATTCAAGAGCCTAGATTGTGGGGTTTTTCGTGAGGATCATTGTGGTGTGGTTGGTTTCAACATCTGGACCCTCATTTCTGGTAATTTCTTGTAAATAGCTACTGCTATTGTTGTTCCTTTTTAGTGTAATTTGAGTTTTGGTTGCATGTTGATATTGTGATGTTTCCGAGCCCCGAATTGTGTCCCATTTTGGGACATGAGCTCGGGGAACTGATTAGGACCTACTTTTGGGGTTAATTCTGGAATTTCCAGCAAGTGTCCCACTTTCCCCATTTTGACCCCAAAATTGACCCGTCTCCATTTCTTGCGATTTTAGTGTCTAAATGACCGTAATAACGTTGTTACCCTATTTTTGATAGTGTGTCAGCGTTTTGAGGCCGTTCGAAAAGGAAGAGCTCCGTATGAGTGAGTTTGGAGCGCGCGTGATCGGCCTACAGTAGGCTACAGTTTCCCTCTCTTAGATTGAGATTGAGAGTGTGAATGCATGTTGATTAGTTGGGATTTGGGTTGGTAGTTATTGAATCATGCATAGGTGTTTAGAAATCATGTTTTTGGCCTATTTCGGGAATTATCAGGTAATTGTGAGCATGTTATGTGTTACTAATTGACCCTCATTGCTACATGGAGTGCTTGTATGCTTGATTACTGTTTATCTAAAGCATGTTGGGCCTTAGTTTAGGTTTGACTAGGGCTTGCCTTAAAAATACATGATTCGGAACCAATAGGCCTTAGTTGGCCCCGACGTCGCTCGACCGACTTAGATCCCTGTAGACTGGTGTAGCAGACTTGAGTTTGATAGTTTGGGTCTTAGTTAGGAGATACGTTTGCTTCGACAATAGCTATCCTTATTTTCCCCTATGTCACGACTTCACGAGTTACGTCGGCGATACTTGTTCTGCTTCGCGATTTGAATTTGATTTTTTATTTGGTTCCAAGGACTTACATTGATTGGCTAAGTGTGGACGGCATTCCATGGACATTTATGAGCATGGATCGATTGGGATCCTTTCAGCGGCTATATTGGCACTTATATAGAGCATCCGGTTTAAGGTTCAGCCTCTATCGCCTAGATACTTATATAAAGCATCCGGTTTAAGTTACGGCCTCTATCGCCCAGATACTTATATAGAGCATCTGGTTTAAGGTCCGACCTCTATTGCCCAGATACTTATATAGAGTATTTGGTTAGAGGTCCGACCTCAGTTACTTGATACTTATGATTGGTTACTTGGGTACTTTTGGTGAGCATCCGGTTCGAGATCCGGCCTCCGTACTGTCAGATTCTATTAATTTGGGTTGAGTTTCTGGTTTGATGTTTTTCGTTCTTGGGTTCTCATATGCAATTCTCTTTAGTTATAGTTATTCTGTGTACTCGACGGGCTTATAGGGGTCCGTTCGGGTTTTAATTAAACTTGCGCATGAGTGTACCTTCTGGGCTTATGGGGGGCTCAATTAGGTGTAGTTAGCTTATAGATTACTTTAGTTAGTTCTTTTTACACTTGTGTGCATTCCATTGTTACTTAGATTTCCGTTCTTGACCTCTGATTCTGTTGTTCCTTCTTTTCATATTGCCTTTACTTTTCAAGTTCAGTAGGCCTATGATGTCTACTGGGTACCTGCTATTTTGGTACTCATGCTACACTCTGCATCTATTTCGTCATGCAGGTCTAAGCACCAATGGCCAGCATTGATCCAGTTTGGAGTAGTCTGATCCGGAGACGGGGGTGAGCACACGACATTTTGTACTATTTCAGTCTCTATCTGTATATATAGACTTGTCTTTTACCTTTCGAGATAGTCCAATCTCTGTGGTTCACTTTTGGGACTTGTACTCATTTTGTTAGTAGCTTTGTACTAGTGACTTCCAGGTTATGGGAGGGATCTTTATTTGTATATATATTTTGGTTTGCTTCCGCCTATTTATATTGTTATCTTAAAATTTTTCCTACTCTTGTTTAGTTTCTGCCCTCAAACCCATTACTTATGGTTCTGGGTTACGGGTTGGCTTACCTACTGGTGGGTTATAGTAGGTGCCATCATGACTCAAGGAATCGGATCGTGACAGTATGTTTAGGTCTAAAAGACCTTCTATTATCGGGAGGAAGACTAGACCTTTGAGGAACAAGAACATGTTGCAGAACATCAGTGACCATGTCATCTATCCTACATCAGTCCTGAAACGACCCAAAAAGTTCTTAAAAATGTGCTTCGGAAGTTACCGGAAACTTGTTTTAGCTATATCTAAGAATCCGTTTCGTTTTTCAAAAATCCGACTTCATATTTTTGTTTAGGGGGTCAAATTGAGTGGGAGATGGGTCTCACCCAAATTTTAGAGCAACCGTATCGAAATTCAAAATTTCCAAGTGAAGCCTTTTTCGAGGGTCTACTTTAGAGGGTCATATCTCCTAGCACACAAATAATTTTGGTGGACATAATATATCCATTGAAAGCCCTTTGAGTTAGCTACCCAACGCACTTCGTTTCACCTCATTCGGAGTTCGGACGAAGAAGTTATGCCCATTTTCGTAAAACCTGTCCGGGCAGAAAATGCAATTTCCAGTAACCAAAGTTCTTGTTCACCGCCTCACTTTTTTTTTCCTAAGTGTTTGTTCCATTTTTTCCAAAAGGGCATATGTTATTTCCTATATAAGATTAACTCAATTCCCATCTCTAAAACATTTCCCAAAACACCTCTCCCATACTTAGACACATTTTCTCTCAAAGTTCTCTCAAGAACCCTAATCCAAAACCTTCATCAAGATTGAAGAGACTTTTGCTCCCAAGTTCCAAGCTTCCATTGAAGACACTCTCAAGGCCTTCATAAAAACTCAAGGTATGTGGTGTTGAACTCATGGGTCCTTCCACCTATAGTGCCTAGTCTCTATTCTACTCACTAATTCATGGTTTAATTCATGGTTCATAAATTAGTCTTGTTCCTTGTATAAATTTCCTGCACAAGTGAATTTTAAACATGAAGAGTGATTGTTTTGAGCATGTTATGACTCTAGAACTTGAATCTAAATTCGGAATGGATGTGGAGATTTTTCATGTGGTCTTGTGGGTGTTAAAATGTGTTGTTGTAGGTTGTTCACTGGTTTGGCTGCATAATTCTACCCTATTTTCCATGCTCTTTGATCCCATTACATGCCTTCAAGGTGTTTGACAAAATGTCCAATTATGGAGAATTGATGAATTGATGCTTTAGGGCTTGAGTTACGAGATGTATGGCATTCCAGAAATGTGTTGATGACAAACTAAGCTTATGTATTTGTTCATTCCATACATGAGATTGCGTTAGAGCCTAAGGTGAATTTCCTATATAAAGTGTTGCATGACCATACCCGGTCCGGGGGAAAAGAACTGGACAACCATGTGAGAGGTTTATATCTCACCACCTAGGATGCTTGGGGTGTGACCAATATCAACCATGTGAGAGGTTTATATCTCGCCACCTAGGATGCTTGGGGTGTGACCAACATCAACCATGTGAGAGGTTTATAACTCGCCACCTAGGATGTTTGAGGTGTGACCAACATCAACCATGTGAGAGGTTTATATCTCGCCACCTAGGATGCTTGGGGTGTGACCAACATCAACCATGTGAGGCGTTTATACCTTGCCACCAGGGTGTCACGGGTGTGAACGGCATCCCCATCCTAAGTTGGGGTTACAAATTGGTCGGATTATGCACACACATATGATATCTACTATTAGTATAGTTTTACTTAAACATGTTTTGACTTCAGTTTGATCATGCATCCTCATATTATCATTTATTATGCCTATGGAACTATCTCTTGCATTTCGATTGCGTCCTTGTCTATTATTGCATTGCACCCCGCATACTTAGTACATTCCAAAGTACTAACGCATATTTTGCCTACATAATGTCACCATGTAGGGACCGGAGCTAATCTTGATCCTTCTCTCCATTCACGTGGCTAGTACGGTGCTTATCCGAGATTGTTGGTGAGTCCTCAATGATTCGAGGGCTACGTTATGTTTCTTACTCTTATGTTTTGAGACTTTAGCTTGCCATTGTATTTTGACTATGAGGGGATCCGGTGTATGTCATGGCCCCCGTCCTATCTATGTATGTAGAGGTGTACGTTGGACAAGTATTTTGTAAATGAGCTTGACTCTTATTCTATGATGTTATTTTGAAATGGTTGCCCTTAGTCCCTATTTCCCGTTATTTAATGTTGAATATACTTCCACGACCGATGAAGTGTGATGACAAGTTTGAGAGGCTTGTTTGGGGTTCCTTCGAGTTCCTCATTCGCCATGTCACGTCTAGGCCCTAGGCTTGGGTCGTGACAAGTCCTATGTGTCAGATCAAGATCATGCTGCAAGTTAACACCATTATGATGAGAGATATCTAGTCTTCCTTCTCCTATTTCTTCAATATGACTTCTAGTGAGGATAGGGACACCATGAACGATACTTAAGACCAGCAAACCTGAACTATGTAGTGTATCCACAAACACATTCTCATGTACAGAACCTTCCACCTGAGCAAAAGGAAACATCCCTACTAGTAAAGAATCACAAATTGCTCAAATCAAGTAGGAGGTACCTCTTTTGGACCTCTGAATATCCCATGTGGATTGCTAACTTGG
Source organism: Solanum commersonii (assembly GCA_029007595.1). Lineage (NCBI taxonomy): Eukaryota > Viridiplantae > Streptophyta > Magnoliopsida > Solanales > Solanaceae > Solanum > Solanum commersonii. The sequence continues at coordinate 395,133 of JAJTWQ010000077.1, forward strand.
ACCTTGACATTAGTTTATAATGCTCAGTAAGATGTTTTTCGAAGCACAAACATCCTAGTGTTCTGAGATGTGTTAATACTGGTTTACTACCATGCAACATTTCATAAGGTGTTTCATAGTTCAACAAACTTCTTGGTAGCTTATTAATGAGATAAGTTGCAGCTAGCACACACTGCCCCTAATATCTCAAAGGTATCTTATCCTGAAATATGAGGGCTTTTGTAACCTCAAGTAGGTGCCTATGTTTTCTTTTAGCAACTTTATTTTTTTTAGGGACGTATATGGACAATACCTCAGATGAATGATCCCTGTGTCCCTAAACAAATGGTCACACACTGAGTTGAAAAACACAATATTATTATCATACCGCAATACCTTAACTGTTTTCCCAAATTGAGTCTTAACAAACTGTAGAAACAACTTAAAAGAAATACATAGGTGATTTACGTTTAAGTAAGAATAATCAAGTCATTTTGAAAAAAATCATCAATAATTTTAAGGAAGTACCTGTTACCATCAATAATAGGTGTATTATAAGGACCCAAAGATCACCATATGTCAAATCAAAGCAAGTTATACTTTTGATACTACTAGTAGGAAAAATTAGTCTTATTTATTCAGCACATGGACATATGAAATACTTAGAGACAGTACATACACTTTGCTAATTCATGGAAAATACCTTACTAAGAACTGCTTAGGACACATGTCCTAGTCTCTTATGTCATAAATCCATGTCTGATTCGTTGAGATTGTTAACAAAAAAGACACCCTCTTTTTCCTCCTTGACACTTGGTTTGATTAGGTGTTGTAACAACACGTACAGACCACCCTCTTCTTTACCAATCTCCTTCACCATTCCACTGTAAAGCTCATAAAAAAACCATAGAAATGAGGAAAGAAGGTGACTGAACAACCTAATTACTTTGTGATTTGACTAACTAATAACAGATTGTACTTGAATTCAAGATGTGTAATACTTTTGTGATAGTACTTCTAGCTGACAATGCATAAGAACCAACATATGACACTAGAGTAGTATCACCATTTGAAAGGTATACATGTTTAGTCTCTTCAAATTTTAACACAGAATCACTAACCAACATGTCGAAGTTAGATATAAAATGGTTTGTTACACCAGTGTCTACAATCTATACCTTACTATTTTCAGAAACAAAGAAGGCCTTACATGTAGTATTTTGCAGTATTGCAAACAAGACTTTGATTGACTGCTGATGAAATATCCTGAGGATATGATCATATTTGTATTTGTGAATGTGCATCCCTGTAGTAATTGTTGAACATCTCTCTCAGTCCGAATGACTGTTTTACTGATAGTAGAAGTTGCAGGTACAATCCCAATAGTAATATGACAATGTTGCTGATCAAATATCTCCTGCCCCCCCCCCCCAATCATGGTGGAGGACTGTTGGTGGTCAGATCATTAATGAAGTTAGCCTGAGCTGGTGAGTGTTGGAATGAGGAACTACTAGCATGTGGAGGAAAGGTCCCTTGAACCTTCCTCTTGGACTTGAAGTCAGGAGGATAACCTACAATTTTATAGCAAAACTCTTTGTTGTGATCATTGTATTTGCAAAAGTCACACAACAAGAATGAATTCTTCTTAAACCTCTTGCTTACTTCTAAACTACTACCAATCTTGAAATACATAGCAACTGATGAATCCAAGCCCATCGATATCATCACTTTACTATTAGTGCTAGTAATAACAACCTTTTGACTCTTATCCCCAACAGTCATAACATAGGCACAATTAATTGTTAGTAGTGATCTATCATAAGGGTTTGACTCATTGCCTGAGGATATGATTCATTTAATTTCATCATTAGTTTCTATCTGTTCATATGAGTTACATAATCTCTGTATTTTTCCCAATTACAACAAGGAGAAGACACTATGGCTTCAAATTCATCCCACATATTTGTCACGCTCCGAGCCTACACCCTGGACGTGGCCGGCACTTGAGAACCATTGCTGGTTCCCAAGCGAACCCTTAGCCTGACTCATTACTCAGCGGAAGACTTACTCAAGCAAAATGGAATTCCAAATGCATAAATAACTTTAAAATTCAATTTAAACTCAACTCCAATAATTGTCAGAAAATAATTTAACAACTATTAGTTAAATGTCTTATGATCTCAAAGCATTCCAATAATAAAGGAAATAATGATAGACTCTTAGACCTTGAAACTATCTATGAAGCCTCTACTATTACAGAAGGATTATCAGGAAAAGACCCACGACATCCTAATAAACTGAAAGTAAAAGTGGAACCCTCCGAAAGCAAGGAGCCTCACCAAAGCTAACTGAAATTACAAGTGGTATCAATGGAGCGTATGTTGATGACCATGAATACTTGTATCTGCATCATGAAAAGATGCAGGTCAAATGACGTTAGTACATTGAATGTACGAGTATGTAAGGGAAATTCTAAAGCATAAACATAAGCTTGAATTGATAAAAAGGGAACATACTTACCTCGTCTCATCTTACTCAACTCTAGAATACTCAACTCAACTCAACTCAAGGATACTCAACTCAAAGATACTCAACTCAACTCAAGGATATTCAACTCAAAGATACTCAACTCAAAGATACTAAACTCAACTCAAGGATAAAGCAACAATAAAAGATGCAATATATGAAAAACTTTTAATACATTAGATAATAACTCAATTGTATGTAAAAAAAAAAAACAATAATAACTCAATTGTATGTAAGAATACAATAATAACTCTTATTTGCATGGGAGATTCTCTAACCGAAAACCATCACTATGAGCTACGTGATGGTACATCATCTCGCTCACGCTGCCAGAACTGTCATATACCTTGCTGGAGTATAGGAAATCCTCAACTAAGTGGACCCACTAAGCTATGCTTAAAAATTAATAAGGAATCATCTAAAAAGTATGACCCTTTACCTATGTTGGCATACATGGTTCATGAGGACTTTGAATTGGTTGAACTTGTCCCCATATTGGTGCTCAATACTACTCTCAATAATATATACTCATGTTTATATGTTTAAAAACATAATCTTCCTCTGGTTTGAGATAATTGCTCAAACTATCCTCTTTTAAGAGGTAACTACTCTTGACATATCTTTTGAACTCATAACTCATTTAGAAATCTCAGTTTCTCTTTTATCATTGTAAAAATTGATACCTCTGGGAATACATAGTCCCCTTATACTCTTACTCAATTCATACTTGAAAACTCTTTCTCAAAAACATATCAAAATCATATTTTAATATGATCATTGATGACTCGGGAAGTCATACTGCACAAACGTTGTTGGTATATCTAGATACCATATTGCTCAAATATTGATGGCATACTCGATTGTTATACTAATCATGTTTTAGACTCTTTTCTCAAACTCATCTTTACTTTCTCAAAACTCAGTTTAAGAACTCCAGTATTGGCTTTAAAAAGCTTCTCAAATTTTACAACTCAAATCATCGGGTTCATGTGGAATTATGGACATGAACAACTCAACTCACGGATCTTAATAGAAATATGGAAACTTAGTACTCAGAACTCAAGACTCAAGAACTCGAAACTCATAACTCAACGATATTACTCCTCTCAAGAACACTCAATTTATGGAGTTCATGCCGAATTATGGGCATGAACGACTTGACTCAAAGATCTCAATTACAATATAGACTCATGAATACAACTCTTCTTATTCTCATACTCATTTACTTAAGTCTTAAAACAAGTTATAAATAATTGTAGAAGACTTCTCGAAAAGACTCAAAAGGACTTTCTTGAACATTACTCTTAACTCTACCTTGAATTTGAATTATGAATTCAAGAATCATGATTAGGATATCTAGGATTTCTCAATGATTGGATGTAGTTTGTATATTTAAAATCAAGAAAAGAGCGAAGATACATTTTAAAAGAATGAACACGGAACGAAGAACGGAGGCAGAAGGACCTAACGTCCCTAGCGCACCAGTGGCGCACCACGCCAGCCCTCAGTTTCCTGAGTCTGGTTTGGGGCGCACTGCAGGCACAGGGTGCCAGCCCCTCAAGCGCTATAGCGGTGCGCCGCCTCAACCTTTTTCAGGAACAATTTGATGAATTTTTCTTCTCGATTTTTTATCCTAATTCACCTTGAATCGATTGGTTTCTTCCAAACTTCTTTAGATTCGTAAACCCAACATAACTAAACGAAAACCTACTCAAATTTCCTCAAGAACAACCCTCAAGCTCGAAACCCTCACCTTAAGAACTCAATAAAACTCCATTAACAAGGAATGAAGAACAAAACCTCAAGAAACTCCTCAAGAACTCAAATCATTCAACCTCAAAAATGAAATTACATATAAAAATCAAATGATTGGGGTGTGGGTGAATGAACCTAACACTATGAGAACTTACATCCCTCAAAGAACTAGGTTCTTGGTGAAATCTTGGATGAACGCTTGGAACCTTGAACTTTTTCTCCTTTTGAATCTTCTCTCTAAAGCCCTAAACGTTTTGGGGGTGAATGAAACTGATTCTAATCAGTTTAGACTCTTAATCAGGGGTAATTCACTCTTAGACTAAGTAGGGGTAAGGAAAAGACCAAAATACCCCTCCTTAATTCGGATGGAAAAACCCTAACTAGAGAAGCTGCACTCAAAAGATCATATCTCCCTCATACAACTCAAATTTTAGTAAACTTGGTGGCGCTGAAAAGAGGACTCAAAGATCTTTGATTTGATACCTTATGGGACACCTAACTCTTTATGTGCTAAAAGTAATGGTCGTTTGAAGTGGAGCCAAAACTTAAAAGAACTTACGGAAGACTTGAATGAATTTATGTTCAGTTCTTTTTGGAACTTGAGGTGCTACATCTAGTGATCTTAACACTTAAGAAAATTTAAAATTTCTTGGTAAAATCTTATTCACACACGAAAAATGGTTCGAGTGTTAGCTCAAAAAATTTCGGAGTGTTGTAATATCATTGAGCCTTGTATAGTACAAAGATACAACAAAGTGCCCTGTTGTAATGAGGCAATATCTTTGAGCAAACCATAGGTCCTAGATCCCTCAGGTCTATCAAAACCTTTCTTTTAGATCAATCCAGACATTAAAGGCACTAGTAGCAAATCCAATTCCATTTAGGAGATTCTTAGACACAGAATTCATTAACCAAGACAACATAATAACGTTAACTCTTTCCCATTGCCCCTATAGTTCCTCACTGTACACATTTTTCCTAACAAATCCATCAATTAAGCCAATTTATTTCTCCCTAATAAAACTATTTTGATAGATCGACTCCACAAAGTGTAATTATCAATTCTAAGCAGTTGAAAGGAGATAAGACTAAGACCACTGACATTAGTAGGACTCAGAAATAGGGGATGATTATAATCAATACCTTGTCCTTGCATAGAACTACTATTTTGAGAAACAAAACCTCCTGAATCACTCAAAGGCACAACTGTCGTAACACCTTCATTAGCCATCACATGTATGGAATTGATTCCTTTGATCGCGGAAGTCAATCAATGAACTACTAGAATAATGATCACAAATTTCAGATTTTGAACCAAGCGATGACCTGCAAACTACTTCTACCTACAAATTGCAACAAACAAGAAGTTGAATCTGTGAATTAGAGACCTGATTCTTTGATTGTGATCTCAACCAACTTCAACAGTACTCACTACGAAGCATGTGGCTCTGATACCATGAACGTAAATGAGAGGATCTCAATCATGAATGAGAAAGGAAATTAAGAGGGAAGAATTATTTGTATTGAGATTGAAAAATTTGTCAAAAGTGTACACAATCATTGAGCTATTTATAGACAACTCCTCTTTTACAGTTGTATCTAACTTGCCTGACAAACAACTTGACATGTTTGTGATAACTACCACACTCAAATGACTAATCTACCCCTCCTAATTATAACTAATACTAACAGGTTCTAACATCTTCTTGTCTCTCAAACAATTTGTTTTTTTTATTTCTTTTGTTTTAATGTTTTTAGATATTACCACTTTCTTATTCTTTTTTCTGAAGTGGATTGCAGTACTTTGGGCTAAGCCATAATATATTCTTCTTGTTTTATTATTATAACAAACTTCTACCCAATGGGTCTTTCCTTTATATATAAAAAGAAGTCGGCATTTCAAGATTTGTTTATGTAAAAACAATTTATACCATCATATGGTAAAATATAAGGAAGAGTTAGTTAATCAAAGATAACATGAGTTGATGCAAACGCAATCAATTAGCTACGAAATTTGTTGGTAATTTCTAGCTAATTCATAGCTAAATAGCTATTTGCTAAATGAATCGCTAAATGAAATTCGCAGTGTTTTAAAGGGCGGGGCCGTGAGGCGGTGTGTTTTACTTAGTATAGGGCGAGGCGTAAGCCTCGAGACGTGGGGCGTAAGCCCTATGGATCTTTAAAGTTTTAATGTACAATATAATATAATAATATAATAACACAAAATTATAAAAATAGATCAATAGTTTGAAATAATTACAAACATGATTAAGGAAACTCATAGAAAATAAAACTTCTAACATGATTATACAAATATAAGTGATCTAATAACTTAACTTTTCTAATAATAAAAGAATCATTATTTCTAAAAAAAATTTATCATACTATACAATTTACCTCCTAAAAGAAAATAATTAATAATAATATTATAATAAAAATATCACTCCATCATGAATAAAAATAAATTACTTTCAAATAGGTAAATAAAATATGATAGTTTTGAGACATATGACAATACCATGAAGACCAATGATAAGTAAGAAAAAGTGAAATTTCTCTACATTTAAAAGAAATGTTACATAATATATAATCACCTTTACAGTGTTACCAAATAGTAAAGATGCGATACCACAACTAGTTATTTGAGTTACTCTCAATCTTCTTATCTCTATAGATTTAAAAATTATTAAGTATCATTCATTTATTCAAGAATTATGAGGGTCAACAATGTTACACTACTAAAAAAATGTCAAAAAACGACGGTCAAAAGCGACGGACTGCGGAGCTTTTTTGGTCAAAATCGATGGAAAAGCCACGCAGTCACCTCCGTCACTTTTTAGCCCAACGCTTTTCAAAAAGCGATGGACAGCGTCGCTTTTTTACTATATTGTTTTTAACAAAAGCGACGAACTCCATCACTTTATTTTAATTTTAATTTTTTTTATTTCTAAAAAGCGACGCATTCTGTCGCTTTTGTGGAAATTTTATTTCTAAAAATCCCTGAAAAGCGACAGAAAAAACCACGTTGTTCGTCGCTTTTCTGAGATTTTAAAAAAAATAAAATCAAGAAAAAAGGACAGATAAAACCACGTTGTCCGTCGCTTTTCTGGAATTTTTTTAAAAATAAAACCCAGAAAAGCGATGGACAATACCACACTGTCCGTCGCTTTTCCTACAATATTTTTTAAAGCAGAAACTGGCAGTTTCTACTGCCCACCTGCAAATTCAATTCAATTCAATTCTACACTATTCAACCCAATCAAACACACACAATTATAAACAATCTAAACAAAACATAAAACAACAAACTTAAAATAACATTAAAAGTATCTAAATCACAAATTAAAGACTTATAAAGTCTTTCAAAATTACAAAAAGTTCATACATGTCTAGAGATCTAAACTAGGGAGTGGGTTCTACATAATCATCATCATCACTCTCATCGTCGGTGACATCGGGAGCCAAAGTAGTAGGTCGACGAGCGAGGTTCATCACTTGTTCTTTGATTTGCTGAATGGTCTCACTCATGCTTTCTTGTTCAACTACTCTTCTCCGCTCCGACTCTACCAGTGCCGCTATAAGGTTAGTTATTTGAGTCGACATAGCAGCAATCTGAACACCATCAAGTGCCTCGGCTTGATGTGACGATCCAATTCCTTCTAAGCCTGACTGGAGTCGTCTTACATCGTTTCGAGAGCCTAGACCATAGACTCTACCCTTGTGTGTCCCCCCTACCACTTTTTCTTTCCAAATCTGGGTGGAAAGTTCATGTATCAATTGGACCGAACTATCTAGATTCTCAAAGACATACTGATGAAAGTCATTCTGCCTATTAAATATAAAAATTGACATCAATATATATACATGTCATAAATATATTCACTATTAATATATATTATTCATATTAGATAACTTACAAAAGTTCGTTCGGCCCTTTCCTCCACCCACACATCCGGATCCGACTCATTTTCTTTCTTCCTGACATGAGTCTTCTTGAAAACCTCCGGTTCAATGGGAGTGCGTCCCAATTCTTTTTCCTATAAATAAAAACTGAAATTTATAACGATATATATGAATCAACTAATTATTTATTTAAAAGTTTGAATTAGAACTTACCACCAACTAAACCACATTATTTATTTTAACTTATTTAAACAACTTAACAACTTTTTAACTTGAACTAGTTTAGTTTTGAATTAATTCCAACAACTAAATCCATCAACAAAATCACATTATTTAATTTAACTTATTTAAACAAATTAACAACTTTATAACTTTAACTAGTTTAGTATTGACTTAATTCCAACAACTAAATCCACCAACTAAATCACATTATTTATTTTAACTTATTTAAACAACATAACAACTTTAACTAGTTTAGTTTTGACTTAATACAACAACTCAACCACATTATTTATTTTAACTTATTTAAACAACTTAACAATTTTTTAACTTGAACTAGTTTAGTTTTGAATTAATTCCAACAACTCAACAAAAAATTCCATTCAACTTATTTAAAAACTTAACCACATTATTTAATTTAACTTATTTAAACAACTTAACAACTTTATAACTTTAACTAGTTTAGTATTGACTTAATTCCAACAACTAAATCCACCAATTAAATCACATTATTTATTTCAACTTATTTAAACAACATAACAACTTTAACTAGTTTAGTTTTGACTTAATACAACAACTAAATCCACCAACTAAATCACATTATTTATTTCAACTTATTTAAACAACTTATTAACTTGAACTAGTTTAGTTTTGAATTAATTCCAACAACTAATTCCATCAACAAAACCACATTATTTAATTTAACTTATTTAAACAACTTAACAACTTTATAACTTTAACAACTTAACAACTTTTTAAAGCTAAGTGAAAATCAATTTTTTCATCAATAGGATCAACTAGTGTTGGTACTTATGCTTAACAAACACATTATTTCTAAATTAAAGCTTAATATCAACACTAGATGGACACAAATCGATCTTGCAAGAAAATCAATTTTGTCATCAATAGGATCAATTAGTGTTCGTACTTATGCTTAACAAACACTCGATGGACACAAAAAAATTATCACAAAATTAAAGCTAAGTATTAATACTAGATGGACACAAACACATCATTGAAAACAATTGTACTTGAAATTAAGAAATTTAGAAGCACCAACCTTGTCTCCAACTTTGATGAAAGAAGCAATATAGTCTTGTATCAACTTTTTTAGATGTTGAGCTTCCTCAGTTGCCTAGCACGAAAAGTTCTTAAATTAGTTAAATATAAACTTCAAATCCAAGAATATTAGTTTTATATATATATTCAAGTTTTAATAAGTTCAAGTTTCAATTCAAGTTCATATCTAATTTCTAAACTTAATTAGTTATATATTCAAGCTAATTAGTTCCAAGTTCAAGTTCTAATTTCAAGTTCATATTCCTAATTAAGTTTAATTTATAGTAAATTCAAGTTATAATTAATTATAAGTTCTAATTAAGTTGTAATTCAAATCCCAAAATTCCAAATTCAAACTAGCTAGCTAGTGTCCCAAATTCAAACTATTAATTAGTCTAAAATATCAAATATAATTCAAACTATTAGTCCTAAATTCCAAATTCAAACTAGTCTTAAAATCAAAAATTGAAAGTACTCCTAGAATTCAAAAATTAAACTATAGTGCTAAAATTCCAAATTCAAACTATTAGTAGTCCTAAAATCTCAATAATAATTCAAACTAGTCCTAAATTCAAAATTCAAACTAGTCTTAAAATCACAAATTCAAACTAGTCCTAAAATCCCAAAATCTAATAAGTGCTAAAATCCTAAATTCAAACAACTCCTTAAATACCCTAATTCAATATAATCTTACAATTCCAAAATCAAACTAATTAACTCAAGAAATACCAAATTTCAAACAAATCCTAAGATACCCTAATTCAAACTAACCCCAACATTAAAATTTTCAAATCACAATCAACAAACACAAACTAACAATCAAATAATCCCTAATTCAAACTAACCATCAAAAACCCTAAATCATTCACTTACTAACTAACAATCAATCAAACTAACAATCAATAAAAAAAACTAATTCAATACACTAATTAACAAATTCAATACTCAAATTGAAAGAAATTAAAAATAATATTATGAAACCCTAACCTTGAATTAAAGAAGAAGGGCAGTGGGTTGAGGTCGGGGTTAGTTGGCCGGAGATGTTGTTGCTTTCCTTGCCGGCTGCTGATGTTGATTGCTTGGAGCTCGCTGGCCGGAGAAGTTGAGGGAGAGAGAGCAGCGAGCTTTCGCTGATTGTAGAGACGAGAGGGAGGGAGCAATTTTTCTCACCATTCTCGCCGGAGAGAAGAGACGGGAGGGAGCAAGGAGAGAACAGATGAGAAGAGGAAAGCGAAGGGAGGAGGGCAACGGGAGGAGCGAGAGGGAGAGCTCATCGGCGGCGATGGTGGAGCTCTCACCGGTTCTCACTGCTGGAGGGGGCTGCGGCGCTGCTAGAGAGAAAGGAAAAGAATGAGTTTCCAAAAAAGGGTTTGGTCTTTTTTTAGGTCAAAAATAGGAAGGTTAGGTAGATTTAATCTGAGCCATTGGATTAGTTAAGATGAGCGGCTAGGATTTGATTTAGGATTCACTTAAAGGATGGACGGTTCGGATTTAAACTAATGTTTCAAGATTTGGACAAAAGGGTTATAATTGCAATGAATGAATAACTAAAATTGCAACTAAAATTGATATAATAGGCTATAATTGAAAAACAAAATTGGATTTAGGTGGCTAGAATTGCAATGAATTAGATAAGGAAAAAGCTAGAATTGAAAGGAATTATATCAGAATGGGCTAAAAATGAAATGATTTCGAGAAAAATTAAAGAAATGCTATCCAATTAAAATACTACAAATATTATAACATTCTATATAATAAAAATCACTGAAATTTTAAAACATTTGAATAAAATAATTATTTCGAGTTTTACTTATAATTTTAAAAATATTTTAATAATATTTACGATAATTTTATAAAGCATGCATACTAAAATATATATTTTTTAGACAAAATCGATTAAAAATTAAAATTCAGAATAATTTTAAAAAAATACGTATTTAACCGAATAGCACTTCCGAAAGGGTTATAGGTCGGTCAAAATTGGGTGTCAACATACCGACATCGTGAAGTCGATATTATTTAAATAAAATAATTATTTAAATATACCAACCTCTTTAGGTCGGTATTTATTAATTTATTTATTTTAATATAAACTCACCTCTTGAGGTTGATTTTATTAATTAAAATTACACGCACACACACACACAGATATATATATAATTTAACTATACATCAACAGAAGTTTAATTTAATAAATTAAATTTATCGATCAAGTTAATTTTATAAATTTAAATTATATACCTTCTAATTATATAAATTTAATTTTATTGATCAACAAAAGTTTATCAATATCAAATTTAATATATAAATCTCCTTGAATTGATCATCAGTATTTCTTTAATTGATAATGTATTTCATATCTGAACCACTAGTATATAAGACTTGATTTGTTAAGCTACTCGAGGAATATATAATTAATCAACGTATTTCATACTCCGATGAAGTATCCTTTACATGTCATCATAATTAGGAGGTAATCACTACACTTGACATCCATTCAAGATCGAGCGTATATAATAATACTATCTCGCATTTTCTACTCGAATGGATTATATGTTAGCTCTTCACCTCTACTACATCATGACATGAGATATTAAGTTCATGATTAGACGACGGACTGATAGAATTTGTACATTACTCTATAAATATAAGAATAATTATCTCCAAATTCATATCAACGTAGGTTCATACTCTAAATATGGATTATAGATATTTTTTAATTTATTTCACGAATTCTAACTTTTTATTTATAAAAGTATACAAAATTGTTACTCTTTTTGAACAATTAATTGTAGGTGTAAAATGAAATTTTAATATCATGCACAATAGCAAAATTAGGATTAATAGGAATATTTTAAACAAACCGACTTCCGGATGTCGCTTTTATTAAAAGTAATTAGATATAATAAAAAATACCGACATCATGAGGTCGGTATCACATTAAATTTTAAGATAAATAAAAAGTAATCATGTTAATTAAATAATATTGACATCGGAAGGTCGGTATTTTATATTAAATTATTTTTCAACTTATATAAAACCATCATTTGGAGGACGATTTATTTAAAGTTAATTGAAAATATTAATTTATTATCTACTATTTAATTTTACCGACATCCGGAAGTTGGTATTATAATTTTTTTTGTTTTTTATTTTACACAAAACCGTCCTCCGGAAGACGATTTAAATAAAATTAAATCAAAATATTTATCATTTTTGTTTTTTATATGGAGAAATGGGGAAAATCGCGTCTGCTAGTGCAGATATTTAAAAAAAAAGTGACGGACAGCTTCTCTATGTCTGTCGCTTTTTAAAAAAATGTTTGACCAACATTTTGACCAAAAAGCGACGGACTAAGAGACACTGTCCGTCGCTTTCTTAAAATATTTGATAAGATATTTTGACCAAGAAGCGACAGACATAAAGATGCTGTCCGCCGCTAATTTAAAAAATAATTAAACAATTAAAATTAATAAAAAGCGATGGACGGCGTGGCTTTTAAAAATTAATAAATAATTATTTTTAATAAAAAGCAACGGACTGCGTCACTATCTTTATAAAATAATTAATTAGCAAAAATCCGCGAAAAAAAGCGACGGACTAAGCGATGCCGTCTGTCGCTTTTAAAAAAATAAATTATTTTAATTAAAAAGTGACGGACAGTGTGGCTAATGGTGTCGCTTTTTGGAGCGATGTAGTTCGTCGCTTTTACTTCCGTCGTTTTTTAGTAGTTTTAGCTAAAGATTTTAACACATAATTTGTGTAAAATCTGTTAGGCGAGCCCCGAACGTTGGGTGTTAGGTGTGTTTAGGGCGTACAATCAGACGCTTAGGGAGTAAGTCTTACAGAACTAAGCCCCACACATGAGTCTCGAGGTGTTTTGCTAGAGTCCCGAGACGAGTCCCAACAAAATCTTTTAAAACATTGGAAATTCGTATGAAATTTTTATTTTTTAGCTTATGAAATTTTGTCAGTTGCTAATTCGTTGTGGTCAGATAGTAATAACTTTCCAACTTCGACACATTGAAATATACTTGGTACTTTTTAAAAACTATCTTCCAACCATTTCTCGAAACTTGACAAACTCTTTAAGAACATTTTTTTTTATAGAGATGAAAGGATATAGGCGGGTATATGTACACTACAACAAATATGATATATAGCTACAAAATTATCAACCACGACATCAAATCCGTCACTAATTGTTCGCTTTTAGTAAAAAAAATTACTTTTCGTGCTTAAATATATGAGACACATACTTTTAGTGACGAAACATAAAAATCTGTAGCAAAGTTTTGTCCACTAAAGTTTCCTACGAAAAAATTAATTGGCGCCATTTGTCAAGTAGTGTTAATCACGAATTTAAAGTTATCAGTGACACATTCTTTCGTCACTAATAATGTATCTAATTCATGACAAATTATTTTTTGTCTTAAAATTTATTAATCTTTGGACACAAAAAAATTTCATCTAAAAAAATATGATGTTACAATATCAACAAATTAGAGTTTGTAGTTAAATATTATAAGTTTTAGCTAGGCAAAATGGTCTGATGGACCCTTATACTTGTATGAGTTTGTATTCTGGACCTTCTAACTTAACACTTTGTCAGTTGAACCCTTTAACTGAAACTCAACATTTTAAATGCTTTTGGCTTTGTGTGAACTTCAAACGCCCAATGAAAATGATATGTCATCATCCACATCAAATTTAATATGACACGTCATTTAATATTTAATTTTTAAAAAAATATATATTTTTCTTTTTTTTTTCACTCCATTACTCCCTTCATTGTTACTTGAGCAACTTCTAAAACTCTTTCCCCCATTGATATCAAAGAATCACCATTAAAATACCTTTATATATTTTAATATTTACACACAATTTTACACAATATACTTCACCTAATTTCATAAAGATATTAAACAATTACTTTTCACTATTCAAAACTATCATATCCTGTCACTTTACCCTAGAAAAAAGAAAAAAACAACAAATCAAGAACAATTTTGACAATAAAAGACTTCAAGATACTCATTAAACATATTTCTTCCAACAACTATGTTTATCCCACCAGCTTTCTGAATTTTTCTTTGCTGATTATGTTCAATTTTTTCCGCACAATTTTAGTTTTTTTTATTTGAGGGAAGAGAAAACAAAAACGAAAAAAGAGAAAATGAAATTGGAAAGGAGCGGGGAAGGGGAGAAAGAGAGTAATGGGGGTCTGGGTGGGGAAGAACATGGAAAGTGATGGTTGAAGAGGAAAAGAAATGTGGATTGGGGGGGAGGGGGGGACATTTACTTTTAATTTTTTATTCTATTTTTTTTTCTTTTAAATCTAAATTCCTATGTCTACGCTCCTTTTGCGCGTGACATCACGTATTTATTCCAACTCATTAATCAAGTTGCCACATAAGCTCGGTCAATGGTTAAATGGATTTAAAATGTTAAGTTTCATTGAGTTTGCGGGTTCAATTGACAAAGTTCTAAGTTGAAAGATCCAAAATACAAACGCATACAAGTACAAGGGTCCATCAGACCATTTCACCTTTTAGCTATAAAAAGTTAGATTTAATTATGACATTTATTTTCGTCACTAGTAATATAAATAATTGGTGACAAATATTTTATTGTCTCTAATCAATCTGTGATTTAGTGACAGCAAAAATATTGTCACAAAATATGTAAGGTGTTAAATAGCGACGACTTAAAATTTGTAGTGAATAATTCAACTATTTGCTATGAAAAAAATTCATAGCTAAATACAATTTTTTGGCTACAATTGTTCATAATTACAAGTGACAACTTACGAAAAGAATAATACAAGTGCTTCATAAGAAATAGACAGAGTCCATTCATTAATTGGCGAGGGATAATATTAAAACCAACGAATTCGGTCGATTTTGTAGAAATGAAAAAGTTCAATTCATCAATTTTCTTAAATTATGCAATTATAAAATACATCATTTGAAAAATACAATCTAGGTTATAAGTATCGTGAGTGGGGTATGGGTCTACCACTATATTGCTAATATTTGTTGGTTTAACACTTTTATTTTTTATTTGATACACTTTCATCAATAAAGATGATAGAAAAAATAATTTCCAAGTCTTGGTGCTAATTTTTGAGCGTGTCTATTGATTTGTGATTGGTAAACTGCATAGACTAAGTCTATCTATTTGCTTCTGCCTAAATATATGTACATATTTAATAGTAATTCCACATACGTACGTAGATCAATTATACAGAGATAACATCGACTTATAAACTTAGACTTTGCAAAGGTGCGAAATATTTCATTAATTTCTATAAACTTTTTCCATCAGTGTAAAAATTGAAATAAACTAAAAAATGAAAGCACAAATGAAAGAAATGAACCAACTAGGATTTCAAATATATTATGATGAA
Organism: Solanum commersonii; assembly: GCA_029007595.1. Lineage (NCBI taxonomy): Eukaryota > Viridiplantae > Streptophyta > Magnoliopsida > Solanales > Solanaceae > Solanum > Solanum commersonii. Next base: position 410,983 of record JAJTWQ010000077.1, read on the forward strand.
TTGCTATAGGTATGGGTATCGATGTTTTTTTTCAAAACAATTAATTTACTGATCGAATTGAACCGATTATTCAATTTTTTTAAAGAAAATCGAAAGTTTAATTTTATATAAATTTATAATTGTACTAAATAATTTATAAATTTTATAAAAATAAATAAATAAAATGGCAGAATCGTACTGAATATATTTAAAGATATTTTAAAAAATATACAGTTTAATTAAAATATAATCTACATTTGAATGAATTGTGGGTGGTAAATTTCATGCATTTGTTTATGTGTATAAATAATCATATAATGTATTATTTCTACAGAAGTTAAATTTGAAAGAAGTGAATGAAGTTAAAAAAATTTAAAAAATGAGAGACAGGAGAGAGTTGATCGGATGGTAAGCACTCCTCACTTCCAACCTTAAGGTTGTCAGTTCGAGTCCCCCAAGAAAGCAAAATGTGGGAGTTGTTCTTTGGAGGGGTTAAAAAAAAATTGAGATGGGAGATAATAGGAACACTAACCTTTTTTATAATAATAAATTTATCCCTAATTAATACATTTAAGAACAAAATAATTTTTTTAATATAAAATATTGTCATTAGCGACGAAATTAGATCTTGTTCAACTATGAAATACATATAACTTTAGAGACAATTGATGTCACTGATTGAAGTAAAATAATTAGCGACGATATAATTTTGTCGGTAGTAATAACCCTTTTAGTGACAAAGCATACTATTAACTACAAAAAAATATACTTTTTACGTCAATTAAATTTGTCACAAATGTTTAAGCATTTGTGGATGATTTTTCTTTTTGAGTTAAATAATACTTTTAGTGACGAAGCACTAAATCGTATTTGTATACTTTTAGCGACACACATTTAGTGACGATTGCTTGACGAACTATTTTTCGTCTCACAAGATTTTTAGTGATGAAATATGATTTATAAATGACGAAATTATTTGTCCCTGATAATCAAATTTATTGTAGTGGTACAATGATACAGTTCATAGTATTTCATATGTTGTGAAGACTCAACTGGTGCAGGAATCCATAAATCACAATGTAACAAATATGGTTAATTTTTTAAGTGCAAAACTATAGTTGAAGAGTATAAATTAAAATGATGGAAAAATTTCATTAAAGAACATATGTGGTCGAGTGGTAAAAATGTTTTAAGTCATCCAAAATACCTCGATTTGAAGTAGCTATATTTTTTATGTATACTTTTTAAAAAACAATTTTAAAAACCAGCGGACAAGGTCGGTTGTCCCTCTAACTGACCCTGTATCTGTCGATTTCATGAAAGAGACGAAGTAAAAATCAACGATGTACAATATATCAGTTTGACATCAATTGTCCTTTTAAAAATTGACCCTTTTCGTCGATTTTGCCCCCTTTTTTTTGTGATATTATCAGTCCCTTTAATAAGGTTTTTGATTTGATAGAAGTATAATTCATATTACCTCTCCTAATTGGATTGGGATTTCCTCTTCCAATATAGTTATATGACCTTTGAGTTGTAGAGGTTGTGTTGTGATTTACCTATTATGATTTGTGAGTCTTATTTGCCATCTTTCCTGATATCAAAACCCCTCAGAGCATTGACCAACAATATGGGAGTGTATTTATAGTAAGGGAAAGAAGGTGTGAAGACGTTACGCGTATGCTTTCAAAATCTCCAAAAAGAATGAAGAGCTTTCGTCAGATTTCTTTTGTTACACAATTGGGATGAATCTGTTATTTTTGTATTGTTTCAAACTTGTAGGTTCTATACTGCTTTTCGTATTAACTGTTATTCCTTCTTCATTGTTTTTTGTTTCTTTTACTTGGATTTAATATACTTGAGTCGAGGGTCTTTTGGAAACAACCTCTCTACCTTCACAAGTTAGTGGTAAGGTCTATGTACACTCTACCCTCTCTAGACACCACTTGGTAGGATTTCATGGGGTATATTGCTGTTGTTGTTGTTGTTGTTGTTGTCCAAAACATACCAAACAAACTCAAAACTGGACCAAATCAATTTCAATGAGTCACAAATAATGATACGGACCTAATCATAACTTTTTGTACAGATGTTGGAACGACAAACTATTTGAATATCTGGAAACTAGATTCAAAGGGCTACAACTCTAATCAATACATCTTCACCTGTTCATTTTAGATTGAGAGCATATCTCTTCTGAAGTCACATTTAAGTGCAGAAAATCACATTTCAACACTTTAGAATATTTCAGAACTAGCTCCAAACATGCTGAAACTTAGCCAAGCCCTTTGGGTCTCCTCCAAACAATTCCGACAAGTCCAAATTATTGGCATATATTCTAGGGAAAATTATGTAGAACAACAAACATTTAGCCTACATTAGGTACTATAGCTACAATTTAAGAAAATTATAATCCGCAATTATAGTTTCCCCAATTCTTGCTATTCATCTGATTTGTATAGCCCGGTTCATGATTGTATAAATCCAGGATTTTGTATATGCTTATCCTAGCTATTGTATACGATTTATGAAAAATTTATTATAAATTACTCTGTTTGTATATTTGCAAGCCAAATATACAAATAGAGTTGTGAAAATCCTAAATATATAAATATAGAATTTGTATATGCTTACCCTATTTGTATATTCGCAAGCGAAATAAACAAACAGTCAAAAATTATACAAACCGCAACCTGTGTAGCAAACATAACTATATCTATGGAGGGAAATTATCGAAACTATATCTATAGAGCCTTATTATGTCTATTATATTTGCTATTTCTAAAATTTTCTCATACTACTCCCTCTGTCCCAATTTATGTGACATGTTTCGGATTTCGAGATTCAAACAAGTCTATCTTTGATTGTAAATTTTTCATATATCTTTTAAATATTTTGAATTGTCAATTATTGTAACTTATAGTACATTTTAAGCAATTTACAAATATATAAATTTCATTTTTAAAAAATTGAAGATTTCTTGAGCAAATTCTCGTTCAAACTTAAATTGTTCGACTCTCGAAAAATGAAATGTATCATATAAATTGGGATATAGGGAGTATTAACTATGTATTTAGACATAGTACTTTTTATATAACAATTATGTATTCAATATTAATAGATCATAAATTTGTTTATGTGTCCATTTACTTAACTAGTAGATGATTTAGTTTATAGAGTTTTAGCTTATACACATAGGATTAAATTATCAGTTCTTATAAGTATAAGGTTATTTTTTTTGTTTCCCACCGGTGTCTGGTACCTACATTGAAGCCCGACTAAATCTGGGTTCACGCTAGGAAGTTCCACATTGAGGGGTAAAACGCTCCCTAATAAAGGCAACTCCATACCCAAGGAGACTCCATCCCGAGACTTTTGGTTAAGGATGAAGGAGTACTTACCACTCCACCACAACTTTTGTTGGTAAGTATAAGGTTATTTGTTCACAGTCTAAAGTGGAAATTGGACAAGTCATTAGTATGATTGTAGCATAAGATTAAATATGATTTATCTTGATTATGGGAAGGGTGCATTTTTGTATGTATTGAACATGATCGAATAGAGATAATTGTTTTAGACTAACCGATAAAAGCATATTCTCTATACTATTAAATCATCATCATATCATATAATATATAATTAAAAGTGGAAAGACTCGAAGTTAAAAGTTGAATTGCGATTTTACGCTTGCTATAAATTAAAATTTATAAAACATTTATCTATTTAAATATTAAATTATATCATTTTAATTAAAATGCTATAAAACATTTAACTATTTAAATATTAAAATGTTAATGAATTTTTGGACTTCCTTATGTTAATTCCTAATTAAATATCTAATTTAATAATATTTATGTCACGATTTGATTTCATGATGACACCTACTATACCCCACCTGTAGGTAAGTCTAACCCTTAGCCCGAAGCCATAAGCAACAGACTACCAAGTGGAAGCCAACATTAAGAAGAAAAAGCTTAGAACAAAGCAGAGAAAAAATAATCAACAAAAACAATACAGGAACCATCCCAAGACCTGGCATCAGTCAGTAGTTGAGCATTTAATCCAAAATAGGAGTGCAAGGACTTTACCAATACAAGACAAGTACATGTTGTCTTTGAATACAATATAAAGACTAAGCCTAGCCATAAAAGTCGAAAATTGGTAGCTCCAAATGTCAGGAGCTCACCCCAATCTCTGAAACTCCAAGCTGCTCCGCACGACTCCAATCAACGATAATAACTCTAACTCCATTCTGCAGGGGTAGAAGTGTAGTATGAGTACCAAAAATGGTACTTAGCAGGTATCAGTTGACTGAGCTCAAAGATAACATAAGCATAAGCAACAAGTAATAAGGAGATCAAAGTACAAGTAACTAAATAGGAAATACTAAGGTAGACATCCAAAAGAATAGAAATGTGGTAAAATAAATAAGAAGCCGAGTCGAGAATGTACCTAGAACGCAAGAGAAGAACCAGTTTGTAAGCAACTAAGTTACCAAGTCACTACCCAGGGTCAAGAGGACCCACAACCACAATTCTAAAGTGCAAACCCTATCAATAACAAAGAACAGAATATAGTAAAACAATAACCTAGATGGACCCCCATAAGCTGAAAAGGTACAAACAACAACCATAACCCAATCGCCCCCATAAATCGGAGGGTACAATCACCAAACAAGTATACATGTGATAGGCAATGCATATGAATGCAGAGGATGCAATAAGACCATCAAAGAAGTGTCATAAGACCCAGACTCCCAGCCTAACTAACCACGACCACAGTAAACTCTCAGCCCAACTAGCAAGAGTGACAAATCATTCCAGGCAGCCCAACCTGTCAGTCCACTCTCAGTCCAGCTAATAAGAGTGATCCGGGGGCGTGACGACTCTGAAGGGGATCTCAAAGAAGCCAAAATCATGCAAGAAAGGGCGTCGAAGATCTGACTAGTCAAGTAAAAATTGAGTGCATCCCAGATGCCTCTAAGATCTCAAGTCCCTAATGCCTTGTAATCTAAAAACCCAGTAGATCAAGTTATCTAGGTGGTATGACTCCCGTTAAAATTTAGGATAATAAGCGAGTAAAATAGTGTTTCATCATGAATGATAAATTTGACAATGAACCGAGATTGTACCACAAAACTCATGAGCATGAACAAACAATGTAATGCATACAATGACCAACATTCAAACAAGGCACTCAAGTTAAATAGCCATACAACCAACCAAAACACGCTACCAAAGGGAAGAGTTCTAACCTGGGATTCAACTGGCCTTCACATTTAGCCTCGGGCCCAACAATATAACTAATCTCAGGTAATAGTACAATAGGTCTACCGCTAAAGAATAAGTGAATGGACCAAAGAAAATGTCTCAAATCAATTAAAAGGAAACCAACTCAAGGACTGAGCATAGTTAGGACCAACTCACGGCTATGAAAGGCCATCAAGGTCATAAGCACCAACGCAAGGAGAACAACCTAATGCAAGCCTTATAGGGAGCGAATCATAACTACGAGGATGGTAGAACACAATCTAAAGCACATAAGGTCCAACCTAGTCTAAGGCCACAAAGCACCAATCCTAGCAAGGGTAACCAAGAACATTTATACCACAAGTGAAGCTACAAGCCCGAACTAACGATCCCAACACCCACACTAAGCCTAAGGCTCCTACGGAATCAAGAGAAAATAGAATAACAAGAGCAAAGGTAGACACTTGAAAAATTCCATGAAATCTATACTAGGCATCATCTAAGAAACTCAATCAAGAAAGTTGACCAAAGTATACCTCAAAGTTGATCATGAGAGCTTTGAATCCGCCGCACATAAGCTATATCCACGAATCACCTCTGGACCTCGTCACACTGCTAAATTATCGATCACAACATGATTACGAACGTTGAGACACCAAATTTGCAACAATTTGAAAGGGACCAAAAATCAAGTAAAAAACGGGAATGTGGGACCCACACCAGGAATCCTAAAATTGACTCTATGAAAAGGTCCTGATTGATTAATTGGGCTTATATCCTAAAATAGGACCCAATTCCGTGTCTTAATTAGCCCACACACACAAGCAACAAAAACCCTATTAAAGTGTCGAGAAAGTCCACATAATCATAATATTATCTAAAACGGAGTGCCTTCAATATTTTTTCTATCTTAGAAACACGAAGCCATGAATATTTCGGATGTCCACGACTTTGAATCACCTCAAACAGAGTTCCCAAGCTTGAGTTATCACGTTTTGATAATATGGAAAATGAGGTCGATATGCGTTACTAGTCTTAATTAAAATGCAGTGATTAGGCCACCGCGAACGCAAAGGAGCATCGCGAACATGGCTAGACAATTAGATTCGCTCCGAGAATGCGGCCTCCCTAATGCGAATGCGGCCAATTCTAAAGGCATCGCAAACGCGTCCCCAAGGAAAGTGAATGCACTAGCTGGGATGTCATCCCTCTACAAATGTGGCCCTAGACATGCGAACATGGGGCACACCCTGATCTATACCGGCTAATAGGACATCAGTTAGTGTGCTCCAACTCTAAATTCTCCGACGGGTGCCTAGGATTCGTTTGAAACCGCGTGCGCGTAAATAAAATATGCTACCCCTATTGAATTCGGCATTCTTGACTCAACGAAACCATCAAAACATCTATCCAAGGTCGTTTCAATGAAAAGTGAGTCTCATGCCCAAGTTCGTTTTTAGCCAAATTCTACAATAAGGCTCAAAATGAGATCGAAAACTTAGGGAACCGCAACAAAGGTCATTTTAGACAAATTGGACATTCTGAAGTTAACCATGCTGAAGGAATTCTCATTCGTGTACGTTTACCAAGAATGTTGACCAAAATAAAACATTGGCTTAAGCTTTCAAGTTAAAACGTCTAACGTCACAAACTCACACCAGAAGTTTGGGGGCCGGAACCAACCTTGCCCGTAGCCTAAAGTGCCCTTTTGAAGCTGATGAAATCATCAGAATTGCATTCTAAGGCCGTCTTCCTGAACATTTGGCTGAAGTCAACCGTTTAAGTTTCAAAGGCTCCAAAACACTAAAACCTACACAGAATCCAAGGAAATGACCCTGCGACCAAATTGGCACCTATTCAATTGTTATACTCTTAATATACATAAATCTCATTTTTCATATTCCTAACTTCTAAATTCCTACCATTTTATCTATATAAATTTCTTTTATTTTTTTTCATGAAACCCCTATCCAAAGTTAACATTTTTATTCTATAGTTAAAGTAGATGAAGAAGACTCTTGAATTTTAATTTGATATGGGAGAAGGAGTCGATAAGAACTCGAAAAATTATGTATTAAATTTTTATTTATTTTTCCATTTATATTATTCTTGATCAAAGTCTTAAGAAGGATATATACATTGTTATCTTTTTCTTCTATTTTTTATGCATTTTTTCTCTAATAGACTTCTTTATTTGTTTTCTATAAATGATTTATTGGTGTAAGTCTATATTCTTATTTGGGCTCAAATTAGTCATTTTTTACTTTATTCAAAGTTTGCTAACTATTAACCAAAGTTCAAAAGTTACATTTTGTTGCTTAAAAAGAATTAATTTGAAACATCAAAATATGCCCTTCATTTGCTGTATTTTGTTCATATTATTAAAGATTTATTTGTAATAGTTAGATTTTATTACTCATTAGATACATGTTTCCATAGAATTTTAGTCATTCTAACGTATTTATAAGAAAATTACATGAAACACACATGCGAAGCATATCTCCAGAAACTAGTATATTATAAAAAGTGAATAGTAATTTTGTCCCTACAATAAATTAAACATCTAACTAATCAAGTATTAAAGATATTTTTTTTAAATTAACTCAACACTAAATAGTAATCATGTCATTTCATTACTATATATATTGTATTAGTACTGCACAAAAATATAAAAATACTCATAATTATGATAAGTCTATTGACTTTCCTTTCTCCCACAAATCTCCTTCAATTGAAACTTTTTCATTTCTTATTTGAGAATGTGAAGTAACTGACGAACATTAAGGTCACAAGTATCTTCACTTTTGATTTTGGTAAGTGTTAGTGAAAAATTATAAAATAACAAAATTACAAGATTACAATTGAAAACAAAATGAAGAAATAAAAATCTCTTCAGGCTAAGGCGCGGATATCTCACTCTCTTTAAGAGGATTCAAGCCCATTGCAACAAATGTTTTTCACCGGTCCAGCAATAGTCCTTCTTGGCGTGTCCCCTTTGGGATACAACAACCATAGTGCTTCTTTCCAAAAAATGGAACAAATGTTTACAACTGCTTTCCAAAAAATGGAGTGATCATGTGAAGATAATGTTTCTTTCAAAGTGAGAGGGTCATCTATAACATTAAACACATAAAAATTAGGACCAATATCTTTTTCTAGTCTACCACTTTTACTTCTTCTTAACTCAAAATCATCAATTTCTTTATTTTTCAAAGTAGAAGTAGAAGAACTAGGTAGTGACAAAATATTTTGTTCAATCCTTTGACCCCCACTATTTTTAGAATCAAAAGGGAATTTATTTTCATGAAAAATAACATCACCCGATTCTATCAGAATATTATCTTCAAGATTCAAAAATCTATAGGCTGTACTATTTGAAGAATAACCAAGAAAAGCACAAGTAGTAACTTTCTTATCCAACTTTGTAATCTTGGGATCCATTAGTCTCACAAAGTCTAGACAACCCCAAACTCTTAGATATCCAAAACTTGGCTTGTAAGCTTTCCACAATTCAAAAGGTGTCAATTTTGACTTTTTATGAGGCACACGATTCAACACATAACAAGCAGTCAAAATAGCTTCACCCCAAAAATTTAAAGGTGCATGTGACTCAATAAGCATGACATTAGTCAATTCAAGCAAAAGTGTATTTTTCCTTTCCGCTACACCATTAGATGAAGGAGAATAAGGAGGAGTAGTTTCATGAATTATTCTCAATGATCTCACAAAAGAATTAAACTCATTTGACTCATATTCACGGCCTCTATCACTTCTAATTCTTAATATTTTTCTTCCAAACTGATTTTCAACCTCATGGAGATAAGTTTTAAAATTTTCAAAAGCATCAATTTTATTTTTAATCAACTTTACATATGTTAACTTTAAAAAATCATCAATGAAAGTGATAAAATACCTATTACCTCCACGAGTTAAAATTCCACCAAGTTCATTGAACTAATTCTAACAAATCAATTTTTCATTCAACTTGAAAATGAGGCCTTTTAGTGATTTTTGCTTCACTACAAGCCTCACACTTTGCAAAATTCTTTTTAACCATTGGGATTAATCCTAACCTACTCATGATTCTAACATAACGGTCATTAATATGACACAAACGAGAATGCCAAAAATTGGTAGAAGAAAACATATAAACAGAAGTAGAAACTTTATTCATTTCAACATTCAGTTTAAACATCCCATCACAAGCATACCCCATTCCCACAAAAATACCCTTTTTCATAATTACATATTGATCAGATTCAATATTTTGTTTAAAGTCTGGTTTATTAAGAAGAAAACTAGACATCAATTTTTTTCTCATGGACGGAGTATAGAGTAAATCTTTCAAAGTTAATACCCTTTCAGAAGTAAAACACAATTCGACATCTCCCGTTCCAAGCACTTGAGTTGTGTGAGAATAACCAAGCATGATGGTTTTGGGCTACTCAAAATGAGCATATTTTTAAACGAGTCTTTGTCATAACAGACATGACGATTTGCACCAGAATCAGCCCACCATCCATCAACATTCTCAACCATGTTTATGTCAGTAATCACCGCCACAAAAGGTTCTTCGGTAACGTTTGCCTGAGGGTTATGACCACGTTTCCAGAATCTGCAAAATCGAGCAATATGTCTACTCTTGCCACAAACAAAGCATGGTCCCTTATCTTGAACTTGTTGATTTTATGCTTCACCATTAATTTTCTTGGGAGGTCTACCATTATTTTTCTTGAATTTTTTGTTCTTAGGCTTCAAAGAAGTATTTTTGTGAGATTCAGGAGTAGCATTATTTGAAGTAATTAAATTTACCTTCGTTGTGATGTCGCTCTCTTCTGTTTGTAAAAGTGCATCTTGGCCCCTTGCCTCTTCTTCCATGCGGATTTTCATTATCAAGGTTTCAAGAGAGGTTTCCTTTTGTTTGTGGTGCATAGTTTTTTGAAATTCCTTCCAAGAAGGTGGAAGTTTATCTACTATGCCACAAATAATAAGGTTATCTCTAAGTTTTACCTCCTCAGACCTAAGCTCTCCAACAATCATTATAAACTCTTGAGCTTGGTCTACCACTGATTTATTATCCACCATTTGGAAACGAAAAAATCTACTAGCCGCATATTTTTTCGCTTCAGCCTCTTCGGTATCATACTTACTCTATAATGCTATCAAAAAATTTCTTTGCACTAGAGTATGTTTTATCATAATAATCATAAAAATTATTAGATAGACAATTACGAATATAATACAGACACTTATAGGAATCACCATCATACTTTTTCATCTTCTCTAGAAGAAAACTAGTTTCATCATCATTCATAGAGGTGACACTACAAGAAAAGTGTGGATTACTTGGGGGTTTTCCTAGGGATTGTATACGAAAATGTTTCCTGCGGATTTTCCTACCAAAAATAATCCGATGGTAAAACCTTCCTAGGTAATTATTTCCTGCGAATTTCAAAATCCGCAAGTAATTTACCTAGGAATTTATATTTCGCATGTAAATTACTTGCAGATTTTTTTGCAAAAAATACTAAAAATATCCTAATTTTTTTTGGTAAAAAGTAACAAAATAGGAATTTTCTTACAATTTTTTTCACAAATATAGCCGCATGAAAATATTTTAATATTTTTTAAAGAATTTTCTTTTAAGCAATATTAATTATTATCTCATAATTAATTATTTAGTTTATATAACCTCATACACATACACCTCTTCTTGGTTAGAGACCCGTATTTATCCACTCATTACACATACACTCTTCTTTATTGCCAATATTAAATACCATTGTCTACCCATATTAAATGGTTAACCCTTAATCCCAATCCTAATTACCTATATTAAATACCATTGTCTATCCTGTGCCCACCCATACATAATTGCTCCACTCTCCCAATATTCTAACTCTTTAGCATTATATATGCAAAAATCTTAGGGTCTTCCATCGATGTGGTACAAAAAGTACCAAAGATATTATATTACTTTTTGGTGTTCTTCTCCAATTTGATTAATTTTTAAAGTTAAATTAAATTAAATTAATTAAATATTAAAAATACTATTTTAATAATCATAAATTACATAAAAAGAACTATAAAATCATCTCATATTAATATGGTAACGAATTATATCTTAAAATATTAGCTAAAGTTCATGTGATTTAACTCTTAAAAAATGAAACATGAAAATTATTTATATATTTAAAATAAATCATTGCCACACAACATATCATGAAAATTTTATGCTTATACTTTCGATGAGATAATATCATAACTAAGCACATTAAATATAGAAAAAATTTAAATTATACGTACAAAGTTCTTATAAATAAAAAATTGAAAATATAAATTATTTATAAGTTTAATGTGCAAGGAAGTTATAATCAACAATTAATAGTATATCTTATTAGACATGTGCGGTATTTATAATTTAATGTTATCTTTTAATAATTATATTTTAAAATACTTAATTATATATTAGAAATAAATATCATTTAATAACTTACTATAGAGAAATTACATAATTTTTAATGCTTGTAAAAAAAATATATCAATTGGAAATACAAGTAATTGTTTTTTTCATTTTATATAATTCTATGAATGAGGAAGTAATTAAAAATATGCATAACTTTTATATATATATATATATATATATATATGTGTGTGTGTGTGTGTGTGTGTGTGTGTTTGTTATCTTCTATTTTAACATTTTCCTATTAAAATTACTTTTACTAATGCTATTATAATGTTCTTTTATGTAATTTGTTAATTTTTCAAGTCACGAAATTCCTACGTAAATTCTCAAAAAATCCCTTAATATTTTCCTAGGTAATTAAATTCTTAGGTAAATCCCCAAATATAAATCCTTAGAAAATTTCACAACAAATTAATCCCCAAATAATTTTTCAAGTAGTAAAATCCCTAGGTCAATCCCCAAATATAAATCCCTAGCAAATTTCAAAACAATTAAACCCCAAATAATTTCCCAAGTAATAAAATTCCTAGATAAATCCCCAACAAATTTCACAGCAACTAATCCCCAAATAATTTCCCAAGTAATAAAATCCCCAGATAAATTTTCACCAAAAGATCTCCAGAAAAATCTATAGAATGGATTACCTAGGGATTTTTCTATGGAATAAAAAATGATTTTAAAATATTTTTTTGGTTCATGTATTTGCGGATTTAGCAAGAGATAATGTACTTGCCATTACTTTTTCCTAGGTAATATCGCAAGTTCATGTTTGGCGCAAAATGGGGCCAAATTTACCTGCGGAATTTGTTGGAAATATACATTTCGTAGGTAATATATTCTAATATTGAGGAATTTAAAACTTTTGCAAGAAAATCCGCATGAAATAGTTGTGAAAATTTTCCCTAGGAAAAAATCTCATGTAATTCACAGTTTTCTTGTAGTGTGACGTCTACTTTATTAGGATTCTTCAGATAGCTTTTTTTCTCTGGCAGTCTAAAATCTTTCCAATCAGAAACATTGAGAAGACTTAAGTAGAAAAGTAATTTACCCTTCCATCTCTTGAAATGGTTACCATTGAACTGAAATGGCTTGTTAAGGTCTCCCATCTTGACATCCGCGGATTTTTCACTTGTAGCCATTATGAATCTCCTTAAAATTATTAGTGAAAAATTACAAAATAACAAAATTACAAGATTACAATTGAAAAAAAAATGAAGAAATAAAAATATCTTTAGGCTGAGGCGTGGATATCTTGCTCTCTTTAAGGAGATTCAAGCCCACTGCAACAAATATTTTTCACCGCAGTAGTCCTTCTTAACTTGTCCCCTCCAGGATACAACAACCTTGACACAAAGTATAACTCAACAATTCTGGACAAGAGTTGAGTCCAAAGTTCCACAAAAAGAACACCTCCCTTCAACTAATAAGAACTCTCTTTTTAGACTAACTTTTTCCTCACTATATTTTTCTTGTGTGTCTAAACCAAATGAAGACCACCGCTATTTATAGTTGAGAAAGTCTTCCTAGCAATGAATAGGAGTATAATAGGGTAGTAAATAGTGAAGATAATGGCCTTAGGAGTTACATATGTTACAAGGTATAATGGAGAAGTAAAAGAATAAAATAAAGGTGAGGGCAACAAATGCCCAATGAAGATGCTGTCCAAACCTGTTGGCCCAACTTTTAGTGGAACGTTTATGTAACCAAAAAATAATGGGCAATAATGCTTATGAGCATTGGTAGGTGAGTAATGTCATAGATGTTGGGATATATACTATTAACCATATGTTAAGATATAATATTTATTATAAAATAAATATTTGCTCAATTTTAATAGATCATATATTCGTTTATGGTGTCTGTTTACTTATATAGTATATATTTAGTGTGTAGAGTTTTAGCTTATACACAGAGGATTAAATCATCGATTCTTATAAGTATAAAGTTTTTTGTTCACAATCTAGGATGGAAATTGGACATGCCATTGGTATGATTGTAGCACAAGATTATGTGTAATTTATCTTGATTATGGGAACAGTATAGTTCCAATTTCTTGTGCTAGTGCATTTTGTATATATTGAACGGGACCGAGTAGAGATAGTTATTTTAGACTGACTGACAAACCATATTCTCTAAACTATTAAATGTACTTATATTCTTAATCTTGATATAACTATTATGATCTGTATATATTAATTATCGTTTTGATTTATTAAAAAGTGAGATTCTGAGATGGGTCAATGTGTATGGTAAGTTGGATGATAATAATATATATTGGTGAAATAATAAGTTAGTTAATGGAATCCATGTCTCGTTATAGAGATTGATTGATATGCCTTTTTGAGAAACTTATAAGTTTTCATCGTGTCAAACCTTGCAAGTGGATTTATGAATCTGACACATGAAATAAGTTAAGTAGTGCTCTAAAGGAAATTAATCATTAAATTAAATTCGTCAGTAATTTAATTTATTGATTAGTATCTGAAATTTTAACATGGGGAATTACATAAGTGTTTAATGGGGAATTATGAAATATAAATAGAGGAGTGCAATTACGAATTTCTAGTGGAATGATTTGTAATTTATTATGGTAAGAATAAATTCAAATTAATTATTTGAATTATTTCCTTAATAGGAAGCCTCAGTAATTAATTATGTGGTCCCTCCAGTGCCCATATATAACTAGAACTCAGAATCCTATTTCTATGGGAAAAGGAAGAATAATATGGTTTTTTCTAGCCTTCTTGAAAAACTAGGTTTTCTAGTCCTTTTTGGATTAGGAAGAAATCTCTATAAATAGGGATTCTCCTAACCTAGAAAATAGAGGAATTAGTTTTCTATTGATACTTGCCCACCCAAGTATTGAGAGAGTTCGGATGTGAATCGGGATCATTGTAGAAGATCATAGTTGTTGTCTATCTTGTAGATTCGCTTGATGGTCGTCTAACTTGTGAATTCGCTTAAAGGTATCTGTTCACGCTTCAAGAGGTATTTATAGAATTAAATTTCAGCAAGTTTATGTGTTTTAGCATGATTATGTGTTCTAGCATAAACGATATTGGTTATTAGATTTTGGTATGCTTCCGCTGTGTATATGGTTTTCCAACAATATATGCCTCACCAACGGTAGCATTTATCAATGTAAAAATGCCCACTAACTGCTGAAACATTCAGCACTCTTTTTAACTCCAAAATAAAGCAAATTAATATATTAAAATAATAATATTAAAATGCTAAACCAACAATTCCCCACTCACTTTAATATTAAATAAGAGAGTCTATCAGTTGAAGGAAGATTACTATGCATAATGAAGGTGTTCTCTGCATTGAACCTCCACTTAGTGAAACAATAATTTTTACTCCAGAGTCGTAGTGATCTCAGACTTGAACTATGACTGCTTACGGAAAATAAAATATCGCTGCTCACACATACAGGGGCGGCTCAACATAATTCGAGGCCTAACGCGAAATTTTAATTAGAGGCCTAAAATTAAAATAAATTTTATCTGTATTTATTTATTTATCTAAATTTTTAGATGTAAATTATTCCTTAATATTTTTTTTATAAATGATTTTTTCAAATACTTTTTTTAATTATTATTTTTAAGCAAGATTTTATCAATTCAACATTGAAAAACATCAGTTTATTGAGACAATTATTATATGAATCAATAATATAGTTCTATAAGTAATAGATTGATAAATTTTAAATAAAGATGAGAGTTAGAATCATAGAATCTGATTCAAAAAGTTGATAACTTGGTATACCCTACTTTAATATGAAAAGTTACGAAGAAATAAAAAAATATTTGTAATTTACTTTGTTCAACACTTTTCGGCTATTGATTCATATTTTTGACAGAATATTACTCTAACTATCAAGATTTGAAGAAATAGAGTACAGAAGGAGTTAAAAAGGATAAATAATGTGAGTGTTAGCGAAGAATATATATATATATATATATATACACAAACACTTTTTATTATAAATAATTAATATTTTTCAAGAAAAAATTAAACATGATTTTTTAAAATAATTTTTTGAAAGGCATTGGCCTAAAAATTCATAGGCAAGAGCCGGCCCTGCACACATAATAATCAAGGTGTTGACATGAGCATTTAAAAGCCAGCACGTTACGACCTTGTGCTATCCCGATTTCATGAATGCTTTTAATAATAAGTCAATTCTCATAGGAAGCGACCTACTTCCACACTCACATAGGTGATATCTGTGGAGAGTGCTCCTGTAAGTTTAACACTCCATCCCATACGGGCTACAAATTTTTCATTAAGAGTTTTTTGAAAACTCAACCTCCACAATTTACTACAGGAAACAATGTACTCACATCATAGGGAGGGAATAAAAAATAGTGCATTTTCACAACTAGTCATCATATGATTAATTTTTCCCTTTGAACCTGGTTATAGGATCTCTAGTCCCCAGGTTGGGTTTCCTCATATATGACTCAAGGATTTATAGGCTTCAATCCCATTCCCCTCGATGTGCTCTAGACCTTTTCTCTCGTTAAGGCCTTAGTAAGAGGATCTGCAAGATTATCACAAGATTTGATATAATCAACATTAATGGTACCACTTGTCAAATACAATCTTACATTACTGTGTTTCCTCCTTATAGGTCTGGATTTACCATTGTAATAATGGTTTTAAACTCTACCAATCGCAGTGGTGCTATCACAATGAATTAAAATAGGAGGAATTGGTTTTTCAAAATAAGGTATTTGCAATAATAAATCTCTTAACCAATTCACTTCCTCACTAGGTGAAGCTAAAGGAATTAGTTTAGCCTCCATGGTAGAGTTAGCAATTATAGTTTGCTTTTTCGATCTCCAACAAATAGCACCACCACCCAAAGTAAAGACATAACCAGTGGTAGAACATGAATGATAAGGTGTTCCAATTTGCATAAGAAAATCCTTCAAGTACAACAAGATATTTTTTATTGAACAAACCACATTTTTTTGTTCCAATTAAATATCTCATAACTCTTGTTATAGAATGCCAATGTTCATTACCTGGCTTGCTTGTAAACTTGCCAATTACTCCTACTGCATATGCAATATCAGGCGTAGTGCAATCAATCACATATCTCAAACTTCCAATTATGCTAGCATATTCCTTTTGATTTAGTACATCATTTTCACTTTTAATATGAAATAAGTGAACACTTGAATCAAAAGGAGTTACAACATGTTTGCAATCATGAAAGTTATATTTTTTCAAAATTTTCTCAACATAATGTGACTGGTCAAGGAAAATTTCATCATATGTTCTTGTTATTTTTATTCCAAGAATAAAATATGCCTCACCAAGATCTTTCATATCAAAATGACTTCTAAGATTATTTTTAGCTTCATCAATAACATTCATGTTAGAGCCAAAGATCAACAAATCATCAACATATAGGCAAATAATCACATGTGAATTATTTCAAGACTTATGATATATGCACTTATGACACTCATTTGTTTTAAAACCATTTTCAATCATGCAGGAATCAAATTTTTCATGTCATTGCTTTGGTGCCTGTTTCAATCCATATAGGGATTTAGTAAGTTTACATACTTTGCTTTCTTAGCCCGCTTCAACAAAAGACTCAGATTCTTCCATATAAATTCCTCATTTAGGTCTCCATTCAAAAAAACAGTTTTTACATCCATTTGATAAATTTGCAAATAAAAAATTGCAGCCATAGCAATTAAAAGTCTTATGGATGTAATTCTTGTTACCGGTGAAAAAATATCAAACAATTCTAGGCCTTCTAGTTATTTAAAACCTTTTGCAACTAGTCTAGCCTTATATTTATCTATATATCCATCCAGTTACAACTTTTCTCCCATTTGCAACCAATTGTTTTAAAATCCGGTGGTAAATCAACTAACTTCCAAGTTTTATTAGAAATGTGTGATTCTATTTCATCATTTACAACCTCTTTTCAAAAAATGGAGTCATGTGAAGATAATGCTTCTTTCAAAGTGAGAGGGCCATCTCCAACATTGAACACATAAAAATTAGGACCAATATCTTTTTCTACTCTATCTCTTTTACATCTTCTTAACTCAAAATGATCAATTTCTTTATTTTTTAAAGTAGAAGTAGAAGAACTAGGTAGTGACAAAATATTTTGTTCAATCCTTTGACCCCACTATTTTTAGAATCAAAAGAGAATTTATTTTCATGAAAAATAGCATCACCCGATTCTATCACAATATTATCTTCAAGATTAAAAAATCTATAGGATGTACTATTTGAAGCATAACCAAGAAAAGCACAAGTAGTAACTTTCTTACCCAACTTTGTAATCTTGGGATCCATTAGCCTCACAAAGGCTAGACAACCCCAAACTCTTAGATATCCCAAACTTGGCTTGTAACCTTTCCACAATTCAAAAGGTGTCAATTTTGACTTTTTATGAGGCACACGATTCAACACATAAAAACAGTCAAAATAGCTTCACCCCAAAATTTTAAAGGTGCATGTGACTCAATAAGCTTGGCATTAATCAATTCAACAAAAGTTGTATTTTTCCTTTCCGCTACACCATTAGATGAAGGAGAATAAGGAGGAGTAATTTCATGAATTATTGTCACGACCCGAGAGCACCTCCTAGTCGTAATCGGTGTACTCGACCTCTCAGAGGTCTAATACAAGTCTCTTAGCATTCATTCATCGCATAGATACTAAAAACCATAAAGAATTAAAAACTTTCTTCACACACGAAGATACTTTCATTAAAAGCAAGCGGAAGACTTCTAGACTTTATACACTTATGTCTCAAACCATCTAATACTTTGAATACAACATTGGGATTAAGCCCATACAAAACTTTAACAAAACTACAAGACATAAAGGAACCTATTGGGTATTGTCCTTGAATCTGTGAGGACTCACCAAGTCTTCATCTTCAAACACCTTAGAAACCTATCCATCAACCATGGAATATCAACATCTCCAAAATCCCTACACTTTAGTCACAAGGGGAAGAAAGGGGTTAGCACAATTAAGTACTAAGTATGAAAACCATGCAAAAACATACTAAAAAGGACATTTATTTGAAAGTTATGCTTTTATGCCATTTTAGTAAAATCTCATGAACATTGATACAATAGGCACCATACAAGTCATAACCACCAACATAAAGTCACATACTTCACATTTCATCAATAACCATACCTACCCCTTTACCTTTACCTTGAACCTCCACCTCAAGTAACCCTCAAGCTATACCTTTGTGCAATGTATGGGCAATGTCCCATACCATCACCCACACCAAGGCACCACTTTAAGGTTACCCAAAGTGCACTTGCCATGCATTCTTTAACCTTCATTAATAAAGCACATAAACATATAAACACATTGATCAAGTAAGTCACTTCATCATCTTAGAACCTCTATCTAATGTTACCCTAAGGCACACCTAAGTGAGTCATGAAGTGGCCCCCCCATACAACCTCTTCATACATACCTAAGTGTTCCTCAAGACTACCATAGATAAAGACCTTTCTATTTCGACATAATATCACTAAGTCAACATTCATAGTACAAGTCAAATATAGCATGCATGTTCACATTCTAAGCATTTAGGAGCCAACATTCTTCATGAGAGACATTTTGGACACATTCATGTATTTAGAGGACTTTCATACATTAGCCATTAAGGCTTAGGGAACTCACTTTAGCATCTTCAAAGCCTACTCGTGCCATGTGTAGATAGCATCCCATACTACTACCTACACATTGTAAAACCTATCCAATAACTAGAGTGCACATCCCACATGATGGGAATAGGCATTAACCGACATAGACCATGTGAGCTAGACATGGAATCCGGTGTCATAAAACCCTACATCGTGGAAGGTGTTCTACTTGCCAAGGGTAGAACTAGGACACATCCCATGTAGGCACATGATTTAGAGGATATCTAAAGGTGTTTATTGTACTCTTGCCACATACTCGGGAGAGCTACCATCTTAACCATATCCACTAGGTGCTTAGCCTTAGTTTCCATAAAGTAATTTCATTCACATGTATGTGGTAGAGAGGGCACAATCATTAGGTCTACCGACCCATAGCACATCTACCAAGAAGGGCACCACAAGGATCTATCGATCAAGGTTCATTAAGGATAGCTCATTAAATCCCCCTGGAAGGGTACCTTAGGCCTACCGATTCTTCATTAAAGGGTGTCTTAAGCCTACTGGTCCAAGGATCATCATTTCACACATGAGAAGGGCTACTACCATTAGGTCTACCGATTTCATGATTTTACATTCACATAGGGTTCTAGACTTCATCATGAAGGAGCACCAACTTTAGATCTACCGGTTCAAGTCATAGTCTAAAATGCCTTATTAGTCATTCATGGAAAGGGCACCATGCTTAGGTCTCACCGATTCTAGACATTCATTCATTTATGAAGAGGCACCAACTCAAGGTCTACCAATTCAATACAATAAGACATCAAGTCAAGATACATTCATTCCTCAAGAGAAGGATGCCTAAGCCTACCAAGTCAAGAGATCACATTTCATAGCTTCTATGTATCAAGAAGAGGCACCTAAGTCTACCAATTCAAGATATACATCACATATAGAGATCCTTCACATTCCATCATCATCACATATGAACAATAATAGAGGACACCCTTTCAATCAAAATACAATAACACTTTATACAAAATCACCTTGGGATCACATAAACACCTTTATATTCACAACATGATTACCTTTACTTCATTTGATTCTCATTCAAGGTGGTTTGAAGTGTTCTTTCAGAGAGAGGAAATTTGAAGTGTCTCCAGTCATGTGCCTCGAGCATCCACTGTTCATGTACCAGCACTGACTCCTTCCTATCTTTTGCATAAGAATCACTTGTTAGATTTAGGAACCCACTTCAGACGGAGTTCCCAATAACTATCAAAAGGCTTGATAAGAAACCTTTATGTCCAGGGAGGCAAGGTGTTCTTACTAAAATGAATTCTCAGTTGGCAGGATAGGGAGATCTGCTGATAATTCGATAAACAATGTACACTATGTGGAGGGTCTAAAATTCAATCTTTTAAGTGTCTCAAATTTGCGACAAAGGAAATGAAGTCAAGTTCATGTCTGAAAGGTGTGTGATTACAAACTGTGCAACTAAGAAAATTGTGATGTCTGCAAAAAAAGTAAAAAATATGTATGTTGCTGATCTTAATTCTATTGAAAGAGACAGCTTGTCATGTCTGAGTGCTCAAACTGATGATGCAAATCTTTGGCACAGATGACTGGGTCATGTAAGTACCTTTTTACTTAACAAGCTTGTTGCAGGGGACCTGGTTTGCGGACTACCAAAGTTGAAGTTCTCCAATGACAAAGTCTGTGATGACTGTGCAAAAGGCAAACAAACAAGATCTTCTTTCAAGGCAAAGAAGGGTGTGAGCACTACCAGACCTCTAGAGCTGCTCCACATGGATTTATGTGGACCTATCAGAATCCAAAACAGAGGAGGTAAGAAATATATTCTTGTCATTGTTGATGATTTTTCCACGTTCACTTGGAACATGTTTCTGCGAACAAAAGATAAGACAGTTGGACAACTGATCACATTTGCTAAAGCCATCTAGCTGAAGATAAATTGCAGGATAGCCAGTATCAGATTTGATCATGGTACGGAGTTTGAAAACTCTCTAATTGAAGGGTTTTGTGTAGAAAATGGAATCAATCACAACTTCTCAGCACCAAGAACTCCTCAGCAAAATAGAGTGGTTGAAAGAAAGAATAGAACTCTGATGGAGATTGCTAGAACTATGCTGATCGATTCAGGACTTGCAATGAATTTTTGGGCTGAAGCAGTTAATACAGCATGCTATGTGACAAATATGTGTCTTGTGAGATCTAACATCAAGAAAACACCTTATGAGCTATTAAATAACAAAAAACCTTCAATTGCACATCTTAGACCATTTGGGTGCAAATGATTTGTGTTGAATAATGGAAAGGATGATCTAGGCAAGTTTGATGCTAGAAGTGATGAAGGTGTATTTATTGGGAACCCATCTACAAACAAGGTGTACAGGGTGTTTAACAAACGAACTCTTTGTATTAAAGAGAGCATGCACATCAAGTTTGATGAATTGGGTACAAGAAATGAGAACACCGAGGACTACGAGTTTGAGGAGCTGATGAACAAGCAGTAGGGTGATTAGGGTACAAAAGAGAAGGATGCAGAACACTCAGGAGGACCTGGTCCCTCAAGTTCATCACAGGAAATAGTGTCTCAAAATCTTGAAGAAGATGAAGGTGATTCTAATGCTGACAGAGAAGAAGAGATTACCAAAAAGTTTGGATGGAAACATCAATCTTCACATCCACTAGACAATCTCATTTCTCCACTTGACTCAGGAATTCAAACTAGGTCTAAATCAAGAAATCTAGTTGGACATTCAGCATTCATATCATCCATTAAACCCAAGAACATCAAGGAAGCTTTGAAGGATGTAGACTGGGTAACTTCAATGTAAGAGGAGCTTCATCAGTTTGAGAGAAGAAAGGTGTGGTACCTGGTCCCCAGACCACTTGACAGAACCACTATTGGGACCAAATGGGTCTTCAGAAACAAACTTGATGAGCATGGGATCGTTACTAAAAATAAGTCAAGATTGGTGGTACAGGGTTACAACGAAGAAGAAGGAATTGATTCTGATGAGACATTTGCTCCTGTAGCCAGAATGGAAGCCATCAGAATCTTGATAGCATTTGCCGCTCACATGGAATTTAAACTGTTTCAAATGGATGTCAAGAGTGCTTTCCTGAATGGGAACCTGAAGGAAAAAGTATATGTCAAGCAGTCTCTAGGCTTTGAAGATGCAGACCTACCCAATCATGTGCTGAAATTGGACAAGGCTTTGTATGGGTTAAAACAGGCTCCTAGAGCTTGGTATGAACGCCTATCAAAGTTTCTTCTCACCAATGGGTTCAAGAGAGGTAAAATTGATAATACCTTGTTCTTAAAATTCAGAGGTAAGGAATTGTTAATTGTGCAGGTATATGTGGATGATATCATATTTGGAGCAACTTCAGACTCACTTTGTAAAGAGTTTGCTAATTTGATGAGTAGTGAGTTCAAAATGAGCATAATGGGGGAACGCACGTTCTTTCTAGGCTTGTAGATCAAACAATCCTCTCAAGGCACTTCAATATGCCAAGAGAAGTACATCATAGAGCTGCTCAAGAAATTCAATCAACTCGAAGCAAAGGTGCTGGATACTCCCATGAGCACAAGTGTGAAACTTGATTTAGATGAAAATGGTGTGGAGGTAAATCAAACCATGTACAGGGGAATCATAAGATCACTTCTATACCTCACTGCAAGCAGGCCAGACATAATATTCATCGTAGGGACGTGTGCAAGGTTTCAAGCAACACCAAAGGAGTCTCACCTGAAGGCAGCCAAACGCATCCTGAGATACTTGAAGGAAACACAGGACTTGGTCCTCTTCTACCCTACTGGTGACTTTTTTGATCTTATAGGTTATGCTGACGCTGATTATGCAGGTTTTATGGTTGATCAAAAAAGCATATCAGGCATGGCACACTTCCTGGGATCAACTTTGATTTCATGGGGAACAAAGAAGCAAAATTATGTGGCATTGTCTACTGCAGAGGCAGAGTATGTGGCTGTTGCATCATGTTGTGCACAATTAATATGGATTAAGCAGCAGCTGGAAGATTTTGGTGTACTCACAAACACTATTCCTCTCATTTTTCATAACACTAGTGCCATGAACATGGCCAAAAATCTTGTCTAGCACAAGAGGACAAAGCACATAGATGCGAGACATCACTTTCTAAGAGACAATGTTGAAAAGAAAAATGTTGTGATGAGGTTCTGCAAAACTGAAGATCAGCTGGCTGACATCTTTACAAAGCCATTAAGTAAAGAATTCTTCATCAAAAACAGGATGAGGCTATGGATGCACAAAAGTACCTAATTCCTTGACAAAATTTGCACAAAAATCCTTCTTATTGATTATGTTAAGTAGGGCAGGTATCTATACTTGTTTTAATGTTTTGTCATAAAAGAATCCACTTCTGGTACCTTAATACAGGTATACACTCATGGTGTGTCTAGTTGAAGGAAAGGTTTAATCACACAGGCCGAGTTACAAACTGAAAGGAGGACCTGGTCCTCATAAGGTTAGTATCATTTATACTACAATGTCTAAATGTCAACATCACTGCCACGTGTCACTCACCCATTCATCACGTCAGTTTCAGATGTTTTTTCATTTTAAATCCAACTGTTGTCACTGTTGGGGAGCCGATACCCTTTTAGTTTTTCGTTATAAAATCCCTAACTAAGTGAATCAAATCCATCGTTCTTCAACAAATTTCCTTGAAGATTCACTTGCCTTCTCTGAAAATCTGTCTTTTAGTTCTTTTAACAATGTCTAACCCTAATTCCTCTTGAAAGACTCCACTCTCCCAAGAAGTTGAAAACCCTAGTTCATTCAACTTCCCCTTTCCTACTCCTGAGGAATCTCCCTCAACTCCAGTCTATGGGGCTGGTCAGACGGAAGTCATAGCCTCATCTGTTCCCCCTTCTGACAAGGTCTTGGTCAATATCCCCACCCTAGTGTTGTCTAGTGACAAATCTCAGAAATCAGAGGCTCAATCTGTGACTAAACATAGTGCTGAACATTTCTCTGAAAAAATAGAAGTTGGGTCAATGACTATGGCGTCTACCATAACTGAAAAGTTGTTTGAAGGAGATCTGCCAGAGGGAAAAGGTCCTGACTCCTGTATACTAACAGCAGGGGCAGAACTAGTGGTTGTTCAAAGTTTAGCCTCACTAAAAGGAGACACTCAACACACATTGTTGGACCAAGAACTTAGATCATCGGATCAGGTCCCACACAGAAGTCAATATGTGTTTGACCAAACTCCAATTTCCTTGAGTGTTGAAAATGATGGGGAGGAAGAAGAAGAAGAGCCTCAACTAAGATGGAGAAGCAAAGGTGTGAGAGGAACAAACCCTTCACAAATTAGGGGTGAGGAGTTGAAAACTGCCAAAATATTGTCTAAAGATGTATCTCCTGCTACACGCACTAATAGTGCAGAGGAGAGAAACAAAAAGGGAAAGGGAAAACTAATCAAAGCTCACCTAAAAGGTGAAAAAAAGAGGTATGGAATGAGAAGTGTCACTCAAAAGGTTCTAGGAAGTGCTATGGAGGCAAATGCTACTCAAACTGAGAGAATAAGGAAAAAGAGACAAGAGGGATCACTGACTGTAGAACCCACATCTACTTCTGTGCCTATTGATGATAGTGAGACCCAATATAAGGATATTGTTAGGACTATGGCAAAACGAAAGAGAGAAGCTGGGGAGGAAAGGGTGAAATCAAAAGGAACGCAGAAAAAGGGCAAAAAAATCTCTTGAAAAGAAGGTGAAAATGGCGAAACAATTTTTTTTTGAAAAGAAGGAAATAGTGGAAAAGATTATGGATGAACAACCCGTAAAAGGACCTAGTCCCAGGGTTCAAAATCAAAGCAAAAAGGATGAGATGACGAGGGAGGAGAGAATAGCAAAAATGGAACACCAAAAGGTTTTAAATGGCAGAGTCTTTGACACTGACATTGTAACAAAGTTTGGTATGGCAACCTTGTTTGATGTTGTCACCATTCATGGCTGGAATAATCTGTTTGAACCACCAGTTCCATATTTGCACGAACCTGAAGTACGTGAATTCTTCTATAAAATATAAATACTGGAAGGTGGAGGAATCACAACTATTGTCAAGAATGTAGAGATTCATCTTGATGAAAAAATTCTGGGAATCATTCTTGGAGTGCCTATGGTGGGAGTTCGAACTATAGAGGGTTGTAAACCAACTGGTGATTTCTCGAGGCTTGCTACCAAACGAGGAGATGCCAAGCATGCAAGGCTCCCTAAGAAGTTTCTTAAAGGAGAGTATTAGTTGATGTTTGAGTTCATTAACAAAGTAATGGTACCCAGAACTGAGAAGAGAGCAATGGCTTCTGCTGCCGATCTTTTCCTCATGGAAAAGCTTGATAAGCTTGAGGAAATCAACTTCCCTACAATTATGTTGGAACATATGCATAGATTAATGACATGGAAGAATGATAAGCACGGCATTCCCTATGGGTACTTGCTAAACTTTGTCTTTAACCATTTTGAAGTTCCAGTGGGAAAAGGGGTACCTGGTACCAGCAAGCATATGTTCAGTCTTTCTACTCTACTAGAATGTGAGTGCATTGAGGGACAGGCTAGGGGCAGATCTCAAGTGGAGGATGTTCTGGAGAAGCAGGCTACTCTTAAGAAGGAGGTGACTGATATCACCAAGATTTTGAGCGATAAGGAGGTTGAAATCACTAGGCTCAAGTCTGAATTTCAGAAGGCTGTTTCCAGGAGACCTGGTACTAGTGAGGGTCATGAGCAGGTGCTCAAAGAGTTAAGGGATGAAAACACAATGTTGCTGAAGACAAATGCCTCTCTCAATGAGGAAATTAAGTCCCTAAACAAGCAACTGATACAGGCCCATGAGAGTGCAAATGAGTGCATGATGATGTTGATGCACACTTTTAATCCCTCCCCTCCTCCATCCTAATTATGTCTTGTCTCTCTAGTTGTTTTTCTCTTTGTTGTTCCACCTTATGATCCTAAACTCTTATGGCTATATGTTGTTTTGACTGACTACATTGGTCAGTGTTTGTGATATAATGCTAATTCGGATGTTGCTCTGTTCATGTGTGGTTTAATATTCTCTTTATGCTTACATACACATGTTCTGTGTGGCCCAAGGCCCTGAATTCTTTATTGCCTTGCATTTAACTTGAATATGTTTACTGCTTCACTTTTTCAATGATGTCAAAAGGGGGAAGTTTTGTTGTAAAGTTGGGTTTTGTTATAAAGTTGGTTGTGGAATAGGGGCATTGAACTAAGGGGGAACTGTGGTTATTACTGGTGCACTAACAAAGGGGAAATTTGTTATGTTATTGAATGAATGTTTGTTCACACACGTGAGGCTCTGTGTAGGTTGTTTGTCATCATCAAAAATAGGGAAATTGATAAGTGTGTATGTTCCTAGATGTTTTGATGATCTCCTCACAAGTGCAGGGACCTGGTCCTCTGCAGAGTATGAATACTTGTCTAGTGGTGAAAGTTTTGTACAGTTGTAAAAGTTGTCTACGTCAGGAAGTTGGTAGAGTTGCAGAGTACTCCACCTATCAGAAGCGAGAAGGTTGCTTGTACATTGGATAACAATTCTTCATGATATATATTCAACAACGAACAACAATATTACTCATTCATTCAAAGAGAGATACTTTCAAGCTTTAAAACAACAAGGGACCTGATAGAAGTGCTTCAATTGCTTTATGTACTAGCTGTAGTTTTGCTTGCTTTTAGTAGTTCTTATATTGTAGGATTCGTTTCACTTGTGAAAGAAACGTTTCAAACTTGTTTGAATCATTGTAAGAACTAGGTTAAGGGTAATTTAGGTTCTTATTCTAAAAGTCTATATTAATCTATTAGGATTAGTATAGTGGGCAGTGTTGTATCTGCTCTGGCTCAGCTAAGTGATAGGAGGTATTGCTTAGTGTGGAGATTAACAGGCTAATCTCACTTTGTAAACTGGCTTTTACTTTTGCTTGTAGAAGATTAGTGAAAGCAGTTTGAAAAGTCCTATTGAGAACAGATCGTGGTTTTACTCCCTTGAGCAAGGAGGTTTCCACGTGAAGTTGTTTGTGCAATCTTTACTTTCAGCATTTATTTTCTGTATGTTACTGTAACTGTGCTGAGGACCTGGTCCCATTAAAATCGGTGGACGTATACATTCCAATATATATGCCTCACCAACGGTAGCATTTAGCAATGTAAAAATGCCCACTAACTGCTAAAACATTCATCACACTTTTTAACTCCAAAATAAAGCAAATTAATATATTAAAATAATAATATTAAAATGATAAACCAACAGTAAGTGTGATAAAGGTGATACTTGTAAGTGATTTTCTAATTCATTGTTAAATTTTCTTTTATAATATATCAAGTAAATTACTCGTGCTTCGCATGGGATTGAACTATTTTACTAAGCTTACATATGGTCATTCTATAATATTCATATTTCCAATACATACACTACATTGTCAAGAACATTTTATCTTAAGGTAAAACATTCTTTTAAAATCTTAAAGTGCAATTTTATTTTGTTTTTTGGTTTTTTTTATACAATAATTATGAGTCATGGAGAGATTTTAAGTATAAGAAAGAAGTCTAAGAAAATCTCCATGGAAATAGTTGGTCAAAAGTAATGAAATTTTCTAAATTCCAAGAAGTTATAAAGAACAACATTAGACATTAAAGAAGAGACCAAAAAGCCTCCAACAACAACACTCCCAAGTAAAGTGGAACATCACGTCCATACAAGAATATAATTAACTAAATTCAAATGGAGGACCTTCGACTCCTTTCTTATGAACCTCCATCAATCTCTTTTTTATTATAGTATGTTGTATTATGTATATGTTAAAAATGACCATAAATTGTGAGTATCATAAATGTTTTTCCTCATTGTCTCAGAATAGTCATTACTATTGCCAGGATTGAGAAGTGAAGAAATAGGGGGAAAACTATAACTTGGAGAGTCTTGGAAGGAACTGATAATAAACCAAGTTTTTTTTATGAACTTTTTTTCGAGCCTTTGTATCTGTGTTTTTCTTCATTAAAAATTCAGTAATTTTCTTCAATAGAGACAATAATATGTATACCTCAATCCATACAAAATGTTTGTACCTAAGAAAAAAACAATCAAAATAATATACTAACTGTGGCAAGGAAGAGAGCAATCTGTTCGGTTCTTTTAATAAACATCATCATTGGTTCCATTTTAGTAATCACATATTTATTGTTGTATGCTATCAAATATAACACAATCCACAAGCAATTTCCCCAAAAAGTATATGAAGAAACCTGTAAAAAGGGACAAAAGAGAAGATAAATTTTCAATCATCCTCATTGAAATTTTTAACAGAGTTCAAAAAAAAGTTACAAAAATAGCAAAAAGAAATTGCAAGGGATACATGAATCACTATGACTTACGGTAAAAAATTAAGCTTCATAAAATAGGAGGAAGAAAGCTTTGAGAAATGGAACACACTTCATAAGAAGCTTAATAAATGTATATGTATTTGACTGTCTTATTGAAAAAAAAACCTACAAATAATAGTGGCAGAAATAAAAGATTTGTTTACTAAAGAACCAAATGTAATGAATTCAACCATTTCAAAAGCGTTATGAGTTGTGGGCGGAGAGGTGCAAGAGTAGTAATATCGCATTGCAATTAAAATTAATTTTCATTGTTTATATGAAAAACATGTAGAAAGGGACAAAAGAGAAGATCAATTTTCAATCATCCTTGCTGGAATTTTTTAACAGAGGTAAAAGAAAGTCACCAAGATAGAAAAAAGGAATTTCCATTGTTACATGTATCACTATTACTTATAGTAAAGATTAAACTCCATGAAATTGGAGGAAGAAAACTTTGAAGAATGAAACAAACTTCATAAGAAGCGTAATTAATGAATTTGAATTTGACTACCCTACAGTGGAAAAAAACCAACAAATAATAGTGACAGGAAATCCCCTTATTTATAGACAACAAATGGTAGTGTGAACAAATTCTTATCGTGCCTTGTCAAAAGGGTCACAACTCATTGGAAAAGTTACAACTCTTCGGAAAGGTTACAACGTTTCATAATAGTCATATATTTTCATAAAAGTTGCAACTCTTCATAAAAGTCACTACTTTTCATACAAGTTACAACTTTTCAGAAAAGTCGTAACTTTTCATAAAAGTCACTACGTTTCATTAAAGTCACAACTTTTCGTGAAAGGGGAAGACTAGTTTTGTAAATAAATAAATTAAAAGGGAATTCTTGTTTGTGGTGGCGTCACGTAGGCGGACCTAGGATTCTCTTTAATATATATATATATATATATATATATATATATATATATATATATATGATTCTTTCTCTGTCTTTTCCTTTTTGTTAAATATGTATGTCTTTTCTGCTTACACAGAAAAAGTTACGTAGATTACAACTAAATAGCTATAGTTTAATTTAACCTTATTTATAAGTAAAAGGTATCATGTTTTCTAGTAACAATAAATATTAATAGAGTGGAGTCATGATACATCAGAATCAACTTGCATATTTACCCATTATATTTTGCATAATGCATTGCCTATTCTAAAATTATTTATATCATTTTAGAGTATTTTATATTTAATAACATGGGATATACATGCAATGTGTGTGTTCGAAAAGTAGTGCACTTATATTTTCAATTTTGTTATAATTATTATGATCTGTATATATTAATTATCGTTTTGTTTATTAAAATGTGAGATTCTAAGATGGGTCAATATGCCTAGTAGATTGGATGATAATAATATATATTGGTGAAATAATAAGTTAGTTGATGGAATCCATATCTTGATTTAGAGATTGATGATATGTCTTTTTGAGAAGCTTATAAGTTTTCATCGTGTCAAACCTTGCAAGTGGATTTATGAATCTGACACATGAAATAAGTTAAGCAGTTCTCTAAAGGAAATTAATCATTAAATTAAATTCCTCAGTAATTTTATTTATTGATTAGTATCTTTACTTCTAACTTGGGGAATTACATAAGTGTTTAATGTGGAATTTCAAAATATAAATGGAGTACAATTATGAATTTCTAGTGGAATAATTTATAATTTATTATGCTGAAAATAATTCAAATTATTTTTTGGAATTATTTCCATAATAAGTAGTCTCAGTAATTAATTTTGTGATCCCGACAGTGCCTATATTTAACGAGAACTTAAAAATCCTATTTTCTAGATGAAAAGGGAGAAAGTAGTGTGTCTTTTTCTATTCCATGAAAGGATCGTGTGTTTTTTCTCCTTTTGGACTGGGAAGAAATCTCTATAAGTAGGGGTTCTGGGTTCTTCTAATCTAGAAAAAGAATAAGTTTCCTAGGCGATAGTTCTCACCCAAGTATTGAGAGAGCACGACTATAAACCATAGCAGTTACAGTCACTCAATGGAGATGTTCGCCTTTGTTTGGAATGAAGATGGATGAACAGGGGGAATAGGCCCTGAGTTCACCTGCTTGCCCGAAGATGAAGGGGAAGAAAGGGATGTTTTCAGGGTTTAGGCAGCTCCTATTTCGCCCGCCGCATCTACGAGCCTCCCGCTTCAGTACCATCTCCTTTTTTACCAACCGAGCTGCCCTGTCAACACAGACAGCTGACTCCTTTTCAATAGAAAAGAATAGCCAAACCAACCCAGCTGGCTGGTCAATCTCAGAGATATTATCGGCCGGTAAATCGGAGACGGATGACCACGGTCCCGGCCTTGTGAACTTGGTATCACTGTAGAAGATTGTAGAACTAGAGTTCACTTGCTTCAAGATATCTACTAACCCTTCAAGAGGTATTTTTCGAATCAAATTTCAGCAATTTTATGTGTAAAGCATGATGATACGTGTTCTATCATAAACGTATATGTTATTTATTATTCATATAAGCAGTATGATATTGAAATGTTTCCGTTGTGCATATTTTTCCAACACAAATAACCTATATGGATTGGTCCAAGGGCTAAAAACACAAAGGGAAACTATACAACACAGTCAACTCTCAAGTCAAATTTGTGAACCTTATACTCCAAATGTTCATGCTATAGTGTCAAACGCACCCTGGCTCGGGCTCCAATCCAAACATACACACAAGTCTAAAATCGTTATATGAACTTATTAAAAAATTCAAATGATGAATATAAGAGTTTTTTCAAAAAGTTGACTTTGGTCAACTCCCTTAACTTTAGGCTTCTAGTTGAACAATGAACAATATACTCGGTGCAATCTTACAAAGTGCAATCGGGAGGGTAAGATAAACTCATACTTCGTGCGTAGATCTTTGATGAATAGATAGACCTGGACAAAAGACTTAGAGGGTGTTTGGATTGGCTTAAAAGTTGGTCAAACTTACTTCTAAGTTAGTTTTCGACTTCTGAAAGTATTTGACAAATACAAAAAACAACTTAAAATAAGTCAAAAATGACTTAAAATAAGTTAGAACGTGTTTGACAATGTTAAAATAACTTTAAAATGACTTAGAATAAGTTTAAAATTAAAAGTAGATCTCCCCCTACTTTTTATTTTTTAACTTAAAAGTCATATAAGTTTAAGTTTAATTTTTTTATTTTTGACTTAAAAGCTACTTTTTAAAGCCAATCCAAATGGGCATTTAATCTGATGGTGTTGTTGACTACCCGCACTTCTCATCCCCTCCTCCTCCTCCTACTTAGACTATATGTCACAGTCACTGGATAGGTATCATCAATATATTATTTCTTGGCTTCTATTTGTGGTGTACTGGTTAGTGTTGTCAGAGCGACCAAGAAATTGCACTACTTATTTGTGTTAGAAGGGGAAAGTTGGGTTACATTATATATGAGTGGTGCATGATGATATGTGGCATGAATGGCATAATTGTGCATTGTTCGTCATGAGGAGAAATGGTTGTAAAATAGGACAATATGTATGTAGTTTTGATGATTGACAAAGTGAACCTGATTTACTATTTTTTTGTCTTATGCATACTTACTACGTGAATCAAGAACCAGGTCCCAATGACGTGAATGTGGATAGCTTGTACAAATATGGAAAATTGCAGCAAGAAGAAAATAAATCAATTGCAGAAATAAAAGAGTGAAAAAATAAAGAAATAAATGGCTCAAATAAAGAACCAAAAGAGGAAAGAAATAAATAGCACATGTAAAGTACAAAGAGGAGTCAAAGTTTTCTTATAAGATGAAACTTCTTTTAAGGAAGAAAATCCAAAATTTCCTAATAGGAAGCCAATTCCTATTTGAAGTAAAAGTCCTAGTCCGTGATATACTAGATAGGGCATAACAAATGTTCAATATATAAATGACATGAAGATCATTGAGAGCCGCACTTATTACATATCCTCAAAATTCATTATTTTAAGAGCAGTAGTCTGGAAAAAAAATAGGGAAATTTTTTGTACATTTCACTCCAAAGAATGTTGTACATGACCTAATATATTTGTACAATTCTCCTACGTCTACATTCACTTAAGATAGAAAAATTTGTGTAACAAAATAAAAGGAAATTTTTGTGTAACAATAGAAGAAAATAATTTATTTTCCCTAACAGCCTATAATAACTATCACATGTCATTCATGTGCAAAGAAGAGGAAGCTTGAAATCTGTAGTTCTATGTACATCTTCTTGAATCTTTATGTCCTCCTTATCTCTTTCAACTTATGTGCAAGATTCATAGCCACCACAGGTATGACTTCTTCCATTCTTGTTCTCAACCCCTCAAGATGGAGAGGAGAGAAATGACACTCATCTTGGACAAGATTGAGAAATGTGAAGGACCTCTAAGAGCCTTAGTAAATAGATCAGCTAACTGAGACTTTGATAGGACAAAAGAGAGAGAGAGATTAAGACGGAGAGGAAGTGATGTCTCACGAAATGGCAGTCAAACTCCACGTACATTGTAATATGCCCAGACAACATCGCAAAAAGCCAAGAGGAAAAAACAAGAATTGGATTTAAAAAATAAGTCATGTTGGGGATCCAAATGCATATATCTTAAAACTCTTAAGGCCGCATCAAAATGATCTTGGCATGGTTGTTGCATATGTTGACTTAGAGTAAGAACAATAAATGACATATCCGGCTTGGTATGGGTGAGGTAATTCAACTTTCCCACCAGTTGCCTGTAAACAGTAGAATCCTTCAGTAAAGGTCCTGATGAAATAGTCAACTTAGATGAAGGATCAAGAGGAGATGACATTGTAGGCATGGATGCACAATCAAATCCTGTAACAATTCCAAAGCAAATTTGTGTTGACTAATGAAACATCCATGTGATTCTCGCAAAATTTCCAAACCAATAAAATAATGAAGCTTTCTTAAATCCTTGATCCAGAATTTAGTGTTGAGAAATGCCTTAGTAGTTGCAAACTCGGTAGAATCATTACCAGTAATTAATATAGGTGCAGTCGCCATTAATATATCATCAACATATACAACAATGATAGAAATTAAATCAATTTTTCTATTCTCTTAAAGAATAAAGAATGGTCATTAAGAGAAGTCATGTAACCTTTAAAACTCAGTGCACTAGCAAGCTTGACATGTCATTGCCTAGAAGCTTGTTTTAGATCATATAAGAAACTTCTTAAATTTGCAAACATGGTGAGGACTGGAAGAACCATTATTCATGAAGGGAACTTCATGTAAATTTCTTCTTGAAGTTCTCCATGAAGAAAATCATTATTGAACTTGGGAGATAGACCACTCATATTTTTACTACAATGGCAATGAGACACATGATTGTCGTCATCTTGACAACAGGGGAGAAAGTCTCATTGTAACCTACTTCCTTCTGTTATATATCCCCTAATCACAAGATTTTCCTTGTATCTCTCCATAGACGTGTTGTTTCACTTTGAAAACCTATTTGCAAGGCAAAGCCTTCCTACCTGGATGCTAGAGCATTACCTCACATCTAAGACTATCTTCCAAAATTGAAATCTCTATATCCATTGCTTCCCTCCAATTATGTAACACCTCGGAATCTAGTAGGCTAAGCTAGGATCTAAGTGCTATGTCTAGAACTAGAGATTTGAGCCTTGACACCCTCCACGAAGGCCCACACAGATCGTGAAGGGCATCACGGTTAATTTTGGGGGTCGTGGAGCCTAGGAAGTAGCTAGCCAAGGGAGGCTCAACTCCCACGAGCACCATGACGGCTCATGGTGACACTTGTGGAGGTGAGGCAGTGAGCCCTCCAAGTCTGCCCAAAATGAGACCCTCCCCATAAGCCACTAGACGGCTCGTGAAGGCCACCACGAGTTGTGGGAGAGGGCGTGGTCATGAGTTAGGTTGAGAGGGGTTTAGGGGTGGTTTGCCAAGCCACTATTCCAAGGCCACAGATGGCACCACGGATCGTGAGAGCCACCACGGCTCGTGGAGCCTCACATGGTGATAGGGCAGTTCACTGAAAGTTAAGGGCTTTTGGGTCTTTTTCGATTTTAAGTGAACTAATACTATGTCATTTTACCCAAGCCTAGGACCCCTATATAAGTGAGTTTAACCCCAAAACTCACTCATTCAAGTCATTATTTCCAAAACCCAAAAGAAATCCCAAAGTTCTTCTCTCAAATATTTCTCTCTCTAGAACTTGTGTTGACACCCAATTTTGACCGACCTATAACCCCTTTTGAAATGCTATTCGATTAGATGCGTATTTTTTAAAAACATATTTCAAGTTTACAAGTTTAATCAATTTTGTCTAAAAATTATATTTTAGTATGCTTGATTTATAAAAATTATTGTAAATATCATTTAATTTATTTTATTATTATACTTATCGATAGTAAAACTCAAAATATTTAACTTAGTTAAATGTTTTAAAACTTAGATGTGTATAATATATATATGGAAAATATGTTAAAATGTAGTATTTTATTAATTGAATAGCATTTCCTTAAATATCCTTTAAATCATTTAAATGTTAGCCTATATTATTTCAACTTCTTTCAATTCTAGCCTATTCAATTTCATTTTTATCGTAATTATAGCCACCTTTTCATTTCAATTCTAGCCAATGTTATTACAATTTTAGCCACTTCAAATTCAATTTAATATGTTTTAAAATATTTCGAGCTTTAAATCTTGATCATCCATCCTTTAGATTAAATCCTAGCCGTTTATCTAATTATAATCCTACGGTCCAGATTTATTAAGCTTTCCTTTCCTATTTCAACTAAAAAGACCCCTAAACCCTAAAATTGATTCCCGTTCTCTTCTTCATCTCTTTCTAGCGCCTCCTTCCCCATACCCTTTCCGCCTCCATTTTCGACGGTGAGTTTGGCCACTATGCTGTCCGGTGGCAGCCACCTCGCCTCCCTCTCCCTCTCTTCCCTTCCTTGCTCCTGCAACCAGCAGCCTGGCAGAGACGACCAGCAGCACTGGCAGGGCAGCCAGCTCCGACCAGCAGCTCCAGCAACAGCCAGCAACTCCAGCCAGCAAACAGCTTCGTCCAGCAACTTCGTGACAGCAACAGTTCCAGCAACTCCGACGACCAGCAGCTCCAGCGAACAGCTAGGCAAGCTCAGAAAACAGCGAACTTCGGCAAATAATGTAAAGTTCTTGTGAGTTTTAAGATGGATCTTTGACAGATCCGTCCAGGTTATTCTCTTGTCCGATTTATCATGCAAATCCTCAATGAACTAGTAAATTTATGACCTACTATTGCTTGGTTGCATTGGGACAGATTTGTTGGCTGCTGTAAAATGTTATTTAAGCATGTTCTCTGTGTGATTTGTCAAAATTCATAGGTTTGCTCATACTCGGCATATCGACATATCCTTATAAGCTAAATTCTGCCCAGAATTTCATTATTTTGCTTATGTGTTTGAACATATTTTAATCTCCATTTATGTCACTGTTAAACTTGATAATGTGCAAGTTAATTTGTTCATGTATGCATTCTTGATATTTAAAGATCCTAATTTGGTGTAAGTTGTTGGTTTTGGATGATTCATGCTCAAATTCATGTGTATAATTAGAATCTTGTGCTTATGTATTACACTTAATTAATTTCTATGATTTTCATCTTAACAAGCTATTACTTTGGAATCGTATGAACCATACTACTGGCGGAATTATTATCCTTGATACAAGTTATTGAATAATGCCGAAATCTTGTTCAACCCTTTCCTTTATTATGTTGTTAATATTATTCCTCTCTTTGTTTAGATTATTAGTGATAAAAGTCGAGAATGGTAAGTTTCAATCGATATAACCTAATAATTGTTGATTTGAGTGATATGTATCAAGAGGATTGATTCTGTTATCATATACGCATGTTTAATAAGGCAAATTGATTTCTTTTAGGCCATAAATGATTCTTGTCTAACTTTTACTTATGGTAAAAGCATTATTGCTTGACTTGTGCTTTTCCTTAATATGGTCATTTTATTTGACATGTTGTGGATTAATTTAGGCCAAGCAGATTTTTGGCTCTTGGTAAAACAAATTTAGATTTATTTATTATTATCTTTTATTTGATTTTAGTTGCCATAATTAAGGTTGCTTTGATGTTGCTTGTTATATTTTTAGTAAAGTTTCGGCGGAACAAAAGAATTTTGCTACTAATTTAGTTCTTCTTTAAATATGGTAAAATTTGTGATTAATTCCTTTTACTTTAATTATAGGTAGGCATATTTCTTACTTGTTTATAATTGGTAAAAATAAATTAATAAATCTAATTTTGGCTCTCCTTTAAAATAAGGAAAAAACTTTTTAATTGTCTCCTAATTTATTTCTTTCCTTTGTTTATGCCCTCTTCTCTACTATATAAATGGTCCCTTAGTCTCATTATAAAGGGACTCTCACTCTCACGGTGGAACATCTCTACCTCTTGATACACATTACTCATAGCCCAATTTTTGGCTCACATACTAAAATACTAAGAAAAAAATAATAATATTACTCTCTACTACGAGATTTAAGTGTTTTTCGGTTAAAATTCCTCTGTGTTGCTGTTTTGCTGTGTTCGGGTCGTTTCGAATTAAGTTTATCTTCATTGCTGATTTATTAAACGGCCTAATTGGTTAGTGTATTTCTATACATTTAAATCTATGTTTTGTATCATTGTTATTTACTTGTGTGCATAAATCCAAACATGGATTTTATTAAATAAAGGGAGCGTCCAAATCCATCTTATCACTCCGTGTTCTACACTTGATTTCATACTTATGTGATTAGTTGAAATATGTTTGTGTATCAGTTCCCTGCTCATAATTTATGAAATAATTAGTGTCATGTGTGTTGCTTATACATGAAAGTAATTTGGTTGCTATTTGATACTACGATTGTCTTGCTATTATATATATGTGTGTTACATTTTCCCTTTTAGCAGGTTCTTGAGCTTAGAGTTCAAGATATGGAGATTCACCATGAGTGGAACAATAGACAAATCGAGTTCATTTAATTTATGCCTTTGTATACTATTTAATGTCATAAGTTGTCTTGTAATAATTTGTAAACTCTAAACTCCATTATATATGTGAAATATTTGGGGAATCGTCTAAGGGGAGGGGATTTATATGCTACTTGTTTATTTTATTTTTATCTTTTTCGTAATTTATCCATGATAGAAAAGCATGCCTATAGGATCGTGATTGTTTAGTGAGTTCATATTTAGCAGCTTCACTTTAGATCTCATTAAAATAAAATAAAGTTATTTTGTTATTAATCATTTGTAATCTGGTTTAATTATATATTTTTTAAAAATAATCATGTGCTTAACC
Organism: Solanum commersonii; assembly: GCA_029007595.1. Taxonomy (NCBI): domain Eukaryota; kingdom Viridiplantae; phylum Streptophyta; class Magnoliopsida; order Solanales; family Solanaceae; genus Solanum; species Solanum commersonii. The sequence continues at coordinate 449,106 of JAJTWQ010000077.1, forward strand.
CATTTAACTGTCTATGGTAATTTGTTAATTTGCCCGGTGATCACCCTTTTAAATTAATAAATAGTGTATTATATATATGTCAACTACCGTGTTTTGTGGTAAATCACAATTCTCCTTTCTCTAAAATATATGAAAAAAATTGTTTAGTTTTAATGTGCTTCATCTTAGAAATTTGATTTAAATGTCGTGCCTAAGGATTATTTAATTTTACCTAATATTTGGGGATAGAAAATCATGCCTATAGGTGTCATACAATGTTTTAAATTTTTAATCATTTAGAAATCATGTATATAGGTTTATAAGTCTTTTCTTTTAGCATGTTAAATAACTGACTTAAAATTTTATTATACATGTTTTCTGCCAACTAGAATAATTCAATTAATAATTTCCAGCATGCCAAAATATAGCAATTTATGAATTTAACTGTTTTCAGCACATTTGCATTTAGAAATCACGCCTAGGGGAAACAATTAATAGGTTGAGATGATAATCAACACGTTATTAATTGAAGAGTGAACTTCTGTTTTAAAGAAAATAAAAGCTTGTTTTCCCTGAATTGAATTTGGCTCGAATTAACTAATTTCTGCTCTATTTGCTACTGAAAATATGCTAATAAATCATTCTAATTTGCGTCATGCTTTTGTAAATATATATATATATATATATATATATATATATTGTATTGTATTTTATGATCTATTTTCTAATCATCTAAAATTAATTAATAATTATTTTGCACGTCTTTTAAAATTTTCTGCTGCTTTAATTGTTTCTGCCACAAGTTTCTCATGTTTAGCTAATCTATTTTAATTAGTTTGATTAATAAATAGCTAAAATCTGCATCTTATAATAACTTCCTGACCCTTTTAAGTATTCATGTTGTTGTATTGTCTATTATAATATTGTTATACTTGTATGCACACACCTAGTATAAAATCCTTTCACAATTATATGTGTTTGCAAGTATATTAATTAAAATCTAGAGGCCAACTTGAGACTTTATGTGCTAAATGCTCGTCCAACATGTTTGACTTGGTGTCTAGGCGGGCCTATTATATTTTATTTTTGTCTAATCCACCCTAATAGTAGTCCAATGCCTCTTGGACCTTATGTGGGACGCTAGACACCTCTTAGAGACGAAAAGCATGCGGTGGTGGGGTAGGGGTAGTTTAGGCCCTATGGAGATGATGACATCGACTCAGGCTTAAAGAGACAAACTTTGGTTTTGTCTGTTCCTACACGGAAGCCTATCAGAAAGAAAATAAAAAATAAAGTCGAGTGCTGATCCTAAAGTCCTTCAGAGTCTCCCTTTCCTTTGTCCCTTTATTTGTTATAATTATATTTATTTGGGGTAGTTAAATAAAATATAAAAATCATTTATCCTATCTACTTGTGCAATTTTCTGTCTCCTCGCTTCTCTTTTATTATTTGTTTAAATATTTATTTTTCGTTTATTACATCACGTAGTCTCGTATGCTTACTAATAAAAGTAACTAAAGTGCTCTTAATTGTTTAATATTTGTTGTTATCATGTTTAATAAATAACCAAATAATAAAATGACCTTAAATGCTACTTGTAACCCCCACATATTGCATGAGATACGGCTGGGACCCACATTTGTGGATCTCGAGGGATGCCTAACACCTTCCCCTCGAGGTAATTTGAACTCTTACCCTGATCTCTGGTTCGTTGGCCTTAGCTAGAAATAGTTAGGTTAGATAGGTGCCCTAACGCGCCTTAATTCGTTAGGTGGCGACTCTTCAATCACTCCAAAGCCCAAAAGAGTTGTTAGGTCGTGCATAAAACCCGTTTTGAGAAAAACGGGGCGCGACAACTTGAACAAGAAGAAAGAGTTGGAGCTAGGATCAAGGTCAAGTCTCCATTCCTCAAGAATTTATGGGCTTTGTTATCAAGGTATGATGGCTTTTCATCCATGGAATCCTTTCTTCCATGGAGTCCCTAAGATTCCCCAATTGAAAAGTAGAAATTCCCTAATTTGAGTTAGCGTTTTCTTCTAATGTTATGGGTATTGATTATTGTTGATCCAAATGTTTGGGTTATAATTGTTTATGCATGAACTGATAGGATTACATGTTTTAGGACCTAACCCATGTCTAGAAAGATGAAATTGATGTAAATGGGTTTTATGCCATGAATGGAGAATTTGTGGGTTTAGATGTATTCTTGTAGGATTGATGAGATACATTAAGAATTTCTTGATATTGAAGCCTATATGATTAATTATGATTAGAATTGTCTTGAGATTTAGGCATATATGATGAGTATCAGATGTGGGGCTTTGAGAGTAAAGCTTCTATTATGAATTGATGATTTAGATGTAATTGTTGTGGAAGGGATAGTTCCCATATAAATTTCTCATATATGAATCTGAATGGTTTTCTCACATTGAATGATTCTAGGTTGAAAGTTTTGCTCACCTAAAATGAATCTAAGAACTTATGAGTTATGATAATAAGACATAGCTTGGATTGGTAATGTGATACCTTTCCATGGATAGCTTAGATTGGTAATGTGATACCTTTCCATGGATAGCTTGGATTGGTAATGTGACACCTTTCCATGGATAGCTTGGAATGGTAATATGATACCTTTTCCTGGTAGCTTGGATTGGTAAGGAGATGATACATTTTCATGATAGCTTGGATTGGTAAGGAGATGATACATTTTCATGGTAGCTTGGATTGGTAAGGAGATGATACCTTTTCAAGGTAGCTTGGATTGGTAAGGAGATGATACCTTTCCATGGTAGCTTGGATTGGCATGATGATTTGCTCTTCCATGGATAGTGACTTAGCTTGGTTTGGAAAGATCACGTGCCTTCCATAGATAATGAGAACAACTAAGAATTGACTACTTCTCACACCAAGTTAGCATAGTTATGATGAAACAGGGTTACTTCAAGGAATTATTGTAAGTATGTTTTAAGATGAGATTCACTTGTGATTGATCATGGTTTATGACTTATGTTGGTTAACTCTTATGCTTATGTTGATGTTTATGCAAGCTATCATATTTAGTACATGTTTTGACTAACACATACTCTTGCCTACATTTCTTATCCAAATGTAGGGTTCGGCGATCTCGACTCTCATCCGTGTGGCTAGGATCTTAGTAGAGGCAAGACTTGAAGATTAGTGAGTCATCATAGCATTCGAGGATTCGGTCAACATTTCTCTTATGTTCTTTTGTTTTATGTTTTGAACATTGTTGTATGGGCTGTGTCCCAAGTTATTCATACTTTAGATGGTTTTGAGACAAAGTGTAATAGACTTCCACTTTTGTTATGAAACTTTGATGTTGTTGAAAATGTTTTAAATTTCCCCTCATTTTCTATTATCTTATGTTATGAAAGCTAAGTGACTTATATGAGGCCTCTCGAGATCTTGTATGTCATGTTACGTCTAGGGTGTACCCTTGAATCATGACAAATTAGGATCTGAATAAGCTTGTTTCAAACTGGTTGGCTCAAAAATAAAACTTATAAAACCAACTAAGTGTTGATTCTATAATGATAAAGCTCCAAATGAAATGGAATAAGGGTTTGTTCGTTGAGAAAAACATGCATCTGAAACATTAGTAAAAAGTATATGATTACAAATGAAATCACTTAAATAATCAGGGTTTTTGGTTTCTATGGTAAATCTTCAAGCATTCTAATTGGAAGGGGGAAGTACTACAGAAAAGAGGATTGTGAGTGGTATATGGGTTCGAGGTAGAAGGTAAAGGGTTGGTCATAGAAACAGTAGTAGGGGTAGTAGGATCATCAAAAATACGTTGGTTAGGATTAGGAAAATTAGGTTTTGAGATAGGGTCTATATTGGAAAATGGAAAGACATTCAAAATATATTCACATCTCTAGAAACAATGACCTTTCTGGTTGCAATATTGAGGAGTTTATAACCTTTATGTCCCTACGGATATCCCAAGAAAATACAAGTATCTGTCCTAGGATCAAATTTAGTCCTATTCATTTTAAAGTAGATGTGTAGCATAGACATTCAAAAGTTCTTAGGAGCTTATAATCTGAAATCTTAGAAAAAAGTAGTTCATACTAAAAACTCTAGTAGGTATTCTGTTAATCAAGTGTGTAGCAGTCAAGATACATTCTTCCTAGTAGGATTTGGGAAGGTATGATTGAAAAAGAAGTGCCCTGGCCACTTCTAATAGATTTCTATGCTTCCTCTCAACTATCCCATTTTGTTGAGAGGTAGCAACACAAGAAGTATGATAGATTATTCCTTGGGACTTTAAGAATACTGCCTCTTGGATCCCTTTGCCAAACCTAAATGCATTATCTGACCTTATCTTCTAAACTTTAAGATCAAATTGTCTTTCAATCATCATCAAAAAATCTTTTAAAACTGAGAATGCATTATTGTTCATAGTTTATAAGAAATTCCAAGTTCCCCTACTGAAATCATCAACTATGGTAAGAAAATATTTATATTCATTATAAGTAGGAACTTTGAAAGGTCCCCAAGTGTATATATGGATTATTTCAAATAGTCTTTTAAAAGCAATTTGACTTTTGGGAAAGGTTAATCTGGTCTATCTTGCAAGAGAACAAATGTCACAAACACAATCATAATTAGGAGGAAGAGAAATAAAATTGAAATGATTCATTATTGAAAATGGAAAATTCCCTAGTCTAGCATGTCGAAGGGATACATTTGAATTTATGCTACCAGAAAAAGAAAAATAAACCAAAAATGACTTGTAAATAATTCCTTCTTGAAAAGAAGCTATATTGCACTTAGGCAGATAACTATGACTAGGAATGACTAGCTCTAGTAGGTAAGGACCTTATCTAGCTTCACCAAAAGTTTGTTCCCTCCTCATTGAAAGGCCCTGCATGACATACCTTTTAGATTAAATAAAAGAGAATATATAAACTTATCTACAAAATATATGAACATATAACATATTACATTTGAAAGAGGGAACAAAAAGAACATTTTGTAGGATAAAATTAGGAAACATTGCAATTCTATCAGTGTGTGAGACTTAGTTTTTGTAAGAGTTAGAAAAATATATAGTGACTGGGACAGAGAAATTAATAAGATATATGAAAGAAGATTATTCAACACACATGTTTTCAGAAGGCCTTGAATCTATAATCTATGTTCTAGATTTATGGATGGAAAAACAAGATCCATAGTACTTAGTGATTGTGCCAACTACAACATTTGCATTAATCTTCGAGTTTTTACTTCCTTCCCCATTAGATTGTGCTTATTTAAGAATTTGTTTGATTTGGAAAATTTGAATCTTTCTTAGTTGATTCGTAAAGTTTTCATTAAAGTCATCATTCTCACATTTTTCATTAGTTACTGCTACATTTCCTTTAATTGGTATTGAAATCCCCTTTCTGAATTGGAAATTATATGGATACCTAATCAATCTGTAGCACTATTCTACTATTTTCCCAACTTTAAGACAATAAGAACAAGTCACATTAGGATAAAATTTCTCCCTTCTTACTTTTCCAGTCTTTTGTGTTGGATTGATTCTTGGGTTATTGTCAGAAAGCCTCTGTCTTTTAACCTGATTTTTAAATCTTGTTGGCAAAGTTTGATTACCAAATCTCTACATTTGGTTAACAAATTTTTATTGTGTATTGTAGTTTCCTTTCATAAAAAGGAATTGTAAGAATGAAATTGAGGGTTTACATAGACATCCCTTTGATTTTCATCTTGGAGTAAGAGAATAGGCTTGATTGATTCTTGGCAGAAGATTCAACATCAAGATGTTCCCTCTTTCTTGAGCATATATAGATATCATTCAAGCCCATAAGAAATTGAATGGCTCTTTGATTCTCAATAGACTTAGACATTTTTTGTTTCCCTTTACAAACACACATAAACTTACAACAAATATACGAGTTTAGAAAATCTAAATCATCCTATTATCTATTTAACTTAGTGAAATAACCTGCAATATCACTAGATCCCTACACTAATCCAGCCATCTCTTTGCAGGTGATACAACTTCCCCATTTGATTGCCCAAATATTTGTTCTAGACCTGTTCATAAATCTTTGGCAGTTCTAGAATAGATCATAGAGTGAGAAATATCCTTAGACAAAGAATTGAACAACCATAAGGTGACCATGTTATTGCACCTATTCCAAACCATTATATCTTAATGTGAAGAAACCTATCACAATTAATCAATGCTCATTTTAGGGTTCATAGTAAAAATCATGTATCTCATGTGGAATTAATTAAAAATCATGTACTTAAGTCAAAATAATTATAATATGATCAACATCAACCAATTGAATTCATACAAATAGAACCCTTGATGAATTGAATAGAAACATAACCAATTTAGGGATATTGAATTGGAGAATTTGAGAATCTTCAAAACTCAATGGGAGAATGGAACCCATTGATGAACTCGCTACATACTTGATATTGAAGCCCTAAGAAATTTATGAAGAAAGGAGACTTGAACTTGAAAAACCCTGGAATCCCTTATGAGTCTTGGAGAGAATTTGGTTGGGATTTTGGGAATTAGGGGAATGAATTTAGAGTGGGTAGTTTTAGGACTTGAAAACCTTATATAGGGCTAGGAATGGGAGTAAAAAAGACATAACTTAGGCTTTAAACATGTAAGAAAAGACCTATATACCCTTTTAAAATAACTGTCAGACCTAGTCTATAGACCCGACCTACGGTCTGTAGGACTTTCTACAGACTGTACTGGTTAACCGTAGACCAAAGTATTGTAACCTTAAAATCTGCCAACTTTCGACGAGACCTTTCTACGGCCCATAGGACTTCCTACAACCCATAGAACTCAACTTTAATCCCAGAATTTAACTAAGTCTTGAAATTTTTTACAGGACCTTCCTACGGTCTGTAGTCTATTCGACGGACCGTCCTAGTCAATAGTATAATGAGTTACTGGGACTTGTGGACTTGAACTAGTAGCCATCTTTTGGCCTTCTTTTCCTTTTCCAAATTTTGAGGTGTTATAGAGTCTATACTATTGAATATTGAAGTTTGATTAGTTAAAGATTTGAGTTATTGGTCTTTGTTGAGTTCACTGATTGAAGTAAATTGATGATTTATTTTGTCTAATGTTTGGGAAGTTAAAGGCTAGGGTTATTAGTCGATTAAACAAGTTAATCTCAAAGCTACTCACCACCTAAGAGAGGCAAATAAAGTAGCGGATGATTCGGCAAAGCTAGAAATGAATAAGCAGAATAGCTCCTTTTTTATTTTATACATCATCTTTTGAAGCACACATAATGGAAAAATAAGGGATGTTTATTCACCACAAGGCACCATACCACAACAATTGAAAGAACCGTTAAAAGGAAAATTATGTCCAACTTCTTTTAATCTTTTGATATACCTTAGTTCCTTTATAAATTAGTGTAAGAGCAGGGTCTCCCTTATTTATGTTGGATATGACATAATGTAAATAGGAAGATTCTAGTCATATAGTGTTCAATAAAATAGGAAGTAGAGAATACTATGATTGCAAAATAAACAACAACTTAAGCAAAATTTCATTCAAATCCTTTTTATTTAGAATATACACCAATAAGCAAATCTCTTAAAAGAAAAACACCAATTGATTACACAGTTCAAATGAGACAAGATGCAATATCATGCAATTATTGTAAAGTCAAACATGTTTTAGTGGTGAAGGAGAAGGAGAAGATGTGTAATGACAACCATGAGATTTCAATGGTAATGGAGGTCAGTTGTAGTACTAGGGTTGTCGATCAATAGGAAATGGAAGAAATGGGAATGTCGAAATTTGGAGTGGAGGTAGTCATGGAAATGGAGGAATTGAGAGTGGAGGTAGTCATGGCAATGGAGAAATTGAGACTGGAGGTAGTCATGGAAATGGTAGAATAATTATTTGAAATGGAGGAGGCGGGGACTTGACTGGAGGTGGTGGAGATAGAGAGGGTGGTGGAGGTAGAGATGGCGATGGAAAAGGCGGAGACTTAACCGGAGGTGGTGGAGATGGACAAGGTGGTGGAGGTGGAGTTGGCAATGGAGAAGGAGGGGATTTAACAGAATGTGGTAGAGATGGCGATGGAGGAGGCGGGGACTTAACAGGAGGTGGTGGAGATGGCGATGGAGGAGGTGGGGACTTAACATGAGGTGGTGGAGATGGCAATGGAGGAGGCAGGGACTTAACATGAGGTGGTGGAGATGGAGAAGGTGGTGGAGGTGGAGATAGCGATAGAGGAGGAGGGGACTTAACATGATGTGGTGGAGATGGCGATGGAGGAGGCGGGGCCTTAACATGAGGTGGTGGAGATAGAGAAGGTAGTGGAGGTGGAGATAGCGATGGAGAAGGTCGAGACTTAACTGGAGGTAGAGATGGCGATAGAGGAGGAGAGGACTTAACAGGATGTGGTGGAGATGGTGATAGAGGAAGCGGGGACTTAACAGGAGCTAGTGGAAGTGGCGATGAAGGTGGCGGGGACTTAACAGGATTGGAGGTGGTGGAGATGGTGATGGAGAAGGCAGGGACTTAACAGGAGATGGTAGAGATGTCGATGGAGGAGGCAGGGACTTAAATGGAGGTGGTGGAGATAGCGATGGAGGAGGCGGGGACTTAACTTGACGTGATGGAGATGGAGAATGTGGTGGAGGTGGAGACTTAATTGGAGGTGGTGGAGATGGAAAAGGTGGTGGAGGTAGATATGGTGATAGAGGAGGAGAAGACTTAACATGAGGTGGTAGAGATGGCGATAGAGGAGGTGGAGACTTAATTGGAGGTGGTGGAGAAGGAGAAGGTGGTGAAGGTGGAGATGGCGATGGAGAAGGTGGAGACTTAGATGAAAGTAGTGGAGATGGAGAAGGTGGTGGAGGTAGAGATGGTGATGGAAGAGGTGGGGACTTAACTTGAGGTGGTGGAGGTGAAGATTGCAATAGAGGAGGAGGGGATTTTATCAGAGGTGGTGGAGGAGTACAATTAGGTGGCGGAGATGGAGTTCGCCTAAAGGGAAATGGTATTGGAAAAGGGAATAAAGATGGTAGGGGAGGAGATTTATTATTACAAGATGGAGGCGGAGGTAGAGGTGGAGATGGCGATGGCGATGAAGGAGGTGGTGGGGATGGTGAAGATGGAGATGGTGATGGAGCAGGTGGGGACTTTACTGGAGGTGGGGGAGATGGAGAAAGTGGTGGAGGTGGAGATGGTGATGGAGGAGAGGGGGGATTTTATTAAAGGTGGTGGAGGAGTGCAATTAGTTAGCGGAGGTGGAGTTCCATTCCAGGGAAATGGTATTGGAAATGGGAATAAAGATGGTGGGGGAGGAGATCTATTATTGCAAGGCGGAGGTGGAGGCGGGTAGTCTATTGGAGATGGTGGAGGAAATCTACAGTTTATTAGTGGAGGTGGAGGTCGATTAAAGGGATGTTGTAGTGGAAAAGGGAATAAAGATGGTGGGGGAGGATATTTATTATAGCATGGTGGAGGCGGAGGTATTAGTGGAGGAACGGGGGTCTTTATTGCAGGTGGTGGAGATGGAAATGGAGATATAGGTGGAGACAAAGAAGGAGATAGAGATGGTCCATCGGTAGGTGTAGTCAATGGTGGTGATAGCCATGGAGATGGTCCATCGGTAGGTGCAATTAATGGTGGTGGTGGCAATGGAGATGGAGATGGAGATGGTCCATCGGTAGGTGAAATCAATGGTGGTGATGGCAATGGAGATGGAGATGGTCCATTGGTAAGTGCAATCAATGGAGATGATGGAGATGGAGATGGTCCATCGGTAGGTGCAATTAATGGTGGGGATGGCAACGAAGATGGAGATGGAGATGGTCCATCGGTAGGTGCAATCAATGGTGGTAATGCAATGGAGATGGAGATGGAGATGGAAATGGTCCATCGGTAGGTGCAATCAATGGTGGTGATGGCAACAGAGATGGAGATGGAGATGGACATGGTCCATTGGTAGGTTCAATCAATTGTGGTGATGGCAATGGAGATGGAGATGGTCCATTGATAGGTCCAATCAATGGTGGTGATGGCAATGAAGCTGGCCCATTTGTAGGTGCAATCAATGGTGATGATGGAAACGGAGATGGTCCATTAGTAGGTTTAATCAATGGTTGTGATGGCAATGGAGATGAAGATGGAGATGGTCCATCGGTAGGTGCAATCAATAGTGGTGATGGCAACAGAGATGGAGATGGAGATGGTCCATCGACGGTGGTGAAAATTCGTAATGATATATTGGAGGAGGAGAAAGGATTGGTAGTGGTGGTGGTGGTGGATGATGGTAATAATTTGGCGGGGGAGGTGGAGAGGGCGGTGGTGGAGATTTGTAATAATGTGGAGGAGGTGGTGATGGTGATGGAGGTGGAGGTGATTTATAATAGTGATGACGTCGCGGAGGCGGTGGTGGAGGTGATTTATAATAGTGATGACGTCGCGGAGGCAGTGGAGGAGGTGATTTATAATAGTGATGATGTCGTGGAGGAGGTGGCAGAGGCGATTTATAATTGTAACGATGTCGTGGAGGAGGCGTTGGAGGCGATTTATAGTAGTAACGACGTCGTGGAGGAGGAAGCGGGGGCGATTTATAATAGTAACGACATTGTGGAGGAGGTGGTGGAGGCGATCGTGGCCTATAATGGAATGAAAAGATGATGAATCATCAATGTGGGGTTTATAATCAGCCGCTACACTAATGACTATCAAACAAAAGGCAAAAGCATAAACAAGAAGGGGCCATTGCCTCAACTTTGATGGTGTTCCCATATTGGAACTAAATTAGTTTGTTGTTCTTGCAACATTGGTGGAAGAATTATCTCTTTATATTGCAAGACCCAAACAATTGATAAAGAAAAGTTTTTTTTTTCTGGAAAAAAAAAAAACTTGCTCAAAACATTTAGAAAAACAAGTACAAACTGGCCAAATGATCTTTGAAAACAAAACACACTAAGCATATAGAATCTCATCTTAATTATTATGAAATAGATTCCTACTAAACTATGGATTTAGTTCATGGTAGACCATGAATTAGTCAAGATCAAGATCATGTATCATTGTTTTGTATTTGCATTTTACATATATGAATTTGCTTTTTCAAAATTTAAGTTATAGCTCCAAATTCTTGAAATCTTTTGACTTTTGGTTATCTTTTGTATATTGAATTTCTTCGTCATACATGAGAATATTTTCGTCAAGAGAAAAAATAGAGGAAACCAACCAAACAAATGATTGCAACTAACTCGTTGCTATTTTTATTTTATTTAGTGTATGCCATCTTGAATTTGCTTTTTTTTTTCGTCCGATGTTCGATATGTGTTCAAAACTCGAACTCGAGACCTTAGATTAAGGGAGGAGCAACCCTATCCATTGCACCACATCTTGAATTGGTTCTTGTCTATACACTATTATTCTAAAATCTATCCAAGACACGATGTTTGTTTAAACTTTATTTTTCAATTCGAAAATGACATTAGAAAATAAGGAAAAGCTACCTAATTACACAAATATTGTAACCATGCATAATTATGAATCCACTATATAATTTGAAAAAATTACATATTTCTCTCACTAATTTTATAATTTCCTACTAGATTGATTCAACATTCTTTCATATTTCAAGTCAAATACATGTATCAAAGACACTAGATGCATTTTGAATTACAAGTACACAGGGAGAGAGCCGAGCGAGAGAATCAATATATATCTTTTGATACTAGATACATTCTGAAATACAAATACATAGGGATAAAGGTGAGTGAGAGAGTAAGTGTGTATCCTAGATACATGTGAATCACGATTAGATATGGTGTATCTAGAACAAATTACACCTAATTTAACCTGCATGCATCCGAAATACATGTATATTAGTTTACAATTTATATGTATCTGACAAAATAAATATGATGCAGAAGGTAATTTTGAAAACTAAAAAAGAAACATATTTAGGCCCTAATCTTGTGAATTTTGTATTGTTTTCTCTAGAAATAATATTTACTTCTTAGGTGTTTCATTGATTCAGGATGTGTACCGTTTAAGGGAAAATATTTTCTATTCTTTTTTTAATATTTTCATGTTCGGTTGATAAAAAAAAATTGAAAAACTTATTCTCTTGGATATTAATTTTTTTTTAATAAGAAAAATAATTTCTCTAATAAAAGTAAGGAAAACAAGTTCCATTAGTGTTGTTCCACATTTCTTGTGCCCCTCCTCACTCTCTTAACACACCTTATTTTCATTCCAAATCCGCTATTCCCTATCCCCCCCCCCCCCCTATTATTTATTTAGAATATACACAGATTATTTAATGATAATTTGTTTTTAATTACACACTGAATACAAGTAAATGAATAAAAAAATCACTTATTTGAGGAATTTCAATTCCTACATAATTAGTTATGGAGGAATTTATGAATATGAGTATTGTTTATTTGAAAAAACGATACAATTGAATTTATTCTGAGGTTAAGCACATATGGATTGATTTCAATTATAAATTAGAGATTTATTAGATTAGAGATTCCGGTGTGAATATTATTCTTTGTGGATCTGCCTTGGAAGAGAAATTAATGAAAAAAAAGAAAAAACTTAGAATATTAATATAATGCCTTGTATATCAAAAATCCAACTTTTATAAATGAATAACTTAATTATTTATAAACGACAAATAGAATACTTCAACCAACGAAAATGTTTTTTGTTGTCTTTTTAGCACACATAAGTGTACGTGATTGCAGGTAATAAGTGAATACTTGTACAATTTGGTTTATCGATTTCATAACAACTTAATTACTGAAAAGCTATCAATTTCCTTATTTTACTTATTAGAATTAGTGTTGTTTGGTTTTAGAGAGTTTATTTTGATGATTTATTCTATTTATGAATTCGACAAAAAAAATAATAGTAAAGAAGATTGAGTAGTAAAAGTTGTTCACAGAGAGATTAAGACATACAGCTGTGCCGGCCGTTTGTGTAATTCTATCCCATCTAAATTATAGTTGTTAAACATATGTAAGTTATTTAATGATTGTTGGATCACGGAATTGATAATATGTTCATGGTCTCTCTTGCCTTTAACATTTTGTCCAAATCGACATGATCACACCTACATCATTGAGCATGCATGGATGTGGTAACTAATCGAAGATGAACCCAACTCCCCTTAACCCACGTTCTATTCCTAACTTTCTTCTCTTGAGTTTCGCTAGCAATTATCTATTTATTTTATGGATCGTGAAGCCACAAAATAGTTGAGTATAAAATTAAAAAAACAACTTATTTTGAGACAAAATGAAAAAATTCATAAAACAATAATTATTTTGAAATGAAGAAAATATCAACTTTTCTGAATTATTTAACATTTTAGTAGTGTTGATAAACTTTATACAAAAACTGTTCCTCAGTTAATAACGCCGATTTCATAGCGTTAGTTTTAAAAAAATTGCCAACTTATAATGGCATTTAGATTTTGTAGAAGCACTAACAATAATGCATCTATGTGTATTAAAAAAAAAAAAAAAAAAATAAAATAAAAAATATATATATAGCATGTTTGATTAAAATTTATTTATTTAAAAAAATGTTTTTCTCATAATTAAGGATTTTTCAAAAATATGTACTTTTGGTGATAAGCAACTAATCAATTTAAAAGGCATGGTTAAATAATAATTAGTGTTTGATCGAATTTATAAATGTATTTTTAATATTTTTTAAAAGTGCTTTTTAAAATGATCTTTCAGGCAAAAACTATTTTTAAAATTTTTAAAAAAACTTCTGCTACTCTTAAAAATTACTTATTTTCTTTAAAAGCTTGATTAACTATTTTTATTTTTTTAAAATAAATATTTTTTGACTTTTTAAAACCTTGATGAACAAGCTAGCACTAAGTTCATGTAAAATTAATTAAGTGTCCTTACATTATAATGATGTCTTAATACATCTAGTGTCAACTATTGGATATCCAATAAGGGATACTATACTTTTTGCCAATAAAATGGTAATTGAAGTCGTAACTCTATTAATGGACATAAAAATATGTAAATATTGTAACTATTATAACTAGGAGGGCCAAATATGTAAATTGAGGCTGGTATGAAAAGTCAAAATCGGATTAAATTAAAATGAATAAAATATTTAATTTGGTCTTATTTAACACATAAATAATTGATTATTTGATCAGTATTTATGTTATTTATGATTTCAAAAATAATTAGGTAAAAACACAAAATAAAAATAAAAATAAGTTTAAACCAATGTTGTAATTAGGTGGGGCGTTTTACTTAGCATAGAGGGAGACGTAAGCCTCGAGGCGTAAGCCCTATGGCTCTTTAAATTTTTAATTTACAATATATAGTATAATAATATAACAACACAAAATTATAAAAATGTATCAATAGTTTAAAATAATTACAAACATGATCAACGAAACTCATAGAAAATAAAACATCTAACATTATTATACAAGTATAAATAATCTAGTATCATAACTTTCTAATAATAAAAGAATCATTATTTCTAAATATATATATTATCATACTATACAACTTACCCCCTAAAAGAAAATAATCAAAAAAATATTATTATTATTATTATAATAAAAACATCACCCCACCATGAATAAGAATAAAAATAAAATTACATTTAAATAGCTAAACAAAATATGAAAATTTTGAGGCATATGACAAAAACATAAAGATCAATGATAAGTGAAAAAAGTAAAATTTCGCTATGTACTTTTAAAAGAAATGTCCTCACAGTGTTACCAAATAGTTAATATGTGATACTACAACTTGTTATTTGAGTTACTCTCAAAATTCTTATTTCTATAGATTAAAAACTATTAAGTATCATTCATTTATTCAAGAATTATGAGAGTCAACAATGTTAACAAAAGAATTTAATTAACACATAATTTGTGTAAGATCTGCTATTAGGTAAGCCCCGAACGTTGGGCCTGCCTAGGGCATGCAATCAGACGCCCAAAGCGTAAGTCTTACAGAACTAAGTCCCACACTTGAATCTGAAGGCATTTTGCTAAAGCCCCGTCTCAAGACGAGTCTCGAGGCAAATCTCAACAAAGTCTTTTAAAGCACTGATTTAAACTCTCATAATTCAAAAAGCAAGGAATTATAAATAAATAAAAAAAGACAAATGAGTGTTGACAATATGGATATTTATATTTTCCGTCTAAATATCCATATTTAGTAGATAATATGGACGATATTCATATTTAATCCATTTTAAATAATTAGTTATCCAACTCATATTTAGTATTAATAAGTCGAACGAAATGATTACATGTTTTTAAAACCATTTTATGAGCCTTAATTGGAACCATAGAAATCCAAAACTATGGTATTATCAATTACAAAGAGTTTACATAGTTCTATGAACATAATTCTAAATTTAGATTTGAAATATATATGATATCAAATTAACAGGATTTCTGAAGATTGGCGGTAGTCCGCACGGTCAACTTCAATCTAGTTTGTTAGCATCCGAATTCAAGGTATAAATTCGAATCGAAATATATACAAATTTTAATATAGTTTTATGATTGTATGGAAGGATCTAATCCTTTTACCCAAGCAAAGGGTCTGTCAAGATTTAATACGTATTTTTATTGAGCCCATATGTCTAGCAGTTCTAACCGGGTATAGGCGCCTTTTCAACTCATTAACGGGCTTAGAACCACAGCTGGTTAGACGGAGCACAAAGACAATGCCAATAAAAATAGTATTGAATCTGACTGTACCACCATCTCGGAACCAAATCAAGAAACCATATATAAAATTTATTTATATTTTGATAAAGTCTAGATCTTTCATTGTAGATATAAAAGAGAAGTTAGTTATCCGACATAGATATGAACCTTTAGCCGTGACTATGATCGAAGAAATACTAAAAGATGAAATCAGAAATAAAATACTACATTATAACGATGGCCGACTCCAAGGCCTATGAGAGAACTTTACAAGTTTTATTTACTTCCGGTCAATATCCGATGTACTCAAACTTTACAAATTGAGAGCTTTACAATTGGGGAGAGAAAAAGTAGAGAGAGAAGGGTTTCTATGCTGCTCCCTAATGAAATGAAAAACAAACTTATTAATAGAAAAATAAAACAAAATTCAGAATCTTTGTACTACAGTAATGTTGGGTCCCATTTGTCCCCTAAACAGTGAATCTACTGTTGATCAACAGTGTATCTACTGTTGATGATGGCTTTTTACTATAGAGATATCATTATAGTTTGTCTTTTTCCTTTAATTTTTGGAGGAAATCCTCTGCCTTTCTCAGAGTATCTTCTGATGTAGTTGCTGTAGTTGCTTCAACAAGTTGAGCATCTTGGATATCATCGGTAGTGTCTTCGCTTGTTTCACTTCTCATAGAAGTGTCTGATTTCTCATATTGAGTGATGTTGAGAAGCAGACTCCTCTTGACTTCTTCCAAGTAGCAGTTGATCATTGCTTCTTTATCTTCATCTTGAACAGAGATTTTTCTGGCAATATGTTTGACCGAGCTATCAACAATTATTCTCTTTTGGGGAGTAATACCATATTCTTGGATCCTTTTTGAAATAAGATCCAGCAGTTCTTACCCATATATTATTATAAAAAGTTTTGTATAAAGTTCTGTATAAGCAAGGAATTTGTTCCTCGGTGAATCCCACTTTCGGGTCCATTTGTGAATCCAAGGGACAGAGAATTCAATGAAGAAATAAATCTGGTCTATTTTTTCCAGATAACATATATGATCTGTATTGTATAACTCATCAAGGTCTGGAGAAACTTTAACCCATTCCTTATATAATTTGTGAAATGAATCAGGTAATATTTTTATAGTTGGGTCATGGTATGACCACCAATTTAAAAACCAATTCAGAATTGGTCCCACAAATATCTTTGCACATATCTTTATAAACCATGTATGTTTGTGTCTATCATTATTATAATAGAGGACTTTATCAAAGGCCTGAATGTAGTCCCAGTATGTGAAACTCATAGCGATTTTATTTAGGCTGATCTGTCTTTCTTTCATGGTGGAGATAGCCCAATCTTCAACAGATATAATCTGTTTAATTATCATTTTTGAGAAGTTATAATCTCAATATTTTTTTCCATGTAGGGTTAGCAAGACTTAAGCGTGGTAAAGATTGAACACGAAGTTTAATATCCTTTACCAAAGTGGTACGACTATCAGTCCAAGGTGATTTATGATCCTTTTTCAGCCTATCATATAAAGGGGGACCAAATCACGAGATAATTTTTTATAAAAAGGGGATATGTAATTTAAACTCCCTAAAAATCTTTGCAATTGAGTCCTATTAGTGATAACATCATGAAATTTTGATGCAAAGTCGATTGATCTTTGAATCGGGGTAACTTTCCCTTGACAAATATGACGTCCTAGAAATCGAACATCAGTTTGGAACAAACTCATTTTTGGTTTGAAAATGACCAAACCATTTTGTATAACAATTTTCTTAAAGATATCAAGATGCTTAATATGCATTTCAAACATTTTTGAGAATACTAAAATAGCATCAATATAAACAATGATAAAATCCAAATATGGGTTGAAAATATCATTCATGATTTTCTTAAATTCAGATGAAGCATTTTTTAGACCGAATGACATAACATTCCATTCATAATGTCCAAATGGGACATTAAAAGTTGTTCTATAAGCATGCTCTTTAAATATTTGGATCTGCCAATATCCTAATTTTAAATCAAATTTTGAAAATATATTGGCATCATATAATCTAGACAATAAATCTCTTTTGTTGGGAATAGGATACCTAATCCATTTTAAGTATTTATTTAAAGGTTCATAATTGATAACCAATCTAGGGACGCAACGTTCCCTTTCGGCAACATTATTAATATAAAATGCAGTACAAGACCAAGGTGACTTTGAAGGTTTTATCAAACCCTTTTGTAACAAATTATCAATTTCCTTTTTGCAGAATTCTACCAATTCGGTGTTCATCTGACAAGGACGAGATTTAGTAGGAATATCATTCTCAGAAAAATCATCTTCATAAGGAAGAGTAACAATATGCTTTTTTTTTATTCCAAAAAGCACTAGGATGATCGGCACAGATATCAACTGCAATTTGTTCAGAAATTAATTTTATTTTTTCTGTACTTTGGTGGATTTCAAAGTATCAAATATATTTATGCTAAACAATTCTAGTTGCAAAGAGTCAACATGCCTTTATTTCATATTAATCAAAGCATTAATATCACGAGAAATAGGGTCAGTGATAAAAGTATAACTTATATCTCTGTCTTCATAAGTAGCAGTAAAACTTTCAGCATTTATGCTAGTAAAAGGATAAATAGCATTTATAAAAGGTATAACTGATTTTTAACCAAGAAAAAGAAATGTGGAATGCAAACTTTATTTTGGCAAATGCGAGTATTAGGTAATTTATACTTTATATCTAAAGCACGTCCAGAAGCAGATTTAACCATATGAGTTATATTTTCAAAATATTTAGTAGGTACAAGACCTTGAATCCAACTAACATCGGCTCCACTATCAATCATAGCAATATCAGGTATTGAAAAACTATTATCAATCAATATGGTGCATTTAACATACCATTTATGAACAGTAACAATTTGCATCATTCCTAAAAACATACCTTGTCTAGGATCAAGATTAAAAGGTTTTGCAAGAGTATTTTCTTCAACAATGTTTTTACCTTTGTTTTTAACATTTTCTATTTGATTAAGTCTATGATCATAAATCATTTGATTTTGTTTAAGAGATTTAATCTCATTTTTCAAATTTTCAATTTCATTTTTCAAGTCATCAAAGGAAGAATCTCTTGTAGGAGTAGTTTGTTTATTAAGTCTGTTATTAATTTCAGACAATGAATAAGGTGCAACATATTCAAATTCAAAATGATTTTTTTGTTTTTCTGAATTTTTTGAAGAACTTGAATTGGCATTATTATTTGCAACTAAATGAATAATTTTTTCTTGAAGATCATTATCAGTGACCTCTTTCGAAAGTTCTATCACATTATCAGAAGTAATAGTATTTATATTTAAATCGTGAAATTGAGATTGTAATTATAAAATTCATCATTTTCACAAGAACAAATATCACCATGACAAGAATTGCAAACATTTATTTTATCATGCTGATTACTATAAGATATATCAAGCAAATCAACTTCTTCATCAGAACCTGAATCAGAATCGTAATCAGGCTCAGAACCAGAAGTGTATAAGAAACTATAAACCTTATCATGAACTTCTTCATCAAGTTCAAGGGATTTCAGCTTTTCAAACTTACAGTTCGATGCTATATGACTGAAATTTCCACATCTATAGCACTTGATTTTAGTGAGATCTCGCTTGAACCTATTCTTGGTAAATCTATTAGACTTACAAAAGATTTTTCTAGTGTCGCGTTCTTCCTTAGATCTATATCTAGACCTCTTTTTCTTGTAGGGTTTATCAGGATTGGAGTATCTAGAATCTCTATGTTTCTTCTTCTTGCTATTAGCAGAAGTATCAGGTAAACCGAATTGGATACAAAAGTCTCCTAGCTGAGATCTTTCTTTAAGCTTATCCATCTTAAGCTGTCTATATAACTTCAATTCATTGCACAAATTTATTGAGACAGATGCGTCTAATAATATAATATTATATTATATTATATTGATGGTACATTTAAGCCTTTTCCCATTATATTATAAATCTTTAACCAATTAAATATAAAATTTTAGATCTTTTATGACCTTATATTTTTTCATTATTAACCGTAATGTGATTAAACATTTCAATATTTGGGTATGTTTTTCAACGTTTTTCAAACATTTTTTTTACTATTATATTTAATAAACATTTATGTAATGTTGTTAACTGAATATATAAAGCAAATTCTAAATTTGTTTTAACTACGTGGTAATCATCCAATACTCCATTGAAAAGTAATGAGGCTATATTTATATATAGTGTTCATCAATTTGGTCATAACTTCACGATAAAAGGCTACAAGTGTTTCCTCTAGACTTTGCTCTTTCTAATTTTTTTTACTATTAAATATGTTAACAAATGCATTCCTTTTTTTTTTATACACAAAATCATTCAATTAATTTTTTTTATACTTTTATTTATAACAACTAAATGAAATTTAAAATATCAAATTCTAGTAAACATATATAACATCATCTCATTATAACAATCATAAGTTCTCTTGACAATAATATAATTAATTAATTCAACATGACTAAATTTAATATAATTTTTTATATAATCTTCATTACTCACCATAATATAATTTTTTAACAACGTAGTTATATACTTGGAATTTCCTTCTAAAGTATAATCGATAATAAATCAAATTATTCTCGTAAAAATATTTAGAGTGAGGATCACGATTGCCATGTGCTTAAAAAAATAAATTAGAAGGCCAAGATCGTTTTTACATTTTCAGAATTCATTTTATATTTACTAATTATTTATTATTCATTATCAAAAAAACATGTTAGTTTATTAAAATAAAAAGAATTTATGGAAGATAGAATGGGACGGGGGTATTTATAGTAAGATAGCAAAAATTTTATTTCCATAATTTATATTTTTATTTTTTGAATAATATTATATTATTATCATATTAAATTTATTAATTCAACATGATTCAATTTAATAAAGTGTTGTACGATAAGTTGGTAACCGTAGACTTGCATTAAATTATATATTTGTACTAGCACTATTTTACTATTTTAATTTATAAACATTTGTTTGTTCTAATCCAACCTATAATTATATTAGAAGTCTTTATATTCTCAAACCAATTAAATTTAAAACTTTAGATCTTTTATGAACTTATATTTTATCATTATTATTTGTAATGTGATTAAACATTTCAATATTTGGATATTTTTTTCGACGAGTTTCAAACATTTTTTACTATCATATTTAATAAACATTTATTTAATGTTAATTGAGTTATGAAAAATATATAAAGCAAATCTCAGCCTTTTAATTTTGTTTTAAGCACGTGGCAATCATCCAATTTGAAAAGTAATTAGGCTAATTGTACTGGAGTTAATTCTCATTATTAGTGTATCTTTTATGGATCCCTTATATTGATTAGGTTCTAATGATGAAATTAACAGGCAAGGAGTTAGGTTTTTGTTTACTTTTACTTGTCATAGTTTGAGATTAGTATAACTCTAGCTAATAATAGTTCAGGGAACTATTATTAGAAGCTCTATATATGTGTATTAATCATTTTTCATAAGCATAACTAGACATATTTTATTGCCACAAATATATATATATATATAAAATAATAGTTCGGGGAACTATTATTAGAAGCTCTATATATTTGTATTAATCATTTTTCATAAGCATAACTAGACATATTTTATTGCCACACACACACACACATATATATATTTGTGAGCTATCTTTGTAGGGTGTTTTTACATTCTATACCAAACTCGAACAATTTAAAGTTACAATCACTTTTGTACACTTAGGGGGTCATTTGGTAAAGTATATTAACAAAAATAATGCATGTGTGTAACAACCTGTTCCCATCGTTAGGTAAAAGCCAATGAAAAAAGAATTTGGGCCAGAAAACTTTTGAGTAATAATTTGAAAATTCCTAGCCTAGTCCAGATTTGGATGAAATCTGAGTCATGTGAGGTCTAGGAAAATCTAATAATGAATGAGAGATTTAATAATGAATTTGATGACATGAGTGGATAGTCAAGACGTTAAGGAACCCGTACGACTTTATGAAATTGAATTTGGGCGAGTAGAACTCCCGAAACTGATCTTAGCGTGAACTGGTTATTTTTGAACGTCAAGGGTTGAAGGTGTGTTGTGAAATGGGGACTTGGAACTCAAATTCTGAGGTTCTGTCTCCGTGTTAGCTGCCAGTGTGGGATTTATCCCGCTAGGGCGGGGCCGGTGTGGCAGGATAGGGTCCGCTATAGCGGCCAGTCGCGACTTAAGTCAGGGAAAAACCCCAATTTCGTTATTTTTCTGCAATCTTTGTTCTTAAGAGTTAGGAGAGGATCCAGGACAAATTCTTGACAGTTTTCCACAATTTTTGGTGCTAAGGGTAAGGATTTTACTCCCCTAATTCGTTTTTCGATCCGTACAACTTAGATTCATGGGTAATTATTGTTGGGAGAAGGTTTTGACCTGAAGTTGATGGTAGAAAAATGTTGTAGCTGCATCTTATGATCATGGGTAATTATGCACTTGTTATAATTGTGAAGAACCTGGGCATATAAGGAGAGATTGCCCACACTGGCATATGCTTGACCCCGCGCAACAGTAGACTAGAGCAGTGGTACCCGTGGGCAACAATAATAAGTAGAGGGCACAAGGTGGGCGAGGAGGAAATCAACGAGGCAGTGGAGGCCGGGAAAATGGTAATGTAGGTAGAGGAGCAATGCAGCTAGGCAAGGAGGTCACCCGTCAAGATGACAGGGCTTAGTGTTATGCCTTTCCAGGCAAGAGTGAGGCAGAGTCTTCTGATGCAGTGATTATAGGTACCATTCTTGTATGTGACTGAATGGCTACTATTTTGCTTGATACAGGGTCTACTTATTCATATGTGTCAATTCAGTTTGCCTTGGGATTTGATATGCTTTGTGATGCACTTTGATGCCCCCATCCATGTTTCTACCCCAGTTAGAGAGTCTGTCATAGTCTTTCATGTCTATCGTGCTTGTCCTATCTTGTTTATGGGTTTTCAAACTTAGGATGATTTAGTTATTTTGGATATGACTGACTTTGATATAATCTTAGGCATGACTTGGTTTTCCCCCTATTATGTTGTGCTTAATTGTAATAATAAGTTTATGACTCTAGAGATCTCGAGTAGGGAAAAGTTAGAGTGGGAAGGGATGCACAAGCCTAAGCCAGGTAAGGTCATATCCTCCATTCAGGCTAGGAAACTGGTGGGGCAGGGTTGTTTGGCATATTTGGCCCATATTCGAAATATTGAGGTCGAGTCTCCCTCTATTAAGTCTATTCCTGTGGTGTCAGAATTTAGAGCAGTGTTTCCTACTGATTTGTCAGGTATGCCTCCAGATAGAGATATAGATTTCTACATTAACTTGGAACCTGGTACTCGCCCCATCTCTATTCCTCTTTATCGCATGGCTCCGACGGAGTTGAGAGAGCTCAAGGCTCAAATTTAGGAGCTTCTTCATAAAGGTTTCATCCGTCCTAGTGTTTCCCCGTAGGGTGCTCCTGTCTTGTTTGTTAAGAAAAAAAATAGTAGTATGAGGATATACATAGACTATCACCAATTGAATAGGGTTACCATTCAGAATAAGTATCCACTACCTCGGGTAGATGATTTTTTTGAACAGTTGCAGGGTGCATCCATTTTCTCTAAGATTGATTCAAGGTCTGGTTATCATCTGTTAAAGATTAGGCCTAAGGATATACCAAAAACGGCATTCAGGACCCGATATGGGCACTACGAGTTTCTAGTGATGTCGTTTGGGTTGACAAATGCGTCTGCAACTTTCATGAGTTTGATGAATGGTGTGTTCAAACCATTTCTCGATTCATTTGTTATTATTTTTATTGATGACATTTTGGTTTATTTGAAGAGTGAGGAAGAATATGCTGACCATCTTCGTATAGTTTTGGGGGTCCTTGGGAGACAAAAATTATATTCTAAATTTTTCAAGTGTGAGTTTTGGTTGACTTCAGTTGCCTTTTTGGGGCATATAGTTTCAAGGGAAGGGGTAATGGTAGATCCCCTAAAGGATTGAAGCGGTTAAGAATTGGATCCGGCCTAGTTCTGTGAATGAAATTAGGAGTTTTGTGGGGCTTGCTAGCTACTATCGTCGATTTGTGAAGAACTTTGCTTTCATTGCCACACATGTGAGAAGGTTGACAAAAAAAAAGGTACATTTTGAGTAACTGACAAGTGTGAAGAGAGCTTTCCAAAGCTCAAGACTCTTCTGACCACATTACCTATTTTGGCACTAGCGATGAAAGGTAAAGATTTTATTATTTATTGTGATGCTTCACATTCGGGTTTGGATGTTGTGTTGATGCAGGATAAGAGTGTCATAGCTTATGCATTGCGGCAGTTGAAAGTGCATGAGCAGAATTACCCGACACATGATTTGGAGTTGGCATCGATAGTGTTTGATCTCAACATTTGGCGACATTACCTTTATGGTGTCAAGTGTGAGGTATTTACCGACCACCATAGCCTACAACATGTATTCACTTAAAAGAACCTAAACATGAGACAACGAAGGTGGATAGAGTTACTCAAGGATTATGATGTCACCATCCAGTATCATCCGGGTAAGGCTAACGTGGTGGCAGATGCATTAAGCCGGAAGAGAGTGAGTATGGGTAGTCTAGCTTGCTTGGGTGTATCTAAGCGACCTTTGGCCAAGGAGATTCAAACCTTGGAATCTAAGTTCATGCAGTTAGGCATCTCAGAGAAAGGTGGGGTGTTAGTTAGCATTGAGGTTAGACCCATGTTCATTGAGGAGATCAAGGCCGAGGTTGAAGATGAGAATTTGAATGAGCTTAGAAAGAAGATAGTGTCTGGTAAGACACAAGATATCGTTCTTGATGCGGAAGGTGTGCTTAGTTTTAAGGGGAGAATTTGTATTCCCCGAGTGGATGACTTAATCAAGAAAATGTTGACAGAATCCCATGGTTTACGGTATTCCATTCATTCGGGTGTGACCACGATGTACCGAGACTTGAAATGACTTTATTGGTGGCCTAGCATGAAGAAAGACATAACTTAGTTTGTGGCTAAGTGCCAAAACTGCCAGCAGGTAAAATATGAGGATCAACGGCCTACAAGTTTGCTTCGGTCAGTGAATGCCAATTTCAGAATGGAAGTGGGAAATGATAGCTACTCAACTCACTTTTAGCACAACTTTTCATCCACAGACAAACAGGCAGTCAGAGAGAACGATCCAAGTATTAGAGGACATATTGAGAGCATGTGTGATTGACTTTGGAGGGCATTGGGATAAGTTCCTACCGTTGTGTGAGTTCTCTTATAATAACAATTACCACTCCAACATTGGCATGACACCGTTCGAGGCACTTTATGGGAGGGATGTAGATCACCCATAGAGTGGTTTGAGGTTGGAGATGTGAAACCTTTGGGGGGTAGATTTGGTGAAGGATGCCTAGGATAAGGTGAGAAGTATCCAAGCTAAGTTTTTAGCAGCCCAGAGTTGACAGAAAAAGTATGTGGACCGTAAGGTAAGGGACATGACATTTTAGGCTGGTGAACAAGTTCTTCTAAACGTATCACCCATAAAAGGGGTGATGAGATTCGATAAGAAGGGCAAGCTTAGTCCTCGATACATTGATCCATTTAAGGTTCTTGACTGCATAGGGCCAGTGGCTTATAGGTTGGCTTTACCACTTATCCTTTCTGGAGTCCATCCAGTATTTCATGTGTCCATGTTAAAGAAGTATCATGGTGACGGAGATTACATCATAAAGTGGGACTCAATGTTGTTAGACAATGGCCTTCAATATGAGGAGGAACCAGTTGCAATTCTTGATCGCGATATTCGAAAGCTGAGAACCAATGAGATAAATTCTATGAAAGTTCAATGTAAGCATCGTCCGGTTAAGAAAGCTACTTGGGAAATCGAGAAGGACATGCAAGAGAAGTATCCCCAATTGTTCAACGATTCAGGTACTACTCTACCCTTACTTTAGCCAGTTTTTCCTAGTTGATAACTTGGGGACGAGTGATGGTAAAATAGTATCTATTGTAACGACTTGCTCCCTTCGTTAGGGAAAACCCAATGGGGAAATAATTTAGGCAAGAAAACTTTTGAGTAGTAACTTGGAAATTCCTAACCTAGTTCAGATTTGGAAGAAATCTGAGTTATGTGAGGTCTAGGGAAATCTGGTAATGAATAAGAGATTTAATAATGAATTTGATGACATGAGTGGATAGACAAGGCGTTGAGGAACCCATACGACTTTACGAGATCAATTTTGAGCGAGTAGAACTTCCAAAACTGATCTTAGCGTGAACGAGTTTTTTTTTAACATCAAGGATTGAAGGTGTGTTGTGAAATGGGGACTTGGAACTCAAATTTTGAGGTTCTATCTCTGTGTAAGCCGCTAGGGTGGGATTTATCCCGCCAGGGCAGAGCCGGTGTGACGGAATAGGGTCTGTTGTAGCGGTCCAATCGCGACTTAAGTCGGGGAAAACCCCCAATTTTGTTATTTTTTTGCAATCTTCGTTCTTAAGAGTTAGGAGATGACCCAGGACGAATTCTTGACAGTTTTCCATGACTTTGGGTGCTAAAGGTAAGGATTTTACTCCCCTAATCCATTTTCCGTTTCGTATAACTTAGATTCATGGGTACTTATCGTTAGGGGAGGGTTTTGGCCTGAAGTTGATGGTGGGAATAAGCCCTAGCTACACCTTAGAATCATGGGTTTGGTTTTGTATTATTGGGTTTGTTATAATCCGGATAATTAGACTTTAATTTATTGATCCTTGCGTTATATTACTTGTTTGTACACCTAGAACAAGCGGAAAGAATCCGAAAAGGGAAGAATCAAGTGTCTTAGAAGGATTCAAGCTTGATTTTGAGGTAGGTGATGGTTTGATTTCCTGTTTGTGTGATGTATGTCGATTGATTGCTATATTGTATGCATGCGTGTATGTGAATAGGGAAATGTGGAAACGAACCTAATAAAATGATTATGTGTGAACAATACATGTCATGAACCTGTTTACTTGATTGTATAATTTGAGTATTGTTCATTATGGATGTGATTGTGATTGTGGTTGTGCTGTTTGGATCGGGTTTCATGTTTCGACACATACATTGGATCGGGTGACACGTTCCGATACATACATTGGATCGGGTGTCACGTTCCAACAGATGCATTAGATCGGGTGTCATGTTCTGACACACTAACATTTTGGGTGTGGGTTCCTTGAGAGAACAACTTATGATTTTTATGCTTATGTCTACTTGTCATTGATAATGAAAGAATGTATGTTGCTCTTGAATGATAACTGAACTGTATTATGTATATGTGTGCTTACTATATTGTGATCGTTCTTTGTATACTGTGCTTGTGGGAGTAGCCGCGTGATCCTATCAGTACACTATGGTTGTGTACTGATATTGCACTTTCTCTTTCTTTGTTGAGTACAGGATATCTTCAGGCGACTACTAACAGACCTCGTTTAGGAGATCACTGATCGAGACCGAATTCAAGGGTGAGTCAGTTCTTCCAGGCTGCCATGAGTTCTTATTTTGTTTAGTCCATTTTCTCCAGACTTAGACTAGTACTTTAGACATTCGCTTGTTCAGGTTCTACGCGTTGTTTCCGCAAATGTTTTGGTAATTGTTTTTGGCAACTTTCGGAGTTTATGGGGACTCCATTCTTCTTTAAGTCATTTAAACCTGCTTTCGTATCTTTAAATGTGTAGTATTTTGGTTAGGGCTACTTAATCTGGTTGTAGTAATGGTTCTCCCATCGAAGGGTTAGTATGAGTGTCAATCACGACGGTCTGGGTCGTGACAATGTCTTAGCTATATGTATTAGTAGTCTCTTGTTTGGTGCATTTTTTCATGCTAAGTATAACTAATTATTGCATTAGTTATACACTATATTGTGTATTGAGGAGGGTATTACTAATACAATGGATTTCTAGGTATTAGTAATGCAAAGAAATTTAATACATGCATTAGCATGATTAAACACTCAATTACCCCTCAAAATCACTTTGACATCTTTTCCACCATAAGTGTGGCGGATATCTTTGTAAATAAATATCTATTTATGTATAATAGGAGAAGTAAAAAGTGACACATGTCCGCACCCCAAAAATTCAACAATTTTAAAAATAAAAAATAATTTAATTTTTTTTAAGTTAACCAAAAATAAATAAAAAAGAGTAACCACCTAAAAAATTTTATGTTTCTTTTGAATATAATAATCTATCTATATATAATCTAACTATATATAATAGGAAAAGTAAAAAGTGACACATGTCAGCACCACTAAAATTCAACAATTTTAAAAATAAAAAATAATTCAAAATTCTTTTAAATTAACCAAAAATAAATTTTAAAAAAAAGAGTAACCAACTTAATAATTTTATGTCTCTTTTGAATATAATAATATAATAATAATTTGGATAACAATGAATTTGAATTGCATTCATTGTTAGTTTCCATGAAAATTGTTTTAAATTTGAATTATTTTTATTTTTTAATTATTAATTATCTATAATTATATTAAAAAATAGTAAATAATAATTTTAAAAAAGAAGTGATAGAGCCTACGTGTCAACGCCACAATTAATCTCTATTTTTTAACTTTTAAAATATCAATTAATTAATTATTATTTATTATTTATTTTTTATTTTTTATCTGTATTATCTATCTATATATAATAGGAGAAGTAAAAGTAACACATGTCAGCACCACTAAAATTCAATAATTTTAAAAATAAAAAATAATTTTAAATTCTTTTAAATTAACCAAAAATAAATAAAAAAGAGTAACCAATTGTTGACACCTAATTTTGACTCTCTTTTATTATAATTCACTGTTTTTGAGCTTCAAATTTAATAACGTATCAAATTATTTTTTTTTCACAATTATTTTTACTACTACAACTATTTATCTACTACAATTATATGTTTTATTATCGGAATTACTATTATCACTTTTTACACCTTCTTTTCTTAAAGAAATATTTGTTGTCACTTTATTTCAAGTTTCGTACTTACTAAACTAATTATAAATCCTTATTTTATATTTGTATATTTTATATTAGCGTAAATTTGTAATATTGATACTCTTATTATGTAAATTATTAGTTGTCATTTTTTAATATATATTTTAGTGAAAATTTTATAATTGACATCTATAGGACTAATAATTATAAGTTATGACATTATTCTTTATTTTTCAAGTTTTAACAATAAACAATTACAGGTTATAACATTTTACTAAATTAAAATTTAAAAAACACTAAAAATCAATTTGTTTTTTAAAAAATAAATGAAAAACGGAAATTTAAGTAAAAAAATATTTGAAAATATTAATGATAATTAATAGGAGACATAAAATTAGGAGACACATAACAAAAAGAATATGTGTTTTCCTTGTTTAGCTCAAGACAATTATTGACATTTTCTCTCGCTTGTTAATTTTGTTTCTAACAGATTTCTTTTGTTTCGTCACTTTCTCTATCTTCTCAATATTCTCTCTTGTTAGTCGTCACTTTCTTCAAAATCAAAACTTTTTTATTCAATATTCGTCATTTCCTTGTCAATATTAATAAAGCATGGTGATAGATGAGATCCTTCAAGTTAATATTTTTTCAATTCTTTTTAATTGTTTTCTATTCAGTGCAAACGCAATGAATTTGTGAATGAATAGTTTCTAATTTATATCAACAAAACGTTAAAAAACTGATATGAAAAAATGATAATGGACAAAAAAATATAATTTCATTTTTTTATGTATGCTGATTAGATATAGATTTCGTATAATACTTTTAATTGTGGCATTTTTTTTTTTTAATTTATACTATTAGTTTTTGGTATGAACATTAAATTTGTTCATTCTTTGCATGAATTATTTTTCGTTTTTGGTATGACTCTACTTTAAAAATTGACATAAAATCTGTATGAAATTGGTATACTAGTTATATCAAACTTGAATGGAACTTGATAATGTTTTAGTACGCATTTGATATGATTCAATTTTTATTTTTGACATTATATTGATATGAAATTGTGAATAATAATGGAATGAATTTGGTGTACTATTTATTTAATAGAAGACAATTACTAGTTAGAAATGGTATGATTTTGGTATTCTTTTTGGCATGAATCTGGTATGAATCAATGTTGACTTTTGGCATGGAATAGGTATAGGAAGTATGCATAAAAATTGTATGAAATTTGTATACTGATATATCGTATGTATTTGCACTTTTGTATCCTATTTGTAGGGAGATAACAACTTGAATGCTGGAAGGGTTAACTGATGTGAAATTCAAGAGGTCTAAAATTACGTTCACGATATGTCGTCGGGAGGGACACAACAGGAAGACATATTCAAATTACCCTGCTGGAAAAAGTCATAATTTATTTTTATTTTGATTTGGTTGTTTAATTGTGACAAACTCATGTTTTGATTTATTATGCCTTTTAAGTTAATGAATTATAATTTCAAAAAATTTATTATGTGTACTACTTAATCCTTTGTTTTCGGTGTTTTTTAAATGTATAGTCTAAAATTCGGTAATGCTGATATGCAATTGGTATCGACTAGAAAAATTAAGTCAAATTTAAGTATGAAAATAGTATCCAACTGAAGTCCCACTGATTGAAAAAACATGTAATTGATATTTCAACTGAATTTGCCAACCTAAACTAGTTAATGTTGTATCAAATTGGTATACACTTGGTATCAAACTGATATACCACTAGAAATTTTTTTAAAAAAATTAATTGAGATTTCAATCGAATTAGCCAACCTAAGACTAGTTAATGTAATTTCTAATTGGTATCCATTTGGTATCCAACTAATATCCCATTGGAAAAATAGAAAAAACAAGACTTCATTGAGATTTCAACCAAATTAGCTAACCTAAAACTAGTTATTGTTGTATCCAATTGGTATCTATTTGGTATCCCATTGAAAAAATAGAAAAACTAAGATGTAATTGAGATTTCAACCAAATTAGTCAACTTAAAACTAGTTAATATTGTATCCAATTGATATTCATCCGAAAAACTTAAGTGTAACTATGTATACAGTTGTCCTATAAAAGGAATCTCAAAATATTTTAATTTTTACTATGTTTATAATGTGTTTTTCAAACTAAAAATCCAATATAAATCTGGCTAATGCTGATATCCAATTTGTATACACTTGGTATCTAACTTGAAAATATAAGACAAAGGTTAAAAATACAAATGTATGAAGTTGGCATCCAACTGCTATAAATCTGGGAAGAATAAATTTGATAATGTAAAATAGTGCATATTATATATTGTTGTAAGAAACTGCAGCAAAAACAAATATACATCATCTAAAAATTAAAAAAACATGTAATAATTAAAAGTCTAAGCTACAATCAACTATCTCTAATTTGTTTTTCATGGTCTTGGTGTAGGATAATTGGTAGTATCCGGAGCATGTTCTTTTGCTATGCGGGGTCCATCAAATTTGCTAGCCACAGTTCCAGTTACTTCACTCTCACTAATTGCGCCATCAATATTCCTGCTTCTTCCATATTGCCATAGGATTGTGGCATACCTTTGACGATGGTACTTTGCATCGATATCAATGGGACCCATATAAAAAAAACTCCATTGCTAATATATTCAACAAATAGACATGTGTGCATACCACAATCACTGAAACAACATCGAAGAAAAAAATTGAGAAAGAAAATGAATTAATTATTATGAACAAATCACAAAAAAATAGGAATACATATAAATTACATATAAATGTTATCCCTATTTCACCAACTTCAATCGGAAAACAATTTAAATACAACTATGAAAAAGTCATACCAGATTTATACAAACTTCATGCCAATGCAGAAATATATTAATACAAAATCATACCAACTACATAGTTTATCAATTTCATGTCAAAAATATACTCAATCTGATCATATACAACTTTACTAGACCTTGTTTCATCTTGGGAGTAGTAACTCTCTTGTTCCCCGAATTTATATTCCTGTTGGACGGCGGCATTTGAGTCAAGATGTTAAAATATGGAGCCTCACTTTCAACATTAGAAACCCCTTCTAACGAATCTGAGACTCTTTCTAAGTGTACGTTGATATTTTTTTTATTTTTTGACATGTTCTTTTGTCAACCTAAACTCTTGATTCTTTGTATTATTTAGAAGATTTAACCTTCTTTTGAGTGTACAAAAAAGAAGAATGAAGATGATGAGAGAGAAAGATTTACTGTTTCTTCTTTTGAGTGTACAAAGAAAAAGAATGATGATGGTGAGAGAGAAAGATCTATCATTTGAGTAAAGGTTGAACGTGGGGATGGGGGTACTGGTTTGGCGTGTGAGTAAGAAAGAAACGTGCTAGTGGAGGTGGGTGGTTGATATGTGAACAACAAAAGAATCCCTAAAAAGGAAAAGAATCCCTAAAAAGGAAAAATATTACGTGTGAAGGGTAAAAAATTCCTAAAAAAGTGTAATAGATAATTACTACTAATACTCTCTTATTAATTTTATTTATCTCACCTATTAATTATAATATAATTAAAAAAGACTAATTATTTAATAAAGTGGAATTAATTGATTTATAAATAAAAAATGATTTGCTATAACTAGCAATTAAAATATTATAAGTAGTAATATTTTAAAAGTAGATCTAAAACCTGTAATATTACTCTTTAAATAGATGTGTGGGTGACTTTTTCTATATTGTATTAGTTATTCAGTTAGAAATTTAAAATAATTTAAAAGAAGAGAGGAAGAAAAAATATCGGCCCAAAATCCCCAAATTAGACCAAAATATTTCAGCCCATTATTTTACATCAAAAGCGGCCCAAAAAACAAGCCCAAACTAACGTTTCATTCATCAGGCAAATGCTTAAGTCCTAGAACCAAATTAGGTCATTTTTCCCCTTCTCTCGGAAAAATAGCTAAAAATGTCTTATAAGTTTTCAACAAAAAAAAGGGACAAGTGGTACCCCTTTTTTCTCTCTCTAGTTTTTTAAATATTAATAAAAGGACTAAACTAATAATATATTTTGTAGTTGTCTCACAATTACTGAAGTTGTCTGGACAACTACTGAAATTGTCGAACGATTAAAGAAGTTATCCCCAAAACTACGACAGTTATTGTACAAAAGTGTAAAACTTAAAAGTTTAGAACTATTGAGAAAATATCTTTTAACCTAATTAATATTGTTTGTCAATTCTACCTAATTGACTAACTAGTTTGTCCCTTTTAATACTTCCCCCTTCCTCGGTTTCTTCTCCTTTTACATTTTTGGCTAAGCTTCAGGTCTCTTTCACGTTTGGCAGATGACTCCTCTCCATTTTCCTATAAGTTTCGATAACCTCATTAAACTCTCCTCATTTCGCTCTCTATATGACAGATTCATTCAAGAAAATGCCAAGGAGATTTCTGATGTTTTTTACGGAGATTCACTAAGCAGAGGTTTGAAATTCAAACGGCCATTTTCTCAATCGAAATCCCACCCAAATTCAATCTGAAAGGCCTAATTTTGTCACTATATATATCAACCTCTGCACTCATTTTTAATACCAAGTTTTTCTGCCTCCATAGCACCTTGTATCACTGATTTTTACTCTACAAAATAGCTTTGTATTCTCTTTCGATCTAGGCCAAAACTCTAGTCTCAAGCTTCCTCAAATTCGTCGATGGTGTGAGTGTAGACCTTTGATTGAAGCTCTCTCGTTCACTGCCCTATAGCAGGTAATACTCGCCCCATTCTTCCTTTGTTGCGCCACTACTATTAAAATGCTATGTGTACTTGAGAAGTTTATTTGTCAATATTTGTTTTTTGCTTGTTTTAGCTGTACCGAGAGTTATGTTTAAAATAATTGCATCTTCTTTGAGAACTGAAGTTGTTTCTTCTCGCGGTTTAGCGGTCGTTTATTTAAGAAATGATTTTATTTCGTGATCAAATCTTCACATGAACTCAGTGTCTTTCATTCTGCGTTAATTGTTCATTTGCTGCTTTTGTATGATAAAAATTGCAGCCCATGTTTTCATAGATAGAATTATGTTTAAAAGAGATGGTTTCCATTTTTGCATAATTAGAAAAATGTAAATATAATGTGATTAAAAGCATTGTTGTTACATCTGCTCTATTTTTGTTATATATGAATTTGAGTATTGACCCTTTTGGTTTTTATTTCTCTGTTAGTAGTATTTCTTTTCTCTGTTAGTTATAGGAATAATATATGTTCTATTCAATATTAGTAGAAATGGACGTATACGTTTTTTTATTCTTAATCCTAAATAGCAGTAGGGCGTGTATAAATTCTAGAAAAGACTAATATATGGTATATTCTGTAATATATATAATTGCAATCCACTATATCCTATATCCACAAGGTGTAATTCTTTAAATCTCTTTGTTATTTTCTTATACATATGTTGTTGCCAATCTGTGTCTAAAACAGAATCACTGGTTTAAACAAACTTTGCAAAAATACGAAGTTACTAAGGTTTAATGAACCAGTGAAAAAACAGAAGAACAAAAATTAATTCACAAAACTAAAATCTGTAAAACATACCAGTATCTGTAAAATCAGAACAGGAAGAAGATCAAACCCACTGAATGCACAGTGTCCCTTTAAGAAAATTATTCCCCTCTAGTATCCGAGGTTTGATTTGGAACGATCTCAATCAACAGTATATTGATACCCAAAGCTTTGTTGTCAGCGAGCCACTCAACGGCAGTAAAGTACACGAAAAATATTTTTGCAAAAGAAGAAGAGGAAATGATAAATTTTCGAAAGTAAAAAGTCTGAAGAATAACTGATATTTATAGCCAAGAGGAACTGGTTCCGAAAGGTTGCAACCTTTCAAACGGTCATGGCTGTTCCTGAAAGTTGCAACCTTTCAGAACAATCATCTCCAACGGTGGGAAATTCAAAAAAAACGGGAAAGTAATTTAAATAAAATGGGTCACGCGGATTCAAGTCAGGTCGAAATGTTTCAGTTAATTAACTAATTAATTGAAACATTTTGGCCATTTAATTCTATTTAGTTAATTAAATAAATAATTAAAACAAAACTTTGTCCAAAAATAATTTCTCGATCGATCATTTTCCAAAGCCAAAGCCAAAGCCGAAGCTGAAGTTGAGCCGAGCGAGTGACGACGACGACGGCACGATGGAGGTCCCTCTTTCCAACCCTTTTAACAATTAATAGAAGTGTTTTTCTATTTAAACTCTTCTATTTTTCTTTCCACCACCGATGAGGGAGAAATGCCTTTTTACTAAAGCATAAGAGGACTTTTCAAGTTCCTCTTTTTTAATCTTCCCTCCATTTCACATTAACTCTTGCTATATATCCAACAATTCCCCACATGAATGGGGAATGATTATCACATAAGGAATGCACGGACGAGTGTGTACTTTAAAAGCAAGGTTCAATTGCATCTGGATAAGTAGGTTTTCCCTTGGACTTTTCGTAGTGAACATATGTCGGATATACTCGGTCAATCGGTAAATGTGATATCTTTGAACCGTCGAGCTTTGGTGTATACCTAGACAACCATATGTCATACAATTAACCCTTTACCGTTTATGGTTCTTACGGTTGTGTTCGTTTCAGCCATGAGCACCTCTTGGTTTCATGAGTGTATATAGAATAGACTTTTGACATAAAATTCTCTTTGAAGCGGCTTACACTTCATACTCAGATAGGTGATTTCTAACCGTGTCATCTCGTAAATACACTATTTGGTCAAATCTGCCAAACTTAGCAAATTATTAAAAACTTTAAGCTTTATTAACTCATTAACCAGCCTTAAAAATCTTAACCTTGTTCCTGAACATTGTCTTCATCATGAGAATGGATTGAGTTGATTGACAATGTCGGACCGTCAGTCACAACTTTGTTTTTCTCCTTGAATCTAGCTTTTGGGATCTCCAGTCTGCTAGATAGAGTTACCGCCATGCTGACTTGTCTTAAGTCGTAAACCCAGTCCCTTAGATGATCTTTCAACTGCCTCTCTCACTAGGCCTTTCGTTAGTGGATCTGACACATTATCGCTTGACTTCACATATTCAATTGTGATAATTCCACTAGAGAGCAGTTGTCTTATGATGTTATATCTCCGTCTTATATGACAAGACTTCCCATTGTACATGACACTGCCTACCCTATCTATTGTTGCTTGACTATCACAGTGTATGCAAACAGGTCCCACAGGTTTGGGCCAGAATGGAATATCCTCTAAGAAATTTCGGAGCCTTTCAGCTTCTTCACCAGCCTTATCTAAAGCAATAAATTTAGATTCCATTATGGAGTGAGTGATACATGTCTGTTTGGATGATTTCCAAGAGACTGCTCCTCCACCAAGTGTAAACACATAACCACTTGTGAATTTTACTTCATTTGACCCGATGATCCAATTTGCATCACTATATCTTTCAATCACGGCAGGATATTTATTATAATGCAAAGCATAGTGTTGTGTATGTTTCAGATACCCCAACACATGTTTCATTGCCATCTAGTGAGTTTGATTTGGATTACTAGTGAACCGACTCAGTTTACTAATAACACACGCTATATCTGGTCCCGTACAATTCATAATATACAACAAACTTCCCAACACTCTAACATATTCCAATTGAGAGTCAATTTCACCTACATTCTTTTGAAATGTAAAGCTTAAATTAGTTGGAGTTTTGACAACATTGAAATTCAAGTACTTGAACTTATCCAATACTCTTTCAATATAATGAGATTGAGATAACGCTAGTCCCTGAGGAGTTTTGAGAATCCTAATCCCTAAGATCAAATCAGCTACTCCTAAGCCTTTCATTTCGAACTTACTGGACATCATGCGCTTAGTAGCATTTATATCGTCAATATTTTTACTCATTATTAACATGTCATTAACATACAAACAAACAATGACTTCATGATTAGGAATGTTTTTAATGTAAACACTCTTATCACATTTGTTAATCTTGAATCTATTTTCCAACATTGTTTGGTCAAATTTAGCATGCCATTGATTGGGTGCTTGCTTGAGCCCATAAAACGACTTCACAAGTCTGCACACTTTCTCTTCTTTACTAGGAACCACAAACCCTTCAGGTTGTTCCATGTAAATTTCTTCCTCCAACTCTCCATTTAAGAAGGCTGTCTTTACATCCATTTGGTTGATTTTAAGATCATGCATTGTCGCTAGTCCTATTAACATCCTAATTGATGTTATCCTTGTTACTGGAGAGTATGTATCAAAGTAGTCCAGACCTTCCTTTTGTCTGTATCCTTTGATAACAAGTCTAGCCTTATATTTGTCAATAGTCCCATCGGCTTTCATTTTCCTTTTAAAGATCCACTTTGGTCCTAAAGATTTATTTCCTTGAAGAAGATCATCCAATTCCCAAGTATGGTTACTTAAAATTGATTCGATCTAACTATTGACGGATTCTTTCCAATAAATTGACTCAGACGATGACATAGCTGCTTTAAATGTTTGAGGCTCATTTTCAAGCAAAAATGCCACAAAATTTGGTCCGAAAGAAGTGGATTTCCATTGGCGATTACTACCCCTAGGATCCTCATTGGGTTGTGTATTCTCCGTTGATTCTTCCGTGGTCGTTTACGTCTTTCACTTGTCGACTCACATTCAGTTTTATACGGATAAATATGTTTAAAGAACTTAGCGTTATC
Organism: Solanum commersonii; assembly: GCA_029007595.1. Lineage (NCBI taxonomy): Eukaryota > Viridiplantae > Streptophyta > Magnoliopsida > Solanales > Solanaceae > Solanum > Solanum commersonii. Next base: position 486,532 of record JAJTWQ010000077.1, read on the forward strand.
TAACTCAATTACCATATTCACATGAATTTCAGGATTATCAGACTTGTGAACCAAAAACCGACAGGCCTTACTGTTCACAACATATCCAATAAATATACAATCCACTATTTTGGGTCCAATTTTCACCCTCTTGGGTAAAGGAACCTCTACCTTGGCTAGACATCCCCACACTTTGAAATATTTGAAGTCGGGTTTCCTTCCTTTCCATAACTCATATGGAATCGATTGTGTTTTGCTTCGGGGTACCTTATTGAGTATCTTGTTAGCCATAAGGATGACTTCCTCTCACAGGTTTCGCAGTGAACCAGAGCTGATTATCAAGGCATTTATCATTTCTTTTAATGCCCTATTCTTTCGTTCCGCCAAACCATTTGACTATAGTGTATAGGGTGTAGTAGTTTGATGAATAATACAATATTCCAAACATATCTCTGTAAAAAATGATTCGTATTTTCCACCCTTATAACTTCGAATTATTTTTAACTTTAGATTCAATTTATTATCCACTTCATTTTTGTATTGCTTAAATGCATCAATTGCTTCATCCTTACTATTAAGCAAATATACATACCAAAATTGAATCTAAAGGATTTGAATTCATGTCAACAGACTTGTAAGTATGTTTAATAAACATACTTTCCACACAAATTTCGTATTTCGATTTATCACATTTGAAATCAGGCAATGCTTCTAAATTAATCAATTTTTGTAAGACTTTGTAATTTACATATCCCAAACGGGCATGCCATAAATCATTTGACTCCAATAAGTAAACAGAAGCAGAATTCTTATTAATACTGTCCATAACCAGTACATTCAGTTTGAAGAGGCCCTCAGTGAGGTAGCCCTTTCCTAAGAACATCTCATTCTTACTTATTACAGCCTTGTCACTAACTAGGACATACTTAAACCCATAATTAACGAGCAGTGCAGTAGAAAATAAATTATTCCTAATAGTAGGAACGTGTAGAACGTTGCTCAAAGTCAACACCTTGTCGGATGTCATTTTCAACATTACTTTCCTAGTTCCTGCAATCCTTCTTGTTGTTGTGTTCCCATGAACAAATCTTCATCGTACTCAGCAAGAGTGTACGTTGCAAAGGCTTTTTTCACAGAGTAAATATGTCGAGTGACACCTAGGTCGAGAAACCACTCCTTGGGAATTCTAACTAAATTGTACTCCGAGATCAATGCATAAAGGTCATCTGCATCTTCCACTTTTCCACAATATTTGCTTGACTTTTGCCTTTGTCATTGTCTATGTCCTTTCATGGAGCACGACAGTCGGAAGACTTATGACCAGCCTTACCACAGTTATAACAGTTGCCCTTGAATTTCTTCTTGGCGTGTTCTGAATTTTGTCCGTTGGACTTCTTTCTCTTTTTGCCTTTGGTAGGAGCTTCTTCAATAATATTAACTCCTACTATTGTTGAGCTCTTACGAGACTTCTTTTTAGCGGTTTTGTTATCTTCCTCAATCCTGAGCCGAATCACAAGATCTTCAAGCTTTATTTCCTTACTTTTGTGCTTTAAATAATTCTTGAAGTCGTTCCACGAAGGAGGTAACTTCTTGATCATTGTAGCTAATTGAAAAGCTTCATTTACTATCATATCCTCAGCAATCAGATCATGGAAAATAAGTTGAAGTTCCTGCACTTGTGATCCAACAGTTTTACTATCTGACATTTTATAGTCTAAAAACTTTGCGACCATAAACTTTTTCAAGCATGCATCTTCTGTCTTATATTTCTTCTCAAATGCATCCCACAATTCTTTCGAAATTGTCATTGCACTATAGACATTATATAAGTCATCCTCTAAAGCACTCAGAATGTAGCCCTTACATATGAAGTCTGCCTGTTTCCATGCTTCAATAATCATGATCTTTTCTTTGTCAGGCATTTCAGCAGCAAGCATTGGAGTTTCTTCACTGGTAAATTTCTGCAGACCAAGAGTGGTAAGCCAGAAAAATACATGTTGCTGCCAGTCTTTGAAATTCACACCAGAGAATTTTCTCGATTTCTCTGTTGGTGGTACAGCAATTCGGGTTGGTGCAACAACAACCACTGTAACATTGTTGTTTGCCATTTCTGATAAACAAAAATCGATACAGACTTAGTAAGCCATAAATCAAATTGCAAACTTAATAGGAGTATAAAACCACAAAGGTCTTTGTCTCCACCAGAAACACAGATTAAAAATAAATAAAATAGTTTCCTTAAGATTGTTGCCCAATCTATGTCTAAAATAGAACCACTGGTTTAAACAAACTTTGCAGAAACATGAAATTACCAAAGTTTAATGAACGAGTGAAAAAATAGAAGAACATAAATTAATTCACAAAATTAAAATCTGTAAAACATACCAGAATCTGCAAAATCAGAACAGGAAGAAACTCATGCCCACAGAATGCGCAATTTTGCCTTAAGGAAATTATTGTCCTCTAGTATCTCAGGTTTGATTTGGAATATGTCCTCTCAGGATAGAATGATCTAAATCACCAATGTATTGATACCCAAAACTCTGGTGTCAGCGAGCCACTCAATGCCAGTAAAGTACACGAAAAATATTTATCAAGAAGAAGAGGAAATCATAAATTTTTGTAAGTAAAAGGTCTGAAGATTAACTGATATTTATAGCCAAGAGGAACTGGTTCAGAAAGGTTGCAACCTTTCAGAAACCACACGACCATTTCAGAAAGGTTGCAACCTTTCAAATAGTCATGGTTGTTCCTGAATGTTGCAACCTTCCAGAACAGTCATCTCCAATGGCAGGAAATTCAAATAAAATGGGAAAATATTTTAAATTAAACGGTTCACATAGATTCGAGTCGAGTCGGAACGTTTTGGTTAATTCACTAATTAATCAAAACATTTTAGCCATTTAATTAATTAAATAAATAATTAAAACAAAACTTTGTCTAAAAATAATCTCTCAGATCATTTTTCAAAGCCAAAGCCATAGCCAAAGCCAAAGCCGAAGTTGAGTCGAGCGAGCGACGACGGCGCGAAGGGGGTTTCTATTTCCAACCCTTTTAACAATTAATAGAAGTGTTTCTCTATTTAAACTTTTCTATTTTTCTTTCCACCACTGATGAGGGAGAAATGCCTTTTTACTAAAGCATAAGAGGACTTTTCAAGTTTCACTCTTTTCATCTTCCCTGCATTTCCCATTAACTCTTACTATATACCCAACAATCACCCAAATGAATGGGGCATGGTTATAACATAAGGAATGCATGGACGAGTGTGTACTTTACAAGCAAGGATCAATTGCATCTGGATAAGTAGGTTTTCCCTTGGATTTTCCGTAGTGAACATATGTCAGATATACTCGGTAAATTGGTAGATGCGATATCTTTGAACTGTCGACCTTTGGTGTATATCCAGACAACCATATGTCACATAATTAACCATTTACCATTTATGGTTCTTACAGTTGTGTTCGTTTCAACCATGAACACCTCATGGTTTCATGAGTGTATAGAGAATAGGCTTTTGACAAAAAATTCTCTTTGAAGCGGCTTACACTTCACACTAACATACGAGATTTCTAACAGTGTCATCTCGTAGATACACTATTTGGTCAAATCTACCAAACTTAGCAAATCATTAAAAAATTTAAGCTTTATTAACTCATTAACAAGCCTTAAAGTCTTAACCTTGTTCCTGAACATTGTTTTTATCATGAGAATGGATTTAGTTGATTGACGATTTCGAATCGTCAGTCACAACTTTGTTTTTATCCTTGAATCTAGCTCTTGGGATCTCCAGTCTGCTAAATAGAGTTACCGCCATACTGACTTGTCCTAAGCCGTAAATCCATTCCCTTAGATGGTCTTTCAACTACCTCTCTCACTAGGCCTTTCATTAGTGGATTTAACACATTATCGCTTGACTTCACATAGTCAATTGTGATAATTCCACAAGAGAAAAGTTGTCTTACGGTGTTCTGTCTCCGTCGTATATGACGAGACTTCCCGTAGTACATGACGCTCACTGCCCTATTAGCTTCTTCACCAGCCTTTTCTAAAGCAATAAATTCAGATTCCATTATCGAGCAAGCAATACATGTCTGTTTGGATGATTTCCAAGAGACTGCTCCTCCAACAAGTGTAAACACATAACCACTTGTGGATTTTACTTCATTTTACCCGATGATCCAATTTGCATCACTATATCCTTTAATCACGACTGGATATTTATTATAATGCAAAACATAATGTTGTGTATCTTTCAGATACCTTAACATATGTTTCATTGCCATCTAGTGAGTTTGATTTGGATTACTAGTGAACCGACTCAGTTTGTTAATAGCACATGCTATATCTGATTGCGTACAATTCATAATATACAACAAACTTCCCAACACTCTAACATATTCCAATTGAGAGTCAATTTCACCTACATTCTTCTGAAATGTAAAGCTTAAATCAGTTGAAGTTTTGACAACATTGAAATTCAAGTACTTGAACTTATCCAATATTCTTTCAATATAATGAGATTGAGATAACGCTAGTTCCTGAGGAGTTTTGAGAATCCTGATCCCTAAGATCAAATCAGCTACTCCTAAGCCTTTCATTTCGAACTTCCTGGACATCATGCGCTTAGTAGCATTTATATCGTCAATATTTTTACTCATTATTAACATGTCATCAACATACAAACAAACAATGACTTCATGATTAGGAATGTTTTTAATGTAAACACTCTTATCACATTTGTTAATCTTGAATCTATTTTCCAACATTGTTTGGTCAAATTTAGCATGCCATTGATTGGGTGCTTGCTTGAGCCCATAAAACGACTTCACAAGTCTCGCACACTTTCTCTTCTTTACTAGGAACCACAAACCCTTCGGGTTGTTCCATGTAAATTTCTTCCTCCAACTCTCCATTTAAGAAATTTGTCTTTACATCCATTTGGTTGATTTTAAGATCATGCATTGTCGCTAGTCCTATTAACATCCTAATTGATGTTATCCTTGTTACTGGAGAGTATGTATCAAAGTAGTCCAGACCTTTCTTTTGTCTGTATCCTTTGATAACAAGTCTAGCCTTATATTTGTCAATAGTCCCATCGGCTTTCATTTTTCTTTTAAAGATCCACTTTGGTCCTAAAGATTTATTTCCTTGAAGAAGATCATCCAATTCCCAAGTATGGTTACTTAAAATTGATTCGATCTCACTATTGACGGATTCTTTCCAATAAATTGACTCAGACGATGACATAGCTGCTTTAAATGTTTGAGGCTCATTTTCAAGCAAAAATGCCACAAAATTTGGTCCGAAAGAAGTGGATTTCCATTGGCGATTACTACCCCTCGGATCCTCATTGGGTTGTGTATTCTCCGTTGATTCTTCCGTGGTCGTTTACGTCTTTCACTTGTCGACTCATATTCAGTTTTATACGGATAAATATGTTTAAAGAACTTAGCGTTATCTAACTCAATTACCATATTCACATGAATTTCAGGATTATCAGACTTGTGAACCAAAAACCGATGTGCCCTTCTTTGTTCACAACATATCCAATAAATATACAATCCACTATTTTGGGTCCAATTTTCACCCTTTTGGGTAAAGAAACCTCTACCTTGGCTAGACATCCCCACACTTTGAAATATTTGAAGTCGGGTTTCCTTCCTTTCCATAACTCATATGGAATCGATTGTGTTTTGTTTCGGGGTACCTTATTGAGTATCTTGTTAGCCGTAAGGATGACTTCCTCTCACAGGTTTCGCAGTGAACCAGAGCTGATTATCAAGGCATTCATTATTTCCTTTAATGTTCTATTCTTTTGTTCCGCCAAACCATTTGATTGTAGTGTATAGGGTGCAGTAGTTTGATGAATAATACCATATTCCAAACATATCTCTGCAAAAGGAGATTCATATTCTCCACCCCTATCACTCAGAATCATTTTTATTTTTAGATTCAATTGATTCTCTACTTCAATTTTGTATTGCTTAAATGCATCAATTGCTTCATCCTTACTATTAAGCAAATATACATAAGAAAATCGAGTGCAATCATCAATAAAAGTTATAAAATACTTTTCCCACCATGAGATGGTGTCGACTTCATTTCGCATATATCTGTGTGAATTAAATCTAAAGGATTTGAATTCCTGTCAATAAACTTGTAAGGATGTTTAACTAACTTACTTTCCACACAAATTTCGCATTTCGATTTATCGCATTTGAAATCAGGCAATACTTCTAAAGTAATCAATTTTCGCAAGGCTTTGTAATTTACATGTCCCAAACGGGCATGCCATAAATCATTTCTCCAATAAGTATATAGAAGTAGAGTTCTTATTAATACTGTCAATAATCATTACATTCAGTTTGAAGAGGCCCTCAGTGAGGTTGCCCTTTCCTAAGAACATCTCATTCTTACTTATTAGAGCTTTGTCACTAACTAGGACACACTTAAACTCATTCTTAATGAGTAGTGCGGCAGAAACTAAATTCTTCTTAATAGTAGGAACGTGCAGAACGTTATTCAAAGTCAACACCTTGCCAGATGTCATTTTCAACATTACTTTCCCAGTTCCTGTAATCCTTGTTGTTTCTGTGTTCCCCATGAACAAATCTTTCTCGAACTCAGCAGGAGTGTACATTGCAAAGGCTTCTTTCGTAGAGCAAATATGTCGAGTGGCACCTGAGTCGAGAAACCACTTCTTGGGATTTCCAACTAAGTTGCACTCCAAGATCAATGCATAGAGGTCATTTGCATCTTCCACTTTTCCACCATGTTTGCTTGACTTTTGCCTTTGTCATTGTCTATGTCTTTTCATGGAGCACGATAGTCGGAAGACTTATGACCAGCCTTACCACAGTTGTAACAGTTGCCCTTGAATTTCTTTTTGGCCTGTTTTGACTTCTGTCCGTTGGACTTCTTTCTCTTCTTGCCTTTGGTAGAAGTTTCTTCAACAATATTAACTCCAATTATTGTTGAACTCTTACGAGACTTCTTTTTTACGATTTTGTTATCTTCCTCAATCTTGAGCCGAATCACAAGATCTTCAAGCTTCATTTTCTTACGTTTGTGCTTTAAATAATTCTTGAAGTCGTTCCACGAAGGAGATAACTTCTTGATCATTGCAGCCACTTGAAAAGCTTCATTTACTACCATATCCTCAGCAATCAGATCATGGAAAATAAGTTGAAGTTCCTGCACTTGTGATCCAACAGTTTTACTATCTGACATTTTATAGTCTAAAAATTTTACAACCACAAACTTTTTTAAGCATGCATCTTTTGTCTTATATTTCTTCTCAAGTGCATCCCATAATTCTTTCGAAGTTGTCATTGCACTATAGACATTATATATTCCTCTAAAGCACTCAGAATGTAGCCCTTACATAGGAAGTCTACCTGTTTCTATGCTTCAATAATCATGAATTTTTCTCTGTCTGACATTTCAGCAGTAGGCACCGGAGTTTCCTCACTGTTAAATTTCTGCAGACCAAGAGTGGTAAGCCAGAAAAATACCTGTTGCTGCCATCCTTTGAAATTCACACCCGAGAATTTTCCCGATTTCTCTACTGGTGGTACAACAGTTCGAGTTGGTGCAGCAAAAGCCACTATAACATTGTTGTTTGCCAATTTTGATAAACAAAAATTGATACAGACTTAGTAAACAATAACTCAAATTGCAAACTTAATAGGAGTATAAAACAACAAAGGTTTTTGTCTCCACCAGAAACACAGATTAAAAATTAATAAAATAATTTCCTTAAGATTGTTGCCCAATCTATGTCTAAAACAAAATCACTGGTTTAAACAAACTTTGCAGAAACACGAAATTACCAAAGTTTAATGAACTAGTGAAAAAACAGAAGAACAAAAATTAATTCACAAAACTAAAATCTGTAAGACATACCAGAATCTGTAAAATCAGAACAGGAAGAAGATCATGCCCGATGAATGCACAGTGTCACCTTAAGGAAATTATTCTCCTCTAGTATCCGAGGTTTGATTTGGAATATGTCCACCCAGGATAGAATGATCTTTATCACCAATGTATTGATACCCAAAATGCTAGTGTCAGCGAGCAACTCAATGACAGTAAAGTATACGAAAAATATTTGTGCAGAAGAAGAGGAAATCATAAATTTTCATAAGTAAAAAGTTTGAATAATAACTGATATTTATAGCTAAGAGGAATTGGTTCCGAAAGGTTGCATCAGAAACCACATGACCATTTCAGAAAGGTTGCAACCTTTCAAACGGTCATGGCTGTTCCTGAAAGTTGCAACCTTTCAGAACAGTCATCTCCAACGACGGGAAATTCAAATAAAATGGGAAAGTAATTTAAATAAAATGGGTCACGTAGATTCGAGTTGGGTCGGAATGTTTCGGTTAATTAATTGAAACGTTTTGTCCATTTAATTAATTAAATAAATAACTAAAACAAAACTTTGTCCAAAAATAATCTTTCGATCGATCATTTTCCAAAGCCAAAGCCGAGCGAGTGACGGCGATGGTGCGAGGGGGTCCCTCTTTCCAACCCTTTTAACAATTAATTGTAGTGTTTCTCTATTTAAACTCTTCTATTTTTCTTTTCGCCACCGATGAGGGAGAAATGCCTTTTTACTAAAGCATAAGAGGAGTATTTTTCAAGTTCCTCTCTTTTCATCTTCCCTCCATTTCCCATTAACTTTTGCTTACAAAAAAAATGCTCAATTTGTAGCAGTTTATTTGTGGAAGTTTTAAAAACCTCTGCTATTAATTTATTTTGTGACGTTTGTTTTAACCCCTACTAAACAAATCTTTTTGTGACAGTTTTATTGAGGAGGTTTGAAAATCGCCACAATTTCATAATATTCATGGCGGTTGTTAACTCCCATAAATTTGTAATCCATTAATTCTAGAGAATATATCAATTTTATATATCTTTTATTTTTTATATATCATAAATATTCATATTTTATGATTTTTGACAAATAGTAATAAAATTTAACTAATACAATATACGTATACGCACAATAACACAAATATTTTAATATGATGTAAGTTTATGACCATATATATATATATATACATATATATATATTATTATATATACATATATATATATTATTATATATACATATATATATATTATTATATATATAACAATACGCTTATAATTATATCTGACAAAAAATAAATCATTGTAATAACTATATTGCGTAATTACTAAACTATGTAATTACTATCTATTAATTACACTATTTTTTATTTTTATGGCCAAACAACACATTACTAAGTCTGATTTTTGCTAGATCATTTTATGTTGATGAGTTAAACATAATTTGAATCCTACTTCTAGTTTTTATTTCTCCGAGTAAATTTACATATTTTAATTTAGATGTCTTATCAATAGTTATATTTATTTGTGTGTGCATTTAACTTTATTTAAGCTCTTATAATATTTAATTTTTAAGATAAAATATTTTAATTACAAATTACTAGTTACTAGAAGTTATAAGGAAACTTTTAACCTAATTAGTTTAACCAAAATCTTAAAAGGCTTACCCTTTTTCCCACAAAATTAAAAATTTCGAAAGGACTAAAATTCCCTCCCAAACAAATTTAAAATCAAAACAAATAAAAGTCCCCCCTTCCCACCACAAAATAAAGTCCCGACTCTCTCTCCCACTTCCCCACTTCCACAATTCGGCAATTCTTAAAAAGCTCTCTCTCTTGTTTTTTTTTCTTAAAAAAAATTATTTTGTTCTTTTGTTCCATCTGAATTTTGTATGTGCATGTGTGATTTTTTTAATTGACTTTTTCTTTGTATGTTTTATAAAGTGGAATTCTCAAAGCGATAAGTGTTTAAAGCATGCAAATTTGATCGTAACAATTTTGTAATTGTAAAGATAATTCTCTGTCACATGAATTTCAGGATTCACACTAGAATTTGAGATATATATATGTATTTTTTATTTTATTGGAAAATAAATATGTACTTTGTAAGTTGTTAAACTTAATGCTGCCATACTTTTATATATTTCAGGATATTTTTTGAATTATCGGTACATTATAAAGAAAATTATATTTGACCTTCAATTGAATGAAAAGAAGCCTCAATTTTATTTTTACGTAGATAAACTAGTGTTTTATTAAATATTGGATCTGTTTGATTCTTATTGACCTATCAAGTTTGTTTTTTCTAATCTGATAATTGAGTTCCAATGTATGTTTATTTCCTAACAAAATAAAGTAACTTAGACAATAATATTTTGCAGATTATTGCTCTATGAATTATTAGTGCCTTCAGCCTTGTAATAGTTTAATACTTGTGTAATCTTACATGCCTTAAGGGAGGATAAAATATAACTATTTCATACAACATAGTTCAATGGGTAGCAAGGTAGGATAGAAATTAACCACATCATTTTACTCCTTTTTGGGTGAGAGCTTAAAATATTTACATTGTCTTTGAATTTATGAGTATGACCTCACTAATAGGTTATTAAGGCCAAATGTTCGTACGAATTTATGTTTTCAATGAATTAAATTTTAAATTTTCTTTTTGTATGAAGGCGTACAAGGATATGTATATATCAATATTTGTTTATCTGATTACGTATACAATTTTTATGGTTTCAGGCTTTCAGCCTAGTGATGATGAAGATCGAGATTACTTCACCTTGACAAAAAAAGGAATGGCACCAATTCAAGTCACCAAATAATGCATAGTACTTCTTTTTAATATTTATTTAATATGGAGCTATTTTAGATTTTAAGTTGTATCACTCAAGTTGTTGTACATGAGTTTTTATTACAGATTTGTATTATGTAATATGATTTACAATAAATATTTAGAAAGTATTTATATGTATTATTACAAAGGCTTGATGTAAAATATTTTTTTAATATAAATATAACAATTTGTGGCGGTCACAAACCTCCACAAATTAGATTTTGTGAATATTCAAATCATTTCGTGGCAATTTTAAACCCATGCAAACATATTTTTAAAATATATTAAAAAGAATATGCTGGGGTTGCAAACCATCACAAATTGACTTAAAAAAACCTCCACAAATTAAAAAGTAATATTGTGGCGGTCGTCATGGAGGTTTCTTAAAACTGCCACAAATATGCTCGTGGCACAGGTAATTGTAGCGTTTTTAAAAACCGCCGCAATTCTCATTCCGAGGGTCAAAAACTGCCTCAAATTGACAAAATAACCCCAATATGTGTATGAATGTTCTTTCAAATATATATATATATATATATATATATATGTGTGTGTGTGTGTGTGTGTGTAAAATTTTTGAAGGGGTGTGATTTGATTCAAGCTCGCTCGCAATCAAAATACATTAACTTAGTTATATTTAGTAAGTTCAAAAGTTATCCATGGCAAAAAAGGTATCTCGTCCGTTGCTTGCATATATTGTGTTCAAGATTGTATCCTTATTTGGTTGCATATCTAATTTAGTCGATATCTTTGGTCTTACTAATCTCTTTTTGCCTTCTCTTTTTACTTGCATGAACTTTGGAGCAAAATTGGAGTCTTAATTATGGACTCTCGCAAAAATAAAGTTGCATGGACTCGATATCAGCATACCCATATATGTAGTCTTCACTATATCTTAGACTACTCGAATGGCAACGAAAGCAAGCAAAACTCATTTGGTGTCGCTTATATTGCATCTTATATTATTATTATTTAGCATTTATTTATTTTAACTTGCTTATGCATGTGTTATGGATATTGTGTTAATTTTTGTTTTCATAATAGCTAACAAGAGGTAGTTAATTGGGTTTGAGAACTTTTATTTTAGTTCTAGTTACTAATGGTTTTCTTTAACATGTATAATATTAAGTTTTATTTCTAAAAAATATTTTTTTTAAAAGAGGAACCAACAACTATTTAACTTCAAAAGTATCATTTTTCCAAATATACTCATCTCCATGAGCGGCAAATTGATTTCGTTAAGCAAGACCTTTTTTTAATCTACTATAAATACAAAAGAGTTTTCAAATGTTAAAATGTTTTCCAACTTACTTACTTGACTTTTCAAATTCTTTTAGCACTCACTTTCTTTTAAAATTAATTAACCTAAGTTTGGCCGGTTAACTATTTTTAACAGACCTTAAAGGATGCCTTACCCCCCCCCCCCCACTCCCCCCTTCCCTTTAGGATAAATTAGAACCATTACCTAGAATCACATTAGGTTAAGTAGACTTTAATATAGAGTTAATTTAAAACTAAAACATATAAACCTAACAAAATCCGCATTCATCTAATTCCCATTTTTCTTTCCCACTAATTTATATTATTTTTCTCTGAAATACAAATTTTCATTAGAGAAATAGTTCACAAAATAGAATATAGAATGCCTCACAAGTTCTACCATGAACGTACTAGTCATGTCTAAAATGTTACCAAACGCGTCATTGGTGTTGAAGTCAACAAGCAGGTTCATAACAAGATCTTAAGAAAGAGGATCCATGTGAGGATTGAGCACGTCCAGCAGTCTCGATGCACCGAAGAAGTCAAAGAAAGGATTAAGAAGAATGGTGTGGTTAATAATTTCATTTATGGTTTATACTTGGGTTTTTGTGTGCGTCTTAAGCATTTGTTAGTAGATGTGATGGTGAATTTGCTTGGATTTAGAAGGAAATAGTTTTTTGGAGCAGTTGGTACTAAAATGTGCAACAACAGTGATTTTTGGTGTTTGACGGCTCGACCTACGAGCCGTAGAATAGTGTACGAGCCGTAGGAATAAGTCGTGGTTTTGAAGAGTTAATTTCTGGAGCTAAGTGTAAAACGACGGAACCTACTAATGAGTCGTAGTCCCTTCAGTAGCGGATCCAGAAATTTCGCTAAGGGTGTTCAACCTTTAAACAGTCGATAATTTTTTTTTCAGCGTAGTGGGTACACAAAACATTTTTTTTTACCGATGAGTAACCTGCACAAAAAAATTCTGTGTTTTTTTGTTTAAAAAGAGACCGATGAGTAACCTGCACAAAAATTTCTGTGTTTTTTTGTTTAAAAAGAGATTTGTATTATAAATACAGCTAGTAGGAATCGAACCCTAGACCTCCATGAGGTGAACGAGTGTGCCTACCACTGGACCATCTGCCTTTGCTTTTTCAAAGAGTGTTCAATTAATAAATATCCACATATTAGACTCTATTTTGTCTATGTACCCGATATAATTTTTCGACGAAGGGTGTTCATCTGACCACCCTTACTAGGCTGTAGCTCCGCCCCTGAGTCCCTTCTACGAGTCATACCCATGAGTCTTAGAAAGGTTCAGAGAAGTTGAGCTCCAATACTTGGTTGACGAGATGACAAGACGGTTCGTACTAAGTTCTACAGGTCATAGAACATAATCCGTAGAAAATTCCAGAAGAAAGTTGAAGTTGTTAATTTTAATGGATGGTTCCTACAACCGTAGAACGTCCTACAGGCCGTACGATTGAACTATAGTGACCACTGCCTAAAACCAATTTTCCTTAGGTTCCTTTTCCTACTATGTTTAGGATTTGATGTCTATAAATATTAGTTTTATTTTTTTATTTTCGGGTTGTTAGACGATTTGAGACCTTTTGTTTTGGCTCTGAGAATTATCTTGCAAATATTTTTAGCATTCAATTATTAAAGTGTTGGTTTATAAAATTTTCTTTTGTTCATAAATTCAAGATTTCAGACTTCATCAACCTTAATTGTAAGTTCATGATTTATTCTATTAACTATATTATGAATTTCGATCACCGAAGCATGAGTGCTAAATCCACAACTAGGGTTGTGGGAACCATGAGTAATTAACAAAGCAAACCTAATAATTAAGTAATTCTTGAAAAGTATTTATGCATGTATTGTTGATCTCTTCGTTTTGAATGTATTTTCATGGTGCGCAACATTATAACTCGTCTTATTCCTACTTGACCGACCAAGGAAGTAATGAATGGGAAGAGAGATTAAACGATGGAGATTTAGCGTTGATAATCCGCTATCTAATAGCCTAACCCAAATATGTGAGGGCTAATCTAGGGTCAAGGGTAAGGGTTAGTAAAACATACACCTGTAGACCGACCAAATTGTGTGGTGAAATTTCCTACTTGGATGACCAATCACTTAGGAGATACCTAACTTACCGACTTTGCATGTCAAACACTATTAAAGAGTTACTATTATAAAGGTTTACTGCATTAAGAACTTGTGCGAAACACATATATCCTAGTTTTATCTCATGTTGATCTTGCAAACTGCGAATCATGTTACTTGGTTGCTTGTTATGAAACATTAATCAATCATTTTTTTGTTTACAAAACTCCCCTTTTTATGGACATAATCTAGCTAAAAGTATAATTTGACAACAACTGCGTATACTTCTTTAGGGAGGTGTAATTTAGGCATATTAGTGGTGCATGATGATATGTGGCATGAATGACATAATTGTGCATTGTTTGTCATCATAAAAAAGGGAGAAGTTGTTGAAAAATAGGACAATATGTATGTAGTTTTGATGATTGACAAAGTGAACCTGATTTACTACTTTTTGTCTTATGCATACTTACCAAATGAATCAAAAACCAGGTCCCCAAGACGCGAAATGGATAGCTTGTACAAATATGAAAGATTGCAACAAAAGAAAATAAATAAATTGCATAAATAAAAGAGCAAAAGAAAAGAGAAATAAATAGCTCAAATAAAGGACCAAAAGAGGAAAGAAATAAAGAAATAAAGAGCACAAGTCCAAAGAGGAGTCAAAGTTTCCTTATAAGATGAAACTTCTTTTAAGGAAGGAAATCCGAAATTTCCTTATAGGAAGTCAAGTCTTATTTTAACTAAAAATCCTAGTTAGTGATATACTATATATATATATATATATATAAGACATGAAGACCATTGAGAGCCGCACCTATTACATATCCACAAAATTCATTATCTTGAGAGCGATAGTCATTGGAGAAAAACTACAGGGCTTCGTCACAGCAACACTGAAACTTTCTTAACAAGTTGTGTTCGAGTCTATACTATAGAATATTAAAGTTTGATTAGTTAAAGACTAGAGTTGTTGGTTTTTGTTGAGTTCACTAGTTGAAGTAAATTGATGAGTTATTTTGTGTGATGTTTGGGCAGTTAAAGGCTAGGGTTATTAGTCTTTATTGAGTTGTTCTAGGGTTATTATTGAGTTGTAATAATTTCTAGATCGAAGTGAGTAGTTGTGTGGGTGAGGTTTGTAACAAGAATCGAGTTTTACTTCTTGAAGAGTAGTTATAATAGTTAGAGTAATTGTTTAGTTGAAGTACTAGAGTTAGCCCCTTAACTTACATAGATGAGTTGTAATCTAAAACATTGCTCTTGAGAAGTTAGTGGAGATTTGTGGTTGAAATCCTACACAGTGTAGGTCATAATTTTTACTCCATTGAGCAAATAGTTTTTCACGATAAATTTGTGTCTTGTTAATTTTATTTCTCTCATGCTTAATGCGTCTATAGGAACAAGTTCTGAATACGTGTAGTGGGGTAAAGTAATTCTTTCAATGTCTCTAAATGATGAGGCAACACAACATGTGTGGAATCATTTGGAAGAGCCATTGGCAATCAGAGGACAATCAAGAACCATCAGACACAAGATAAAGCCTTTAGCGGCATTTATATAAAGTACTGATTATAAATATTCATCTTTATTATTGACACTAAATATAATATAATGAAAATTAGTTGATTGACTCTATACCCTTTATTTGTGGTAGTGAAGGTTCAACAAAAGATTAAACAAGTTAATCTCAAAGCTACTCACTGCCTAAGAGAGGTAAATAAAATAGTGGGTCATTTGGCAAAGCTAGAAATGAATAATCAGAATAGCTCTTTTTTATTTTCTACAACATCTTTTGAAGCACACATAATAGAAAAATAAGGGATGCCTATTCACCACAAGGCACCATACCACAACAATTGAAAGAAAGTGTTGAAGGAAAATTATGTCTAAGTACATTGTTTAATCTTTTGATGTACCTTAGTTCCTTTATAAATTAGTGGAAGAGCAGGGTCTCACTTATGTATGTTGGATATGACAAAATGTAAATAGGAAGAGTCGTCGTCCTGTGTTAGTTGTTAGGTTTGCATATAACCTACACACATGATAAGATGAGCCTATACTCTCTATCAATGGGGATGCCAAATCGTAGTCCTCCTCTTATAGCATGTCTCTTAAGAGGGAAGAAAAAAAACTAGTCATGCAAATCCTTGAGAGTTGTGATTTTGGAGCGAAACACGGATTGAATGTCCTAATTGACAAATCTTTTGTGTTCGTCTCCAAAAATGATATGATTGAAATGCATGACTTAATTCAAGATTTGGGTAGATATGTGGTTAGAATGCAAAAAGATTCAGGAGAGCAGAGCAGACTATGGGATGTTGAAGATATCAAAAAAGTGATGGTCAACAATACTGTAAGTAGCCTAAACAATGCAATACTATTCAATTTCTAGTCTTCATCTTTTACTTTTTATTTAAAAGATGAAAATAGTTGGTACTATCTCAATTACAACTTCGTTCTATCACAACATGAATAACTTTTCGATTTGACTCTAAAGAACTTGTCAAAAATTGTATTACTTGAAATTAGAAATACATAATTAATTGCATAAAGTATTTCTCTTAAGCGACATCTTTCTTTAACTAATATTGAACCTTAAATTTGATTCAATGAGAGTAAGATATTTTGGATTTATTTCTAATGCGTTAAGGATATTTTTGACCTTTTACATTTCTTATTACACTTTTACTTAGTTTCTCAACATGTAATTTTGATTTAAAATAAATTAAATCAATTGATAATTTCACACAAAATATTGTGTTAGACTCTCATAATCTGAATGGTGTTACTCATTTTTCGTGTAAGGGAAGAAATTAAACACAAAAGTCATTTGTTTATCCTAGACAACATTCTCATTCTTTCTGTGTTCTGACTAGCAGTATTTGCCGTCTCTGCGAAAGCTAAATCTCAGCTACTCCGAAAGGCTGATGCAAACACTAGACTTCATGGGAATGCCAACTTTGGAGTATTTGGATTTGTCAAACTGTAGTAATCTTGAAGAGGTTCCACGTTCCTTGGGATGTTTAAGAAAACTCATTTGGTTAAATTTGTATCATTGTGAATGTCTAAAGAGTTTTCCATGTGTTAATGTGGAACCTCTTAGATTTCTACGATATTGCTCTAGTTTAGAAAAATTTCCAGAAATCCTCGGAAGAATGAAGCCAGAGTTAGAGATCAAGATGAGCTGCTCTGGAATAAGGGAAATACCATCATCTATTATTGAACAACACACTTGTCGACTTACAGAGCTAAAGATGAGTTCTATGCAAAACCTTGTTTCTCTTCCAAGCAGCATTGTAAGTTGAAAGGTTTGGTGAAGTTAAATTTGTGGGCGTGATCAAAACTTGAAAGTTTGTGAGAAGAGATAGGTGATTTAGAAAAATTGGAGAAGCTTGATGCCAACTTTAATCTCACAACCTCCGTCTTCCATTGTCCGGTTGAACAAGCTAAAACTGCTAACTTTTGCAAAGCAAAAATCAGAAGCTAGAGTGTACTTTGTGTTCCCTCGGGTCAATGAAGGGTTATTCTCATTAAAGCATCTGGATCTTAGTGACTGCAATTTAATAGATGGAGGACTTCTAGAAGACGTTGAATCCTTATCCTCTTTGGAAATATTGAATCTCAGTGGTAATAATTTTGAGCATTTTCCTCTAAGCATAGTCTAACTTGGTGCTCTTCAATACTTGGACTTATCGGCTTAAAGAGTTGCCAGGTTTCATGGGGATGCAAAACTTGGAGACTTTGGATCTCTCTCACTGCAATTTAATAGATGGAGGACTTGTCGAAGACATTGGATGCTTATCCTCATTGAAAGTGTTGGATCTCAGTGGAAATAATTTTGAGCATTTGCCTCAAAGGATAGCCCAGCTTGGTGCTCTTCAAAACTTGTACTTATCAGATTGCAAGAGGTTTACACAGCTTCCAGAATTTCTATAGCGATTAGATACAATATGTGCAGATTGGAGTAATCATTTGATTTGTAAATCGTTGTTTTAGAATATCTCATCATTGCAAAATGACATCTCTGATTCACAGTCCTTGTCACTAAGAGTGTTTACAAGTTGCGCAAATAATATCCCAAGTTGGTTCCACCATCAAGGAATGGATACAAGGGTATCAGTCAATTTTCCTGAGAATTGGTATGTATCGGATAACTTCTTGGGATTTTCTATATGTTATTCTGGCAAATTAATTGACATCAGAACTCAGTTGATTCCCTTATGTGTTGATGGGAAGTTGTCGATGCCCCAAAAACTTGCCTTATCTAACCATTCAGAGTGTCTTCAAGAATCTAAGATACATTTTTTCTTGGTACCTATTGCCTGCTTATGGGATGTGTCTAATGCGAATGGTAAAACACCAAATGACTATGAGATTATTAGTTTTTTTTTTGGAGAAATGAATCCTTTTATACTTCGATTGTTGTATAAAGATGAATCTGAGCTTCACATTGGGATAAGGAGGATCAGATATGAACATCATGAAGAGACCAATTGCTCTTATAAGAGACAAAGGTCACAAGAAATGCCAGTCTCTTCAATAACGTTGCAGCTATTCCCCACAAGCCCGAGATTTTAGATTTAATGTACGTATACACCTCATGAAATTGTGTTCTCTCTTTATATATAAATTTCTTCTTCTTATTCTTTCTTTCCCCTATTGGCAGGAGCTCATCAATGTGTGTTGTACATATCAACAGTGAGTTTGATTCTCCACCTTGTGTCGAGCCATCATTAGTCAGATATGTATCTAAACTTGTCTGTCTTTGCTGTGTTATATTTTCCCAAGATAGTGATTGATCCATGGTGAAGTTGAGGTTCGTCCTCGTTCATAATTTCTTTTGGACTAAAATACCTAGTTTAATAATGAAATGAATCCACAGTTTTTCTTTTACAGATGAATGTGCTCAAAGCAAGAAACCTTTGCCAAAAGTGGATGGGTGAAAGAAGGCGTTGGAACTTTTAGCAAGTGGACTAAAGGGAATCCAAATGTAGTCTCTATTGATGTCTACTGTCAAATGTACACACACTGTTTGATTTTTTTATCAAACAGTTGTGTGACATAATAGAGATTTAGAATTAGAGTTTGCAAATGAGATTAATTGTTAGTACTTCCTTTGTTCAAATTGGTCAATCGGAATCTAAACTTCTTTGGCATTTCTGTGTCATATTTGAGTGTCAAGCCCCTGTCACTGCCAAAAGTGGCATACTTCTCAACTTAATATGTACCATCATTCCTTCAAATCCTTGGCACTCTGTATGTATATTAAACAATCCTTCTATTTATGTTATTATTCTTATATATATGAAGGTCTTCAGATACGTTGGAGTTGTGGATGTGTCACCAGAAAAGGGGTCATCTAGCTGCAAAGATCTAGGGTGACTTTGGTACGGTTTTCCAATTTTCTCATGTTTGGTTCGCTTTAATGTTTGGAAATTGGAACTGTTATCGGGGTATTGTCCTAGTTTGGCTGTAGGGGTCGGGTACTAGATCAATTATCGGGCTTGATTCGGTTCATAAATTATTTTCCTAAAGAGTATATTTTAGTCTCAAGCGAAAAAATAAAAAATATTTTTCATTCATCAACCAAACATTAAAAAATATTTTCTACTCACTAACCAAAAATGAGAAAATAAGTTAGAAATCCACTTATTATTCAAGAAAACATTTTTCATGGAAAACATTTTCCTTCATACCAAACACACCCATAGTATGTAACATTACACATTTGCACAACTCTAAGCATTGGTAACATAATTACATTCACAACTTAAAGATATGCAAACTCTATTAGTGCGTGGTTGGGTGCTGAAGTATTCTATGTGATGAATCTTGAAGAATTTGATAATCATAAGGCTGAATATGAAGGAAGAAGATGAATTCTTAGACTCATAAGAGAGAATAGAGTAAGGTATTGAGTTGTTTAGCATTGCACATAGATGAGACCGAAAGGAGATTCTATGAACTGATGCTATGAGATCGAAAGAAGATTAGTGTCATTAATGATGACCCAGCCTATCCATGAATGTTCATCACTATAGAGCAACACAATTACCCCTATGTGATATCGATTTCCAATCCTCACACCCCTAGATTACTTGTTAGTACTTATTTGATTTTCTGAAATTCTAGTTTAATGGTGACTATTGATAACCAAACCTTTTTGTAAATTTGGTGGAATCATCCACCAACTTTTTCTTATTACTACAAATATGACTATACATTCTAAGGTTTTGATAGAATTCTCCGCGCTATATCATTCTCTGTGGAATTCAATCCCGACTCTTTGTTGGGTATTTTTATTGACAATGACCGCTTACTCTTTTGATAAGTTTTGAAGAGTAGTTTAAGTATTATTAGAGATTGATGGAAAAATGGAAATAAATAGTCCTAAATTTCCCTTCTCGGTTCCAAGAATGAAGTTGCAAAAAATAAGAGGTTTTTGGGACACTGTTGCATAAAACTCCGACTAACCCCGCTATACCAGCATCTCCATAGCGGCCCACCCGCTATATTGAAGCAACACCCGTTGTAGTGTCTTGTACAGAGACAAAGACTCGTAAATCCTTCTTCAAGCCCCTATTTGGAAACACACATTCAAATCTTGACATTCTAAGCTAACCTCTTTACGTCAAGTTCGATACCAATAGTTTTACTCACCCCAATTTGGTTATGAAAGGCCCTATTGATTCCTTAATGTCCCTATGGATTCCTTAATGCCTTAGCTACTAGGAAACACAATCCAAGCTTAGATATACTACCCTGTCTATTCCCAAATTGCCCTAGACCTTGCCTCACTCAGATTCCATCGTAACCTAGAATTTTTAAGTCACTACGAAAAAGGTTTTATAGCCCAATTCTTTCACCATTGGCCTCCCCATAACGACTGAAATGGGTTGTTACAAAAATTAAAAATGCTTTCCCTCGCGCATAGATGTTTGATGAATAGATAGCCCTGAACAAAATACTTGATCAGATGGTGTTGTTGTCTTCCCACACTACTGTGGTGTATCTGGTTAGTATTGTCTGAGCAATCATAAATTTAGTTAAAATTACACTACTTATTTGTATTTCATCATGCTAATTACCTATCTTCTTTTGAATGACACCAAAAGGGGAAAATTAGTTACATTGTACATAAGTGGTGCATGATGATATGTGGCATGAATGAAATAATTTTGCATTGTTTGTCATCATCAAAAGGAGAGAAATTGTTGAAAAATGGGATAGT
Source organism: Solanum commersonii (assembly GCA_029007595.1). Classification (NCBI taxonomy): domain Eukaryota; kingdom Viridiplantae; phylum Streptophyta; class Magnoliopsida; order Solanales; family Solanaceae; genus Solanum; species Solanum commersonii. Next base: position 507,818 of record JAJTWQ010000077.1, read on the forward strand.
ATGTATGTAGTTTTGATGATTGACAAAGTGAACCTTATTTTTTTTTTTTTTTTTGTCTTATGCATACTTACCAGGTGAATCATCAACTAGGTCCCCAAGACGCGAATGCAAATAGCTTGTACAAATATGGAAGATTGCAGCAAGGGAACAAATAAATTGTAGAAATAAAAGTGCGTAAAAGAAAAGAAATAAATAGCTCAAATAAAGGATCAAAAAAGGAAAGGAATAAACAAATAAAGAGCAAAAGTAAAGTTCAAAGAGGATTCAAAGTTTCCTAATAAGATGAAACTTTTTTTAAAGATGAAAATCCTAAATTTCCTTATCTTCAGTGTGTGTGTGTATATATATATATATTATATCTCGAGAGAAATAGTCATTGGAGCAAAATTGCAGGACTTTGTCACAACAATATTGGAACCTGTTTCACGAGTTGTGTTTGAGTCTATACTATTAAGTACTGAAGTTTGATTAGTTGAAGACGAGAGCTATTGGTCTTTGTTGAGCTCACCAGTTGGAGTAACTTGATGAATTATTTTGTGTGATGTTTGGGTTGTTAAAGGCTATGGCTACTCTTTATTGAGTTGTTCTACGATTATTATTGAGTTGTATTGAAGTTAGTAGTTGTGTGAGTGAGGTTTGTAACAAGAAGCCAGTTTTACTTCTTTGAGAATAGTTAAAACATTTCAAGTTAACTGTTTAATTGAACTAGAGTTAGTCCTTAAATTGTTGAGTTATAATCTAAAATAGTTCTTTCAATGTTTGTAAAAGATGAGGCAACACAACATGTGTTGAATCATTTTGAAGAGTTGTTGGCAATCAGAAGACAATCAAGAACGATCTAGTAGCATTTATATATAAAGTGTTAGTTATAAATATCCATATTTATTATTGACATTAAATATAATATAGTGACAACTATTTTATTATCGCTAAATCTTTTATAATTGCAGTGAAAGTTCAACAAAAGATTAAACAAGTTAATCTCAACGCTACTCACTGCCTAAGAGAGGCAAATAAAGTAGTGGGTCATTTGGCAAAGCTAGAAATGAATAATCAGAATAGCTCATTTTTATTTTCTACAGCATCTTTCGAAGCACACATAATGGGAAAATAAGGGATGGCAATTCACCACAAGGCACCAAACCAGAACAATTGAAACAAGTGTTAAAAGGAAAATTATGTCCATCTTTTTTCTAATATTTTGATGTATCTTAGTTCCATTATAAATTAGTGTAAAAGCAAGGTTTCCTTTATTTATGTTGGATATGACAAAATGTAAATAAGAACAGTCGTCATCCTATGTTAGTCGTTAGGTTTTGCATATATCCTATTCACCTGACCCTCTATATAAGATGAGTTTATACTCTCTAGCGATGGGGAGGCAAAGTCATAGTCCTCCTCTTATGTTTATTTTTTATTTATTTTTTGAATGAAATATTCAAGGTGGGAGTCAATGACAAAGCCCTGTGATGACATGCTAGTACAAAGTGTGGGATTGACTTTAATTACAAAAGGAACTTATAAATTTTCCTATGTCAAAACTATTGAATCCCTTTTACCTGTAGAATTTTATGATACATTCTAAAGGTTTATACTTTATGGTTTGAAATGTGCGTGTACTTTTCCATTTTTCTGGAAACATTACTAATTTATAATAATAGATAGTTGGTAATCTTTGGGTGAAATATTTACAAGATATTTTTGAATTTAAATAATAATAATAATAATATAACATATTTTTTCAAATTCAACTATAGGTTGATAATATGTTACCCTACTACTGATAAATATACAACTCAGATTAACATACAAGTGATCTAGTCATATAGTGTTCAACAAAATAGGGAGTAGAGAATACTATGATCACAAAATAAACAACAATTGAAGCCGAATTTCATTCAAATCCTTTTTATTTAGAATATACACTAAATCCGTAAGAAAAAGCATTACAATATCAATAAGACAATCTCTCAAAAGAGAAACACCAATTGATTACACAGTTCAAATGAGACAAGATGCAATATCATGCAATTATTGTAAAGTCAAACGTGTTTTAGTAGTGAAGGAGGAGGAGATGATGTGTAATGATAACCATGAGATTTCAATGGTAGTGGAGGTGGGTTGTAGTACTAGGGTTGCCGACCAAAGGGTAATGGGAAAAATGGGAATGTAGGTAGTCGCGGCAATGGAATAATTGGGAGTGAAGGTAGTCGTGGCAATGGAATAATTGGGAGTGGAGGTAGTCGTGGAAATGGTGGAATGAATATTTGAAATGGAGGAGGCGGGGACTTAACTGGAGGTGGTGTAAGTGGAGAAGGTGGTGGAGGTGGCGATGAAGGAGGGGGGGAGTTTATTAAAGGTGGTGGAGGAGTACAATTAGGTGGTGGAGGTGGAGTTCGCAACCAGGGAAATGGTATTGGAAACGGGAAAAAAGATGGTGGGGGAGGAGATTTATTTTTGCAAGGCGGCGGTGGAGATTTCGATGAAAGTGGTGGTGGGGATGGAGAAGGTGGAGGTGGAGATGGTGATGGAGATGGAGACTTAATGGGATGGAAGGTGGGATGGAGGAGGCGGGGACTTATTGGACGTGGTGGAGATAGCGATGGGGAGGCGGGGTGGAGGTGGCGATGAAGGAGGGGGGGGGGAGTTTATTAAAGGTGGTGGAGGAGTACAATTAGGTGGCGGAGGTGGAGTTCGCAACCAGGGAAATGGTATTGGAAATGGGAAAAAAGATGGTGGGGGAGGAGATTTATTTTTGCAAGGCGGCGGTGGAGGTTTCGATGAAAGTGGTGGTGGGGATGGAGAAGGTGGTGGAGGTGGAGATGGTGATGGAGGAGGTGGAGACTTAATGGGAGGTGGTGGAGGTGGCGATGGAGGAGGCAGGGACTTAACTGGAGGTGGTGGAGATAGCGATGGGGGAGGCGGGGACTTAACTGGAGGTAGTGGAGATGGAAAACGTGGTGGAGGTAGAGATAGAGATGGAGGCGGAGACTTAACTGGAGGTGGTGGAGATGGAGAACGTGGTGGAGGTGGGGACTTAATGGGAGGTGGTGGAGATGGCGATGGAGGAGGCGGGGACCTAATTGGAGGTGGTGGAGATGGAGAAGGTGGTGGAGGTGGAGATGGCGATGGAGGAGGCGGGGACCTAACTGGAGGTGGTGGAGATGGCGATGGAGGAGGTGGGGACCTAACTGGAGGTGGTGGAGATGCCGATGGAGGAGGCGGGGACCTAACTGGAGGTGGTGGAGATAGCAATGGAGGAGGCGGGGATCTAACTGGAGGTGGTGGAGATGGCAATAGAGGAGGCGGGGACCTAACTGGAGGTGGTGGAGATGGAGAAGGTGGTGGAGGTGGCGATGAAAGAGGTGGGGACTTAACTGGAGGTGGTGGAGATGGAGAAGGTGGTGGAGGTGGAGATGACGATGGGGGAGGCGGGGACTTAACTATAGATGGTGGAGATGGAGAACGTGGTGGAGGTGGAGATGGAGATGGAGGAGGCTGAGACTTAACTGGAGGTGGTGGAGATGGAGAAAGTGGTGGAGGTGGAGATGGCAATGGAGGAGGCGGGGACTTAATGGGAGGTGGTGGAGATGGCGATGGAGGAGGCGGGGACCTAACTGGAGGTGGTGGAGATGGAGAAGGTGGTGGAGGTGGAGATGGCGATGGAGGAGGCGGGGACCTAATTGGAGGTGGTGGAGATGGAGAAGGTGGTGGAGGTGGAGGTGGAGATGGAGATGGAGGAGACATGGACTTAATTGGAGGTGGTGGAGACGGAGAATGTGGTGGAGGTAGAGATGGTAATGGAGGAGAATGAGACTTCACTGGAGGTGGTGGTAATAGAGAAGGTGGTGGAGGTGGAGATGGCAAAGAAGGAGGTGGTGGAGATGGCGATGGAGGAGGTGGGGAGTTTATTAGAGGTGGTGGAGGAGTACAATTAGGTGGTGGAAGTGGAGTTCGAATCCAGGGAAATGGTATTGGAAAAGGGAATAAAGATGGTGGGGGAGGAGATTTATTATTGCAAGGCGGTAGTGGAGGAGGTGGAGGGGATGGAGAAAGTGGTGGAGGTGGAGATGGTGATGGAGGGGATGGAGAATTAACTAGAGGTGGTGGTGGAGGAGATGGGGATGGAGGAGGTGGTGGAGATGGAGAAAGTGGTGGAGGTGGAGATGGAAATACAGGAGGTGGTGGAGATGGTGAAGGTGGTGGAGGTGGAGATGACGATGGGGGAGGTGGGTAATTAACTGGAGGTGGTGGAGATGAAGATGGTCCAGTGATAGGTGCAATCAATGGTGGTGATGGCAACGGAGATAGAGATGGAGATGGTCCATCAATAGGTGGAATCAATGATGGTGATGACAACGGAGATGGAGATGGTCCATCAGTAGGTTCAATCAATGGTAGTGATGGCAATGGAGATGGAGATGATCCTTCGATAGGTGGAATCAATGGTGGTAATGGCAATAGAGATGGAGATGGAGATGGTCCATCGATAGGTGAAATCAATAGTGGTGATGGAGATGGAGATGGTCCATCGGTAGGTGAAATCAATGGTGGTGATGGCAACGGATATGGAGATGGAGATGGACCATCGATAGGTTCAATCAATGGTGGTGATGGCAATGAAGATGGAGATGGTTCATCGATAGGTGGAATCAATGGTGGTGATGGCAACAGAGATGGAGATGGAAATGGTCCATCGATAGGTGAAATCAATGGTGGTGATGGCAACGGTAATGGAGATGGAGATGGTTCATCGGTAGGTGAAATCAATGGTGGTGATGGCAACAGATATGGAGATAGAGATGGACCATCGATAGGTTCAATCAATGGTGGTGATGGCAATGGAGTTGGAAATGGTCCATCGATAGGTGAAATCAATGGTGGTGATGACAACGGAGATGGAGATGGTCCATCAGTAGGTGCAATCAATGGTGGTGATGGAAATGAAGATGGAGATGGAGATAGAGATGGTCCATCGGTAGGTGCAATCAATGGTGGTGATGGAACCAGAGATGGAGATGGAGATGGTCCATCAGTAGGTGCAATCAATGGTGGTGATGGCAACAGAGATGGGGATGGAGATGGTTCATCGACAGGTGTAGTCAATGGGGGTGATGGAAATGGAGATGGAGATGGAGATGGAGATGGAAGTGGTGGTGGAGGAGGAGGAGAATGGATTGGTGTGGGTGGTGGATTATAGTAATAAGGTGGCGGTGGAGATGGAGAAGGTGGTGGTGGTGGATTATGGTAATAAGATGGCGGTGGAGATGGAGAAGGCGATGGTGGAGGATTATGGTAATAAGGTGGCGATGGAGATGGAGAAGGCGGTGGTGGAGATTCGTAATGATATGTTGGAGGAGGAGAAAGGATTGGTGGTGGTGGTGGTTGTGGATGATGGTAATAATTTGGCGGGGGAGGTGGAGAAGGCGGTGGTGGAGATTTGTAATAATGTGAAGGAGGTGGTGATGGTGATGGAGGTAGAGGTGATTTATAATAGTGATGATGTCGCGGAGGTGGTGGTGGAGGTGATTTATAATAGTGATGATGTCGTGGAGGCGGTGGTGGAGGTGATTTATAATAGTGATGACGTCGTGGAGGAGGTGGCGAAGGCGATTTATAATTCTTACGACGTCGTGGAGGAGGCGATGGAGGCGATTTATAGTAGTAACGACGTCGTGGAGGAGGAGGTGGGGGCGATTTATAATAGTAACGACGTCGTGGAGGAGGTGATCGTTGCCTATAATGGTATGACAAAGATGATGATGAATCAATGTGGGGCTTATAATCAGCTGCTACACTAATGACTATCAAGCAAAAGGCAAAAGCATAAACAAGAAGGGGCCATTGCCTCAACTTTGATGGTGTTCCCATATTGGAGCTAAATTAGTTTGTTGTTCTTGCAACATTGGTGGAAGAATTAGCTCTTTATATAGCAAGAGACCCAAACAATTGATAAAGACAAGTTTATTTTTTTGTAAAGAAGAAAAAAACTGGCTCAAAACATTTAGAAAAACAAGTACAAACTGGCCAAATAATTTTTGAAAAAAACAAACTAAGCATATAGAATCTCATCTTAATTATTATGAAATAGATTCCTACTAAACTATGGGTTTTGTTCATGGTAGACCATGAATTAGTCAAGATCATGTATCATTGTTTTGTATTTGCATTTTACATATGTATTTGCATTTTACATATGAATTTGTTTTTTTCAAAATTTAAGTTATAGATCCAAATTCTTGAAAATCTTTTGACTTTAGGTTATCTTTTGTAAATTGGATTTCTTCGTCATACATGAGAATTTTTTCGTCAAGAGAAAAAGCAGAGGAAACCAATTCCAAACAAATGATTGCAACTAACTCATTGCTATGTTTATTTTATTTAGTGTATGCCATCTTGAATTTGTTTTTTTACGTCCGATGTTCGATATGTGTCCAAAACTCGAACTCGAGATCATTGATTAAGGGAGGAGCAACCCTATCCATTGCACCACATTTTGAATCGGTTCTTGTCTATACACTATTATTCTAAAATCTATCCAAAACACGATGTTTGTTTAAACTTTATTTTTCAATTCAAAAATGACATTAGAAATAAGGAAAAACTACCTAATTACACAAATATTGTAACCGTGCATAAGTATGAATCCACTGTATAATTTGAAAAAATTACATATTGTCTCTCACTAATTTATAATTTGGTACTAGATTGATACATGATTCTTTCATATTTTAAGTCAAATACATGTATCAAAGACACTAGATGCATTTTGAAATACAAATACACAAGGAGAGAGTTGAGCGAGAGAATCAACATATATCTTTTGATACTAGATACATTTTGAAACAAATACATAGGGGTAAAGGTGAGCAAGAGAGTAAGTGTGTATCCTAGATACATGTGAATCACGATTAGATATGGTGTATCTAGAACAAATTATACTTAATTTGACCTGCATGTATCTGAAATACATGTATCTGAGTTTACCATTTATATGTATTTGACAAAATAAATATGATGTAGAAGGTAAATTTGAAAACAAAAAAAGGCACATAATTAGGCCCTAATCTTGTGAATTTTGATTTGTTTTCTCTAGAAACAATTTTTACTTTTTAGGTGTTTCATTGATTCAGGGTGTGTACCGTTTAAGGAAAAATATTTTCTATTATTTTCATGTTCAGTTGATAAAAAAAATTTGAAAAACTTATTCTCTAGGATATTAATTTTTTTAAATAAAAAAAATATTTTTTCTAATAAAAGTAAGGAAAACAAGTTTCACCAATGTTGTTCCACATTGATTGTGCCCCTCCTCACTCGTTTTACACACCTTATTTTCATTTCAAATCTACTATTTCCTATCCCCCCCCCCCCCCCCCCCCAAATTATTTATTTAGATTATACACAGATTCTTTAATGATAATTTGTTTATAATTACATACTGAATACAAGTAAATAAATAAATAAAAAGATTACTTATTTGAGGAATTTCAATTCCTACATAATTAGTTATAGAGGAATTTATGAATATGAGTAATGATTATTTGAAAAAAACGATACAATTGAATTTATTCTGAGGTTAAGAACATATGGATTGATTTCAATTATAAATTAGAGATTTATTAGATTAGAGATTCCGGTGTGAATATTATTCTTTGTGGATCTGCCATAGAAGAAAAACTAATGAAGAAAAAAGACTGAGAATGTTAATATAATGTCTTGTGTATCAAAAAACCAACTTTTATAAATGAATAACTTAATTATTTATAGGCGACAAATAGAATACTTCAACCAATGAAAATGTTTTGTGTTGTCTTTTTAGCACACACAAGTGTATGTGATCGCAAGTAATAAGTGAATACTTGTACAATTTGATTTATCGATTTCATAACGACTTAATTACAGAAAAGTCATCAATTTCTTTATTTTATTTATTATAATTAGTGTTGTTCGGTTTTAGAGAGTTTATTTTGATGATTTATTCTATTTATGAATTCGACAAAAATAATAATAGTAAAGATGATTGAGTAGCAAAAGTTGTTCACAGAGGGATTAAGACATGCAATTGCGCAGACCGTTTGTGTAATTCTATCCCATCTAATTATAGTTGTTAAGCATGTGTAAGATATCTAATGATTGTTGAATCACGGGATTGATAATATGTTCATGGTCTCTCTAGCCTCTAACATTTTTTTCCAAATTGACCTGATCACACCAACATAATTGAGCAGGGATATGATAATCAATCCAAATACATTTATATATCTTCATGTATCTAATCCAAGTGGGCAAACTAGTGTCATTTTAGCCGCTAATCCATCCGAAGATGAACCCAACCCTCCTTAACCCACGTTCTATTTCTAACTTTCTTCTCTTGTTTCGCTAGCAATTATCCATTTATTTTATGGATCGTGAAGCCACAAAATAGTTGAGTATATGATTTTAAAAAAAAAAACTTATTTTGAGACAATTTTTTTTTTCATAAAACAATAATTATTTTGAAATGAAGAAAATATCAACTTTTTTGAATTATTTAACTTATAAGTAGTGTTGATAAACTTTTATTTTTGTCTTGAGACTAAACCATTTTTCTTTTAAAAAAAAAATTCTGATCCAAAAATTAACCTCAATAATTGATCTAGGACCCGACCTTGACACTCAAACTAGGACAAGACCTCGATGACCATTCCAAAATCCGACCCTAAAATTTGACCCAAGAAAAAAATTTAAAAACATTTTAAAAAAAAAAAAAAATTGACGCGGGGGTGGAGGGTTGGGAGGGTAGGGGTTGGCATAAAAAATGATAATTTTTTTTTAATAAATAAAAATTAATGGGGGTGGCTTGGGTGGGGATGGGAGGAGGGGGAGGTAGAGGTGAGGTTGGCAAAAAACATGATTCTTTTTTTAATTTAAAATATTTCCCATTAAAAATTGTTTTTGACCGGAATGGCCTGGATGGAGAGGGGGGGAGGGGGTAAGGTCAGGGGTAGAAGTGGCGTAAAAATGAAAAAAAAATTCAATTTGAAATATTTTCCAATTTTTTTTTTTTTTTAATGGTGTCTTAATACATCTAGTGTCAACTATTGGATATCCAATAAGGGATACTATACTTTTTGCCAATAAAAATGGTAATTGAAGTCGTAACTCTGTTAATGGACATGAAAAGAAGTAAATATTGTAACTATTGTAACTAGGAGGGGCAAACACGTAAATTAAGACTGATATGAAAGTTGAAATCGGATTAGATTAAAATGAATAAAATATTTAATTTGATCTTATTTAACACATAAAAAATTGATTAATTGATCAGTATTCATGTTATTTATGATTTTAGAAATAATTAGGTAAAAACACAAAATAAAAATCAAAATAAGTTTAAATTAGTATTTTAAAAGGCAGGGCGTGAGGTGGGGCGTTTTACTTAGCATAGGGCGAGGCGTATGCCTCGAGGACGTAAGCTATGGATCTTTAAATAATTTTTAATTTACAATATATAGTATAATAATATATTAACACAAAATTATAAAAATGCATCAATAATTTAAAATAATTACAAACATGATCAGGAAACTCATAGAAAATAAAACTTCTAACATTATTATTAGAACTGTCAATATGGGCTGGCCCACCCTATCTGGGCTAACCCATACAGACTTTGCAATTTGACGGGCCAGGTCGGGTAGGCCCATTTTTATGTGGGCCAGAAAATGGTCGGCCCAGCCCAGAAGTGTGTGGGCTACGGGCTTTACCGGGCCAGCCCTCTTTTCTTAAAAGTATATTTTTAATAATTTTTTAAATTAAATTATAATTTTAAAATATTATCATAAATATCGACTAGTGTTGCTACTTGTTAATCAAATACACAAATAAAATTATCTATATATTATTTATTAAGTTTGATTTCAAGTGAAAATATAAATAGCTAAATAGAAATATTAACCTAATTGTTTTCCAATGATCATAATAAAACACAAAAACTATGATAATATTCCGTAGGCTATGGCCTATGTAGTGATTCCCTAGAAATTTTAGGAACTTTATTTTATGTAGTACATATTTTATAAACTATTTGTATTTAAATTATAATATTTCAAACTTTAAACAGATTTTGAGTGTAGAATCATGTTATTTTTAATACTCTATTTTATTTTTATTTGGCCCACGGGCCGACCCTATCCATATTTCTCAAGTTCCACAAATCGACAGACTTATTCAAGCCGGGCTAAAAAACCCTTTTCTTAAATGAGCTCCAAAAATCATAGCACAACCCTATCAAATTACGGGTTAGACCAGGCCGGCCCAACGGGCCTAGCCCATATTGACGACTCTATTTATTATACAAGTATAAATAATCTAATATCTTAACTTCATACTATTAAAAGGATCATTATTTCTATATATATATATATATTATCATACTATACAACTTACCCCTTAAAAGAAAATAATCAAAAAAAACTTATTATTATTATAATAAAAATCACTCCACCATGAATAAAGATAAAATTACATTTAAATAGCTAAATAAAATATGAAAATTTTGAGGCATATGACAAAAACATAAAGATCAATGATAAGTGAAAAAGTAAAATTTCGCTATGTATTTTTAAAAGAAATGTCCTCACAGTGTTACCAAATAATAAATATGTGATAGTACAACTTGTTATCTGAGTTACTCTCAAGAATCTTATTTCTATAGATTAAAAACTATTAAGTATCATTCATTTATTCAAGAATTATGAGAGTCAACAATGTTAACTAAAGAATTTAATTAACACATAATTTGTGTAAAATCTATTAGGTAAGCCCCGAACGTTGGGCGTGCTTAGGACGTACAATCGGACGCCTAGGACGTAAGTCTTATAGAACTAAATCTCATACTTGAGTCTTGCTAGAGCCCTGCCTTAAGGCAAGTACTGAGGCGAGTCTCAACAAAGTCTTTTAAAACACTAGTTTAAACTCTGAGAATTCATAAAGCAAGGAATTATAAAAAATAAAAAATAACAAGCAAAAGACAAATGAGTGTTGACCATATGGATATTCATATTTTCTGTCTAAATATCCATATTTAGTAGATAGCATGGACGATATTCATATTTAATCCATTTTAAATAATTAGTTATCCAACCCATATTTAATATTAATGAGTCGAACGAATGATTACATGTTTTTAAAACCATTTTATGAGCCTTAATTGGAACCATAGAAATCCAAAACTATGGTATTATCAATTACACAGAGTTTACATCTTTCTATGAACAGAATTCTAAATTTAGATTTATAAATCCCATTTAATATATATTATATTAAATATTATACTACTAATATATATTATATTATATTACATTTAAGCCTTTTCCCATATATCATAAATCTTTAACCAATTAAATTTAAAATTTTAGATCTTTTATGACCTTATATTTTTTCATTATAACCGTAAAGTGATTAAACATTTCAATATTTGGGAATTTTTTCGACGTGTTTCAAACTTTTTTTTACTATTATATTTAATAAACATTGATGTAATGTTGTTAATTGAATATATAAAGTAAATTCCAACTTTGTTTTAAATACATGGCAATCATCCAATACTCCATTGAAAAGTAATGAGGCTATATTTATAAACAGTGTTCATCAATTTGGTCATAACTTCATGATAAAAGGCTACAAGTGTTTACTCTAGCCTTTGCTCTTTCTAATTTTTTAAATATTAAATCTATTAATAAATGCATTCCTTCTTTTTGATATACAAAATTAAATTTTTTCATACTTTTATTTGTAACAACTAAATGAAATTTAAATATCAAATTCTAGTAAACACATATAATATTATCTCATTATAACAATCATAAATTCTCTTGACAATAATATAATAAATTAATTGAACATGACTAAATTTAATATAGTTTTTTATATAATCTTCACTACTCACCATAATATAATTTTTTGACAACGCAGTTATATACTTGGAATTTCCTTCTAAAGTATAATCGATCATAAATCAAATTATTCTCATAAAAATATTTAGAGTGAGGATCATGATTGCCATGTGCTTAAAAAGATAAATTAAAAGGCCAAGATCGTTTTTTACATTTTCAGAATTCATTTTATATTTACTAATTATTATTATTCATTATAAAAAAAAACATGTTAATTTATTAAAATAAAAAGAATTTACGGAAGATAGAATGGGTTTCACAGGGGTATTTATAGTTCGATAACAACAATTTTAGTTCCATAATTTTTATTTTTATTTTTTGAATAATATTATATTATTATCATATTAAATTAATTAATTCAACATGATTAAATTTAATAAAGTGCAGTACGATAAGTTGGTAACCGTAGACTTGCATTAAATTATATATTTGTACTAGCACTGTTTTACTATTTTAATTTATAAACATTTGTCAGTTCTAATCCAACTTATAATTATATTATAAGTCTTTATATTCTCTACCCAATTAAATTTAGAACTTTAGATCTTTTATGAACTTATATTTTATCATTATTATTCGTAATGCGATTAAACATTTTAATATTTGGATATTTTTTTCGACGTGTTTCAAACATTTTTTTACTATCATATTTAATAAACATTTATTTAATGTTAATTGAATTATGGAAATAATATATAGCAAATCTTAGCCTTGTAATTTTGTTTTAAACACGTGGCAATCATCCAATACTCCATTGAAAAGGAATTAGGTTAAATGTACTGGAGTTAATCCTCATTATTAGTATATCTTTTATGGATCCCTTCTATTGATTAGGTTCTAATAAGGGGAAATAATGAAATAATTAACAGGCAAGGAGTTAGGTTTTTGTTTACTTTTACTTATTATAGTTTGAGATTAGCATAACTCTAGCTAATAATAGTTCAGGGAACTATTATTAGAAGCTCTATAGATCTGTATTAATCATTTTTCATAAGCATAATTAAACATATTTTTTTTGCCATATATATATATATATATATAAATATATATATATATATGTATGATATAATAATACATTTTACATTAGCATAATTAAACATATATATATATATATATATATATGTATGTATGTATGTATGTATGTATTAATCATTTTTCATTAGCATAATTAAACATATTATATATATATATGGGGAAAATTTCTTGTTTAAGAGACGCAAAATTCATGAGCTATCTCTGTAGGGTGTTTTCACATTCTGGATCAAACTCGAACAATTTAAAGTTACAATCACTTTTGTACACTTAGGGATCGTTTGATAGAGTATATTAGCAAAAATAATGCATGTCTTAGTTATATGTTGTAACACCTCAGAAATTTTTTGAGCTAAGACTCAAACCATTCTTCGTTGTGATTAAGATTTTACCGAGGAATTTACATTTTTTTAACTGTTAAGGTCACTAGATGTAGCACCTTGAATTCCAAAAAGAACTAAAGAGAATTCATTCAAGTCATCCGTAAGTTCTTCTAAGTTTTGGGTCAACTTCAAATGACCATAACTTTTAGCACAAAATGAGTTAGGAGACACCTGAAACATCAAATCGAAGATCTTTGAGTCCTCTTTCTAACGCCACCAAGTTTGCTAAAATTCGAGCTCGGATGAGGGAGATATGACTGTTTGAGTGCAGCCTCTCTAGATAGGGCCTTTCCACCCGAACTAAGGAGGGGTATTTTAGTCTTTTCCTTACCCCACTTAGTCTAAACTTGAATTACATCCAATTAAGGGTCTAAAATTATTATAATAAGTTTCATTCATCCCCAAAGCATTCAGGGTCTTAGAGAGAAGATTCAAGTGGAGCAAAAGTTCAAGGTCTCAAGCGTTCGTGCAAGAAATTAAAGATTTCGCCAAGAACCTAGTTCTTTGAGGTATGTAAATTTCCATAGTGTTGGGTTCATTTACCCACACGCCAATCATGAATTCCTTTTATGAATTTCATTCACAAGAATGAGTATATTTGAGTTCTTGATGAATTCTTGATGAGTTTCTTGAAGTTTGTGATTTATTCTTTAAGTATGAGGTTTCGTTGAGTTCTTGTGATGAGGCTCTTGAGTTTGAGTATTGTTCTTGAGTGATTTAGAGTGTATTTTGTTGTAGTTATGTTGGGTCTAAGAATCCAAAAGAGTTTGAGGGGAATCGTTCGATTCTAGAGGAGTTAGACACAAAATTGAAGTAAGAAAACTCGTCAGAAATCTGGGTAGGGGGTGGGGGACCGTGCCACTTAGTATGCCCCAAACAATCTTTTGTAGTTTAGGGGCTGGCGCCCGGCGCCACTCAGTGCGTCAGGGTCGCCTGCCTCTATTTTTTTCGTCGTTCGTCCCGTCTAAGTTCTTTTTAAGTGTACCTTCACTCCTTTCCGATTCTAACTACTCTAAACTACATCTAATCATCATGAGATACTTCATATCATGAATCATAACTCTTGAATTCATAATTCAAATTCAAGAAAGAGTTAAGAGTAGAGTTCAAGAAAGTCTTTGAGTTAAATTGTGAATCCCTTGAGATCAACTATCAATTTGAGCTAAGTTTTGAGGAAGTAAGTATGAGATTGAGAAGAGTTGTACCCATGAGTTCTATATTTCCATTGAGACCCTTGAGTCGAGTTGTTCATGTTCATAATTCCACATGAACTCCATAAATTGAGTATCTTTGAGAGGAGTAGTATCTCCGAGTTCTAAGTTCTTGAGTATTGAATTCCTAACCCGTTTTAAAACTATATTTCATAATTATGGCTTACCATATGTTATACATAGAGGTCCTTGATTTGAGTCGGTCATACCCATAATTTCGCATGAACCCTATGAGTCGAGCAGTCTTGAGATGAGTAGTATCATTGAGTCCTTGAGTTCTAGAGCTATTGAGTTTTGAGTATTGAGTTCTATATATGGTTAGTGAAAACCTTGAATTGAGTCGATCACGTCCATAAGTTGGCATGAACCCTATTTTGAGAAGTCTTTTACAATTATTTATAATTTGTTTTAAGACTTGAGTAAATGAGGATGAGGATTAGGAAAATTGAATTTCATTTTTCAAAATGAATATATGGGAACAAAGTATTCCCAAGAGTAAATGTTTTTACATTTAAAATGAGAGGAAACTTTGATTTTCAAATGAGTTCATGAGAAGATTTGAGCACTATATCTTTTAAGAGAACCTTTTTGAGTAATAATCTCAAAGTTTGAGGATTGGGAAATATTTTTTTTCAAAACATATGAGCATGAGTTATTGTAACACTCCGGAAACTAGTAGGCTAAACTAGAGCTTGACGTGAGGGTTAGAGTCATAAATATAACTCCTCGTACTTAAAATGAAGGGTTCCGGGTTAGAACGTCAAGGTACGATCCCCAAGGACCAACCAAGGGTCCTCTTCTCCTTGAAGAGGACCCTAGAATCTACCCCAAAACAGTAGACCCATGAAGGGACCCACGCCCCGTAGGAGGGTCCACGCCCAGCGGGTGAGGGTTCGTGGGTCAGAGCCCTAAAATCAAGCCCCAGCAAATAAACCTACGATTAACCAGCAGGCTGCATGGGTCCACCCACAGCTTGTGGGCGTGGTCTCGTGGGTGAGGCAGTGAACTTGTCTTAGGTAGTTAAGTTGGGGATTAAGGGAACTTTTCAGAATTAATTAAGTATTAAGTGACGTAGTTTTATACTAATTTAGGACATCTATATAAAGACTTTAGACCCCTAAATTAAGTCATTCAAATCATTATTTCAACTCACCAAAAAGAACCCAATTCCCTCTCAAATATTCTCTCTCTAGAAAGTGAAGAAGAAAAAGAAGAGAATCAAGCTAGGTTAAAATCCTTCAATCTTCAAAGCTTTGTGAGGGCTTTATATCCAGGGTGTGATAGATTATTCATCCATGGATTCTTTCATCCATGGAGCCCCCTAGAATTCCCCCAATTTGATGAAGAATTCTCCAATTCAAGTTAGGGTTTCTTCAATGTTGTGGGTAATGTTATATGTTGATCCAATTGAGTGGATATTGATTGTTTATGATTAAATTAGTAGTGAATCATGTTATTAAGATGAAATTACATGTTTTCCATGCGTAACCCTAGTCTAATTGATGAAATTGAAGTAATGTGGGTTTTTGGCTTGTGAAGGGAAATTGAGGATGCATAGATAATTTTCTAGAATTGATGACATCTATAGTAATTGTTCAAGAATAAAAGCATGTAGACATGAATTGAATTAGAATAATGTGTATGTGATGGATCATGACTACTAAGACTTGAGATTGAACCTTTATACTGATATATGTTTAGAATCACTTGAGAAAGAAGCATGTGATTAGAATGCCTTGTAATCTAGGTATGTATGACCATTGTAAGAAGTAAAGCTTGGAGAGTAGGGACT
This sequence comes from Solanum commersonii, assembly GCA_029007595.1. NCBI lineage: Eukaryota > Viridiplantae > Streptophyta > Magnoliopsida > Solanales > Solanaceae > Solanum > Solanum commersonii. The sequence continues at coordinate 524,172 of JAJTWQ010000077.1, forward strand.
GTAGTCACGAATGTTGACTTCTAGGGTTTTGAAGGTAAAGTTAATATGATGAATTATGTATGTTAAGGCCCTAACATTGAAGTTGATATGATAATGGTAGACTACTAGCTAGAATTGTTGTGGAAGGACTTTACCCACCTAATCTACCTTAAGTATGATTGAATGTATGAAGTGATAGAATCACTTGAGTTATGATAGTATCCATGTCTAATATAGTAATTCTAGATGTGTTGATTTGATATGAGCCTTGACCCTTAAAAGGGCAAGATATGATATTATGCATGTTTTATGAAAGCTATGTACATGCCTTATGAACACTTTGAGAGTGAAGTGTCTATGATTATGACATGTTGTTGAAATGATATTCTCATATACACACTTATGCATGAATATGATATGATATGAAAGGTTCTCTCACATAGAATGATTCTAGGTCGAAAGGTTTGCTCACCTAAAATGAATCTATATCCAAGGACTATGAAATGTGATGAGGCTTGTGATGATTCCCCCAAAGACCTTTATATGAGAGGATTGTGAGGTGAATTACCTTAGTCATAATTAGATAAACATGATGTGAATACCCATGTCACAATATGAGAAGTGTGTGGTGACTACCTTTAATATATAACTTCTATAGCAAGGCAAGAGGTGAATACCCATTAGCCTTTAAAGTGATATGGAGGCGAATACCTATATCATATTATGATGGACATGGAGGCGATTACCTATGATCCTTATTAAGTGATGTGGAGGCGAATACCTACATTACACCCTAAGATGGATATGGAGGCGAATACCTTTATCTTATTAAAATGAATACGGAGGCGAATACCTATGATTCCTTAAAATGAACATGGAGGCGAATACCTATGATTCATTTAAAGTATTATGTTATGAACTATGAATTATGTGGATTGTAGCTTGAAAGGTCTTCCATGATATGTATGACTTGAGGTGATTCCCTTTGTTTATGAAAGATGAGCTAAATATGAGATCAAAGAGATGATCAATATGTATGATGACTTAAAGTGGTACTTAGCATGGGTGAGATTATGGGGACTTGTCCATGCATTGCACAAGTATGACTTGAAGTTACTTATGAAGTGTTTCTCTTACATGTTGTATGTTTAACTTGGGTTGTTGCTATAATTGCCTCCCTTGATATGTTTGACTGAAGGTGAAGGTTCCCTTGTCTATGAGAATTAAGCTAAGGATGAGATCCAAAGATGGTAAGTATGTTTATGATGGCCTAAAAGTGGTGCTTAGTGTGGATGAGATTATGGGTCTTGTTCATGCATTGTACAAGTATGCTTTGAGGTTACTTGAGATGTAGTTCTCTTATGTTATGAAGATTTAAGTATGGGCTATGCTTATGAATATGTTGTATCTCCTATGTTTATGGATTATGCCTCATGTTGACTAATGCTTCTATTATGTCTATGTTGGAGATTATGCTTATGACTATGTTCATATGCTCTTATGATGTTGTGCTAGCTATCATATTTAGTACATTATTGTACTAACACATACTCTTGCCTACATTCTTATCAAATGTAGGGTCCGGTGATATTGAGTTCCATTCTCGTGGCTAGGTTTCTAGTAGAGAAAGGAGTTGAAGACTTGGTGAGTCCTCATATCATCAAGGATTTGATCACCTTTTCTTTATGTCTTTCATTTGTATGTTTTAGATTTTTGTATGGGCTGTGTCCCAAATACTTTCATGTATTAGATGGTTTGAGGCAAAGTGTTGTAAACTTCTGCTTGCTTTTATAAAAGACTTCGATTGTATGAAAGAAGTTTTAACATTTCTGCACTTTTCTATTATCTTATGATATGATATGATATGATATGCTAATGGGCTTGTATGATACCCCTTCAGGATTGAGTAAGCCTTGTTACATCTAGGGGGTACCCCTGGGTCGTGACAAACTTGGTAATCAGAGCACAAGGTTAAGAATGGTTCTAGGATGTCTCAAACCACAGCTAGTATAGTCTTGTTCATAAATGTGAAGCGCGCCACATTTATGAATAGGAAGCTATTAGATGATTAGGAAATCTCACTTCTTCATTCTCTAAGTCATGCCATAGAGTTTAACTCTAGTAGGTCTTTCCCCTAATCTGTGCCCTATGGTTTTCAGGATATGACTGCCACAAGGGCTAATGCTAGAAAGAATGTGTCACGACCCAAGCCTACACCCCAGACGTAACACGACGTACAAGACTCCGAAGAGCCTCATACAAGCCTCATAGCATTCATAACATAAGAACATAGGAAAATAGTGCGGAATTTAAAACTTTTCTTTACAATCGAAGTCATTTTTGTTGCTCCCAATTGCACACGCAAGTGTACGTGGTAGCGTAAGTAATATAGATTCTTTAAGAAATGAGTTATCGTTCCCAAGGGACTTGTCAATTAACTATTTTTACTATATTATATTGGTCTAATTATTTATTTAAGAGTGTCAAACGAAAAGAAAGAAGGAATAAATAATATAAGATTACTTACAATAGTTGAAAAATCCCAGGGTACTCGCTTTTTGTCTTTTACTTAGGATCATGGGTACTCGCCTCTAGTCCAACTCTAAGGAATATGGGTAATCGCCTCGTATTCTTCTCATTAGAGGTCTTGGCTAATCACCTCTTGACTCATAATTCTCAAAATTTCCTAAAATTAGATTCACTTTAGTTGAGAAATCCTTTCAACCTAAAATCATACAACACTACAAGAAAAACAGTCTCTAAGGAAGGGAAATCTAGTCCCTAGAAATTTATATCTGGTCCCAAATGCGAAGTGGAGACCAGAAAATACTGGTCGCCACTCATTGCAACCGCCTTAGTCATAATTGGTCTTTAGTGACGAAGAGAAAAGGCTGGTCGTTACATGGCATTGGAGACGGGAAAAAATCTTCTCGTGAAATGCTTTTAGAGACAACATATCTGGTCTCAAATAGACCATATATATCTTGGGATTTCAGATCATTAAATCAATTTAGCGACCATCAACAACCTGGTCCTAGAAATCGTTAGAGACGAGAACATTTTGGTGCTTGATTAGTTTAATTTAGAGACGATAGTAACCTCATCCTTGATTAGTTTTAGAGACAATAATGACCTGTTCCTTGATTAGTTTTAGTGATGAGAATGATCTGGTCCTAGATTATGTTTAGAGACAAGAATGATCTGGTCCTTTATTAGTTTTTGAGATGAGAATATTACAGGTCCTAGATTATTCCTTAGAGACGAGACATTTCTGGTCTTAAAATTGTCCTTTAGAGATGAGCAACATTTTTGGCCCTAGATTGAACATCAATGGTCCTAGTTAAATTGATACTACAATAAATAAAGCTCTTTAACAAACACTAAATCTCCACTAAAACTCTCGATTAAAAAATTGATATAGAAATACAAAACAAAGAAGATAGAGATAAAGATTGTGATTAATTATAATAAATTGATTAACATCCCATGATGTTAGTTGCAATATTTTTTTCAAAAAACTTATCTAACATCCGAGTAAGACTATACTATTGAGTTTTGTATAACATTTGTAGAAACCTAATACCAAGCTTGTGCGTTACTTCCAAACTTGTATCTTGACTTGAAACTTCAATCTTCAAAAGCTGCTGGTTCAAGATTTTAAAAAACGATAAATAACTATTGTATACATGTAAATTTCATACTAGAATTATGTCGATCACTCACCCCAAAAGCAGTTCAAATTTCAACAAGTGTTACCTAGAAACATCAACAAAAACTGCAGAACATAAGAAAAAATGATCAGAAAAACATTGAGATGCATATATCAAGAATCCAAATACTATTTGTGCATAGAGAATTTAATAAATAAAGAGGCAATCCAAGAATGCAGCACTGCAGACTGCTGCATCTCTGTATATAAATGTACCAGTGCTCCTGTATTGGATGTAAATATTTTTCCTGCTAGTTAAGTGGCAGTGCCACAAGTCTCTGTAGACACTTTTTGATAAAGTAATATATTTCTTTGTTCAGCAAAAATTAAATAATGCTGTAGTGCAGAACATGGAGAAGAAAGGCACGTTGGTTTGTTTACAGTTATGATAGAAACAGTGAGAAGAAGGGCACTCTATATCAGAACCTGAATTCTGTACAGAGTTTTGTTTATTGCGAGAACAGAGACCACATTGATGACCTTGAGAATCTGATTTCACTAAACGTCCTTATTTTTAATGTGCTATAAACGAGACGTTGAGACTATACCCTGTAGTACCGCTTTTTTTTCAGTGGTATAGTTGCCTAAAACTACTGTTATTCTACTAGCTAAGGTCTTGTGGAATTTTCGAACAAGAACCTCTCTACTTAATGAGTTCTTAGAGGCTAAGTATTGTACTGGAACTCATCCAGTTGGAAATAAATGGAGATCTGGACAATCGCATATGTGGAAAAGGATGATGGAGGTTAAAAAATATTATGATCATCACATACTCTGGAAAATTGCTAAGGAAAATTGCTCTTTCTGGAGGGATAACTGGACGGGAAAAGGCCCCCTCTGTAACCTCCTTAGTCATCAGCAAATCTCTAAGAATATCAAAGTCTAGGACTGCATTGAAAATGAAATATCGAATATGCCAAAACTGATGGATATAATTTCTTCTCACATTGCCGAGCACATTCAAGGAATAAAAATTCATGGTGCACACAAAGACGCCTCAGTTTGGACCCTTGAAGACACAGGCAAATTTACATGTAAATCAGCTTGGAGAAGCCTAAGGAAATTTAAAATGATTTCTTTAACTTCTATGAAGAACTGGCATCCTAAAACTCTCTTTTAAAGTTTCTTTTTTATTTTACGAATGTTATCAAATTGTTTACCTACTGATGATAAACTTTGCAGGTTCAAAATACATGGCTCGTCTAGATGCCATTGTTGCAGAGTGCACAAAAATGAAAACATTGAACACATTATTAGAGAAGGAGACATGGCAAAGGAAGTGTGGCAGTTTTTCGCAAGAAGCTGTGGTATCAACAACAATAACACACATATCAGATCCACTTTGATTAACTTGTGGGTGCACAAATCAAAATACAAAGTACATGACGATTCTACAATGTTTTCCTAATGGTTAATGTTTGTGCAATCCCATATCGACTCAAAGCAGCAATTGCCAGGGAAAAAGGTTATGGGGAATGCACTAACCCCATTCCATAGTTTCTCATGGCTGCTTAATTATACATGCATTCAGAAAAACCTTGAACAGCCCAGCCAAAATGACATCAGTTTCTACTTTCTAAGGACATTACGAATACTTCTGCTCGATCAAGTTTAAATTCTAAGACAATCAGAACAAGAAAACTTGTAGAGATGAGGATGGATTCAACCAAATCTAGTTTCTATCTTTTAGCTAGAAAGTATTAGCTACCATCCTTTTTTGCCAGAATTAGTCTAACTAGAAAGTGACTATATGCAAATCAACAAAGTAAACTAAAAATTTAGGTATTTGTTGCTTACTTGGTCAATAAAAAAGTAGAGGTCATTCAGTTGAAACAAAAGATGTCGCAGGTTGAACATGTGACTGTTGAGCAGCGAAGAGTTCCTTCATTTTCATTATTTCTTTCATCTCATTTTCTAAGGTAGACAAGTGATCGTTCAAGGATTTGTTTTCCTCATTCAAGAATTTGTTTTCTTCATTCAAGGATTTGTTATCCTTTCGAGATGAACGTAGAGCAGAAAATAGTTCAGCCTTTGAAGAAGTTCCACCTTTTAAATCGTTCGCCTTTACTCCACCCCCAAATTCAAATACATGGCTACGAGTTTGAGGTCCACAACATTTTTCAACAATCTCTATGCTAGGTAGAGATGGATCTGCTTGAACAATTTCTTGGAGTTGAGCCTACGAAATATATAAAAGAACATTTTCTATCAAAACACATAACAATTTCAAGTAATAAACATATTGAATTTACCAAACAGACATGTTTTTCAATTGCTTCAGGTTCAACAAGCTTGTTATCTTTCTTACGAGTCTCAAAGAAAATGGTTGCCAAATCTGGTGGATTGCCATCTTTCCCTCCCTTTACATCAAAGGCAAACATGTCAAAGAACTCAAACCTTGTAAATATTCCATTTATGAATTAGTTTCATGATAATACCTTTTGATCAATAATCTCTCGAATAGGCTTGCTACCAATATGATGAAGCATCATCAACTTAGCTCTATTTGCTGCATTCCTACTGCTTCTTGCTTGAATACAAAATTGTCTTAGTCGGTAGAATTTACTTTGTTTGGAAAGAAAGAAACTAGAAGATTTTCCAAAAGAAACAAATGCAAGATTGAGGTACTGTTGCAATCTGTTACTGGAAATCATCCTAGAAATCCATCAGAATGGGAATTCACTCATCCCTTCAATGCTACTGCTGCAACAATTTACAGAACTACTTCTAACATTACTACCTCTATTTTACAAAGTTCAACAAAGAGAGATTGAGGTATATGTGGAGCAGTCTATACCAAACGGATGATGCAGCAATTCAAAGAACAATTACTATTTCAGCAACATGGATCAACAACTGGATATATTTGGTGCTAATGAGGTAAATCAAGTAGTAGAAAAGAGTGAAAAATATACTATTAAATCATTAGGCATACTTGGAAACTTTCAGAAGAAAAATGTTCCTTTACTAACCATTCCCATTCTTTTTTGTCTACTTCCCTTGGAATAATCCTAAGAGACTGTTGAATAGGCTTATCCTTCACATATTTTGCATGCAAGTGTCCTCTCCATTTGTTCCATAACTCATTCATCCATCCCAAGATACGATCAAGATGATCATTCATGTCAACACTCTCAAATTTATGCTACAATAATCAATCCATGAGTTCGAGTTATTAATAAGGAAAAAGTATCAGGAATGGATGTCAAAATGAAAAAGAGCTCTGTTCTAGTAGAATAAACAAATGTTCCAATAGAAAAAGAATTGCAGTTGCACATTTACTTATTTCAGTAACTCATAATAATTCCAGTAGCAGCAAATGTTCCAGTAGAAAGAGAGCTTTGCATCTTCTACATCTACCTTTTATTTTTCATCTCTTAGAGAAAAACAAAATCCAGTGATTCACATACATTTGAATGCAGTAGCACATGTGAAATGTGAAAATTATTCGACAAAAAAATCTATATTTGAATCACATATAAATTTGTTACCTCAATGACTGTTATATGGACAAGAATACTTAGATGTATCAAATAACAATAAAGAAGTTGAATCAGGTGACATTTGTTACCTCAATAGCTTCCAACATATGATTCAACCTTTCTTGCTTAATATCATTCCAAGATGATACTCCCAATGGACATATATTACGATCACGAATAATTTTTCCCAAATGCCTCGAAAACAATTTTCTATTTTTTCCAATCGTTCGATTATTGTAAAAGGCTACTTTCAACTTTTGTCCAATTACAAGTGCAACAACTTCTTTACACATGTTGCTCCCTTAAACTCTTCTTACCTTTTTTGAATTAGGTGAACCTACAGTTTCATAATTTGGTAAAGACTAGCGATCAAATTCAGTTCTATAAACTAATAACATAACATATGTATTAAGAATATCATACCTTCTTCAGTTGTTTCGGTGTGTTTCAAAACTTGATCAGTAGATGGAGGCAATGAAATATTGATTTGCTTAGCATGTATTAAATCTCATGTATCATATTATCGACTTAGAACTAAATTTAGTTATCAAGTTACTGATTTATAGGGTTAATTGTATGAGCCGAGTTACACACTTCTAGCCGCCTACTCCAGTTAGCTATCTAACTACATTGTTGAGCGGGGATAAACAGACTAACTGCCGAGCATTTATATTTCATCCTATTTCGTAACCAAGAAAGTTGTTCATCCGGGCGTCACTCCTGAACACAAATCACCTCAATTAAATGGATCAATCGAGCTCTCTATATTCTCTGGTCTATCTAACCCCTCCTCTCTCGATTTTAGATTAGACAATAGATTTATCTCTAGATAGCCAGTCAAGAAATACTAAAACAAGAATATAGAAGTAACTTATAATGACAACCATGAATTAATTCATAAACCTTAAATATTCAACATTCAATCTGTAGCTACAGCCCCAGAACAATGGCGTTTAGCCACTAATCTCTAAAAAAAGAAAGAAGAAGAAAAGAACGCTAAAAAGTATTGACGACTTTTTACTTGATGCCCTCTGATTGATCTCCTATAATTGAATGCCTCTAATAATTATTTCTATGGACTATTTATAGATATAGTAAACCTTAAATAAAATAATTGAGTCCAAAGCAAATTAGGAATTCAAAACCAAACAGAGTTGGATTTCCATACAGTGGTTTGCCGCCTCAAACTCTTTGCTCTCTTCAGAATTTGGCACGTGGCAGCAACTTGCAATTCAATTAGAATTCTGCCGATCTTTTCCATATATGTAAATATTAATATAATATTCAATTTAATCCATTAAACTGTCTGCTTGATTTGCTTCTTCAACCTTCCATCTTTAATTCGTTTTAGCTCCAAACTTCTTCACCTTTACACCAATTTACTCCTACAAATAAAATACACTATTTAGCACAATTCATAAAATTAATGCTAAAAAAGAATAAATATAGATAATAAATGTGAGGCAAATAATGATTAAAAATATATATTTTTGGCCTCACATCAACACCCCACACTTAAACTTTTGCTCGTCCTCGAGTAAACATTAAAACTCATCTCAAAAGTACTAGGATTGTCATCACTTTGGTTAATACAAACAATTAGGCCATATACCAATTTCAAAACATCATGTACAATTCTCAATCATTATGCAAGACATCCAAATAAACAACAAACCTCTAACCTCCTAAACTCAAGGAAGGACTTTAAACTCATCAAATCTAAGTTTGCTCACCTACTCTCATCAAAGAAAGTTAATAAAATCACCTATCCATCATGAAACAAGTGCCTCACAAGAACAAATAATCCGCACTCTCAATTCAAAAGATTGAATACAAATTAAGGACTTCATATCAAGAACAACTCTCACAGTCACAAATAAAATTCACATGTATGCACAAAGAACCATAGGCTTGCCCATTATGTACATCTCCACTAATTACATGCTTGAATAGAATCAAATAGGACTTTAACGGGTTGTAATGTAGGCTAAGGGATAGGTAGGAAAACTATATAATAGTGACTTACACTTCCTTAATCACTTTGCACTTTAAGACTTCATCACCCATTATTTTCTTCTCTTTATTTTCAACCCTATCTTCAACAATTATTTCACAAGTAATTCTCATCATTTTAAGAATGCTTCAATTTTTTTTTTTTAAAGTTTTCCTTCATAATAGCCACCCTCAACTTACGTATTTTACATACGTTAAGGTGCATGATGTCCTTGGAAGGACCAGGGCCATCATGAGGGTAACTTTGTTTTTTCATGTCACATTCTTTCAAAGAGGGCTTTTTAAACACTTTGTAGCTATCATTGATTACCTTTTCACTCAACCATCCCTTTTCTTCAGAATTAACAATTAGAATAAGTCTATGCTATACTGTTCAAGGAAGCAAGGTGCAAAAACTAGGGATTCAACAAAAGAGTTAAGGGCGAAATATGACTGCCAACAAAAGGCTACATGCTCAAAAGGGCTAGCTAGTGATACATAATATCTGAAAAGGCTAAAATTTACCAGACAAATAAAAAACAGCCTATTACCATCTCCTAAACAGAGCAACACTTTTTATTTTGCTTCAATAATATGCAGGGCAAGTTCTAGACTAAGATGCAAAACATGGAGTAAACAAATTCTCACCACACATGGCACACGTATCAATCAAGATGGATCAATTCCACTTCTAAGAGAGAAATGATCATAACAAACTACAAAATAAAATAAATTATATACAAAGTCACAACCATGAGCTTAGGTGTCAAAGAGTCTGCATTTTTTTTATCAAGCATTCAGAAGAAAGTACTATTAAAAAATTAGACCTAAATAGCAAGTATCACACCACTCAAAAGGGTCTTTTCTTTTCTCTCAAAAAAATAAAAAATTATTCCTAAAAAATTAAAAGACACTTGGTTCAAAGGGACTATCCTTAGGAAAAGAACCAAAAATAAAAGCCAAGGAACCCATCCTAAAAAAATAAAAGACTCAATAAAACAATAAAAACTAGGAATTTATTCCTCCACCCCACACTTAAAAAGATGTTTTGTCCCTAAAGCATCAAATAAAATTTAAAACAAGGGTTAGAAAAACTCCTTGAGGACTTTAGGCCTAGCTAGTAGCATGTTCTCTTTATTTTCATCAAGGGTCGTACGCACCCCACACTTAAGCTCAAACGTGCTCCTTAGCTCCAACTTTTGGATACTCAGAATTCTCCAAAACCTGTAAAAACAACACAAAAAAATGACACAAAAAAAGAAGTTACACTATAAATTGGGTTGCCTCCCAATAAGCGCCTAATTTAACGTCGCGGCACGACACAAATAAATTCACCACTTTTCTTTCCACTTTGAACTTATAAATTTTACCCCTAACTTTGCATCTATTTTTCTGCTTCTCTCAAGGGGAGGTGGTATAAAGATAAAGGAACCAAGTAATTTATGTCGCATCTTGCACTTCTTGGCCCTTAAGTGAGGAATGTCGTTTTGTCTACGTGGATTAAAGAACTTTAGAATGTAGGGGCCTTGTTCTTCATCAATACACTCATCCATTAGTTCAAATTTTATAGAAAAGTGTTTTGAATGAGATTCAAGTTGCCTCAACTCCAAAGCAGCATTTTTTTACAACATTCTCACTTTTATACTCTTTCTCAACATTGATATTAAGGAATAAGGTATAGTTGAATGGTTGGAATTCCTCTTTTTGCTCCACTAGTTGGTCATCATCCACAACAATTAATAATTGGGCATCAGACGCCTCAATCTTTTTGTTCAAGTGAGCCTCTAAGTCATGAATATCTGAGCCAAATTGATCTATTTCTTGTGTGAGCTCAACTCTTCCTTCAATAAGTTGGCTTGTCATGTATGTCAGACCATTATGGATAGACTCATGAAACTTTAGAAGTTGAGTTTGTTCTTGTAGCCAAGATTGGCTCACTATCTCTGCTTCTTCATAGCTTTCTCTTTGTTGGACTGCATGCTCTAAGTCAGTAATTTCTAATTGTATAGCGTCAAGTGCATCTTGCCATTTCGTGATTAGTTTTTGCTCTTCCACACATTCAAACATTTGTTCAGCGATTTTTGAATTAACTTTGTCCAGCATGTCCGTACATTCCATAAGTGAATTTACATTGCGCGCCTCTTGTTTTGCATTCTCCACTTCATCGCCCCTACCAATATCACAAATAACAAAAGAATCATAATAGGGGTTCGAGGGAAGGGAATAAGATTTAGGACAACCATTCCAATGAATATATTGACGACCACATATATCACATAAAGGACATTCATCAACCAACCACGATTTATCCGAATCATCCATATCAATAAGAGTACCAAATTATTCAAGAAATATATATTTGTTAAGAAGAAAAAAAAAAGAAAAAGAAAAAAAAAGCTGAAAAATAACTTATAAAAACAAAACTTAAATAAATAAAAGGAAAAAAATATAACTTAGACAAATAGTTAATTTCTATGTTTCCGGTAGTGGCGCCAAAAACTTGTTGCTCCCAATTGCACACGTAATGGTACGTAGTCGTGTAAGTAATATAGATTCTTTAAGAAATGAGTTATCATTCCCAAGGGACTTGTCAATTAACTATTTTTACTATATTATATTAGTCTAATTATTTATTTAAGACTGTCAAACGAAAAGAAAGCAGGAGTAAAATAATATAAGATTACTTACAATAGTTGGAAAATCCCAGGGCTACAGCATGTATTGAATCTCATGTATCATTTTATTGACTTAGAACTAATTTTAGTTGTCAAGTTACTGATTTACAAGGTTAATTGTATGAGTCGGGTTACACACCTCTAGTCGCCTACTCCAGTTAGCTATCTAACTACATCGTTGAGCGGGGATAAACAGACTAACTGTCGAGCATTTATATATCATCCTGTTTCGTAACCAAGCAAGTTGTTCGTCCGGGCGTCACTCCTGAACACAAATCACCTCAATTAAATGGATCGATCGAGCTCTCTATATTCTCTGGTCTATCTAACTCCTCCTCTCTCGATTTTAAGATTAAACAATAGATTTATCTCTAGATGGCCAGTCAAGAAATACTAAAATAAGAATATAGGGGTAACTTATAATGACAACCAAGAATTAATTCATAAACCTTAAATATTCAACATTCAATCCGTAGCTACAGCCCCAGAACAAGGGCGTTTAGCCACTAATCTCTAAAAAAAGAAAGAAGAAGAAAAGAACCCTAAAAAGTATTGACGACTTTTTACTTGATGCCCTCTGATTGATCTCCTATAATTGAATGCCTCTAATAATTATTTCTATGGACCATTTATAGATGTAGTAAACACTAAATAAAATAATTGAGTCCAAAGCAAATTAGGAATTCAAAACCAAACGGAATTGGATTTCCATACAGTGGTTCGCCGCCTCAAACTCTTTGCTCTCTTCAGAATCTGGCACGTGGCAGCAACTTGCAATTCAATTAGAATTCTACCAATCTTTTCCATATATATAAATATTAATATGATATTCAATTTAATCCATTACGCTGCCTACTTGATTTTCTTCTTCAACCTTCCATCTTTAATTCATATTAGCTCCAAAGTTTTTCAACTTTACACTAATTTACTCCTACAAATAAAATACACTAGTTAGCACAATTCATAAAATTAATGCTCAAAAAGGACAAAAATAAATAATAAATGTGAGGCAAATCATTATTAAAAATATATATTTTTGGCCACACATCAATTTTCATAAAAGCAAGCGAAAGTCTTTCTATACTTTGCCTCAAACCATATACAACACTTTGAATAAAACTTTGGGACATAGACCATAGAAAAGCTCTAAACATATAATAAAAGACATAAAGGAAAGAGTGGGTTCGTCCTCGAAACTATGAGGACTCACCAAATCTTCAACTCCTTTCTTCTTAGAAACCTATCTTCCAAGAATAGAACATCAAGTCTCCAAACCGTACACTTTGTGAAAATGTATACATATGGGTTAGCACACAAGAATGTACTAAGAATGATAGCCATGCAAAACCCATGCTTAAAAAGGTCATTTGGTTGAAAACCATGCAATATGCCAATTTTGAGAAACAATATGAACTTTAGTGTAAAAGGCATAAGATACAAGTATACTCATCATAGAAGTCATTACATCACATTAGAACCTTCACCTTAAGTAATCCTAAGCTAAACTTGTGCATTATAAGAATAGCATCCCATACTACTATTCCTGCAAAGTACCACTTTGAGGCCACCTTTGATGAACTTACCATTCTTCATTACTCATATTTAGTCAATACTCATGCATAAGGAACACATACATTTCATAAGTCATGACAAGAAAAGTAACTCATAATACAATCCAAGTAAAGCATGCATCATTACATTAAGCATTTAAGGCAACATTCTCATTAACATCATTCTGAGTACATTCATTTCATTAGACAGTAAATCAACATTCTAATTAGCATCATCATAAGCTCATTCTTTTCATTTAACATTATGACATTGAGAAACACACCATAGCCTTAAAGCCTACTCGTGCAATGCATGAATGACATCCCATACTATCATCCACAACTTCATAGAACTTCTTGAGTAACTATAGTACCTAACTCATATCCTTGATCATAAAACATTAGAACACAAAGGAACAAACCATGAATACTCTCAAAGCCTACTTGTGCAATGCATGGATGGCTTCCCATACTACCACCCACACTAAGTAGTGCAGTCTTGAGAATCCATAGTTCATTATCATTCTTTGTGGGGTAAGCCTTAACCAACATAGACCATGTGAGCAATTCATGAAATTCGGATGTTACCCACACTGAATAAGGGATTCCTACTTGACTAAGGTAGGAATGTTAACATTTATCTTAGGTGGATCCACTAGCTAAAATCTATGTGGGAACATAGTTATGGGATATGAAGATTGCTACTAGATACCCCACCTCAACTCACGGATAAGCATCCATCTCAAAAGATTGTTACTAGATACCCCGCCTCAACTCACGGATGAGCATCCATCTTAATCCATATTCTCTCGGGGCTTAGCATTATTCCACACGGAGTACTAAGCATTCATTACTTTAGTTCATTATTTTGGTAAATGAGATTGTTACTAGATACCCCGCCTCCACTCACGGATAAGCATCCATCTCAAACCCAACATTCATTAAAAATGGGATATAGAGATTGTTACTAGATACCCCGCCTCAACTCACGCATGAGCATCCATATCAACCCAACATTAATTCATTAGATAACTAAGAATCCCCATATTGTTAGAATGACCTTTCACAACATATCATTCTCATTCATTAATGTACAATTGAGAATAGCCTTTCAATCAACATATCATTATTAACATAATCATAGAAACTTCATTCATTCTTCATTCATGAGTGTGTGTATGTGAGAATAACCTTTCAACACCACCACCATTGCATTAAAGTCATGATCACATTACTTTCATTGAAATCACAAAGCATATACATAACATCACGATTATACATCAATTCTTCATACTTTGCCCTTCAAGGCCATGAATCATAATTCACCAACACACCTAGAATACTACAATTTAGGCATGAATAATGACATAATTCAATAAAATAAATCAATATAGACTTAATCTCTTCACATGCTTCTATAATCAATCAATCCCAAAACCACAAATTTACAATTTAGTATTTAGGGGTAATCATGAGTTCATGGGGGAAATCTCATCATAAATCAACATTAATTCCTCAATTAAATCATAATTCATCTTAAAACAATCATTGAAAATGTTTTGATGTTGAACCCATGACTTAGATTGATACCCTAACTTTTGGGGGATTTCGGAAATTTTGAAATCATCTTTTGAAGGGGCTCCTTGGATGGAAACTAACCAAGGATGAAGACTACCATACCTTTATTGAATAAACTCCACGAAATTGAGTGAGAAAGATGAACTCTTGTACTCCAAACCTTGACTTCTTCTTCTCCAATGGTGGTTTCTAGAGAGAGAATTATTTGGAGAGGAGGTGGTTTCTATTTTTGGGTTTTTGGGAATATTGATTTGTAAAAGGGTGTTTAATAGTTTAAAAAGCCTTAAATACCTCTAATTAATCAAAATAAATTGATCCCTAACTAATCTAACCACCCTAGGAATTTACCACATTGCCCCTTAGTTGGCCGAGATTGGATAGCTTTTGCAGTGGTGGCCCAAGCCCATGACCCACAGATCGTGGGTCCACACGCACCCCATCCTGCAGGTCCGTGGGTGGGGTCTGCAACTTTTCATCTTGTCCCTTAACTGACGAAGCCTCTTCCACGAGGCGTGGAGGGACCTACGCCCCGTAGGTCCGATCCGTGGGTTATGAAATTGGGCAGTTTTTAGGTTCTTGGGGAGCTTTGGGGGTTAGACTTTAGGGTCCTCCTCAAGGACCCTTAGTTGGTCCTTGGGGAGGTTGTACCTTGATGTTTAACCCCTCAACCTAAACTCAGGAACTCATTTTACAACATAAAACCTCACATCAACTCAACAACACACTCCTTAGGCTCTAGTTTCACCTACTCATTTTCTGAGTGTCACGACCCAAGCCTAGGGCCTAGGCGTGACATGGAAAATGAGGAACCCGAAGGAACCCCAAACAAGCCTCTCAAACTTGTCATCACACTTCATCGGTCGCGGAAGTACATTCAACATTAAATAACGGGAATTAGGGACTAAGGGCAAACCATTTCAAAATAACATCATAGAATAAGAGTCAAACTCATTTACAAAATACTTGTCCAACGCACACCTCTACATACATAGATAGGATGGGGGCCATGACATACTATCGGCTCCCCTCATAGTCAAAATACAATTGCAAGCTAAAGTCTCAAAACATAGGAGTAGGAAACATAACATAGCCCTCGAATCATTGAGGACTCACCAACAAACTCGGATAAGCACCGTACTAGCCACGTGGATGGAGAGAAGGATCAAGAGTAGCTCCGGTCCCTACATGGTGACATCATGTAGGCAAAATATGCGTTAGTACTTTGGAATGTACTAAGTATGCGGGGTGCAATACAACAATAGACAAGGACACAATCGAAATGCAAGAAATAGTTCCATAGGCATAATGAATAACAATATGAGGATGCATGATCAAAGTGAAGTCAAAACATGTTTAAGTAAATCTATACTAATAGTAGATATCATATGTGTGTGCATAATCCACCAATCTATAACCCCAACTTAGGATGGGGATGCCGTTCACAGGACACCATTTGGTGGCAAGGTATAAACCCCTCACATGGTTGATGTTGGTCACACCCCAAGCATCCTAGGTGGTGAGGTATAAACCCCTCACATGGTTGATGTTGGTCACACCCCAAGCATCCTAGGTGGTGAGGTATAAACCCCTCACATGGTTATCCGATTCTTTTTGGACCGGGCATGGTCATGCAACACTTTATATAGGAAATTCACATTAGGCTCTAATGCAATCTCATGTATGGAATGAACATATACACAAACTTAGTTTCTCATCAACACATCTCTGGAATGCCATATATCTCATAACTCAAGCCTTAAAGCATCAATTCATTAATTCTCCATAATTGGACATTTTGTCAAACACCTTGAAGGCATGTAATGGGGTCAAAGAGCATGTAAAATAGGGTAGTAATTATGCAGCAAAATCAGTGAACAACCTGCAACAACGCCTTTTAACAGCCACAAGACCACATGAAAAAATCTCCACATCAATTCCAAGTTTAGATTCAAGTTCTAGAGTCACAACATACTCAAAACAATCACTTTTCATGCTAGAATTCACTGTGCAGGAAATTTATACAAGAAACAAGACTAATTTATGAATCTCAACTTAAACCATGAATTAGTGAGTAGAATAGAGACTAGGCACTAGGCACTATGGGTGGAAGGACCCATGAGTTCAACACCACATACCTTGAGTCTTTATAAAGGTCTTGAGAGTGTCTTCAATGGAAGCTTGGAACTTGGAGCAAGAGTCTCTTCAATCTTGAGGAAGGTTTTGGATTAGGGTTCTTGAGAGAAAAAGTGTCTAAGTATAGGAGAGGTATTTTGGGAAATATTTTAGAGATGGGAATTGAATTAGTGCTATATAGGAAATAAAATATGCCCTTGGAAATATGGGTCCAACACTTAGAAAAAAAAATGAGGCGGATGAACGGTAACTTTGCTCTCTGGAAATTGCATTTCCTGCACGGACAAATTTTACGAAAATAGGCACAACTTCTTCGTCCGAACTCCGAATGAGGTGAAACGAAATGCGTTGGGTAGCTAACTCAAAGGGCTTTCCATGGATATGTTATGGACCACCCAATTATTTGTGTGCTAGGAGATATGACCCTCCAAAGTAGACCCTCGAAAAAGTCTTCATTTGGAAATTTCGGATTTTGATACGGTTGCTCTAAAATTTGGGTTAGACCCTTTTCCCACTCAATTTGACCCCCTAAACAAGAATATGAAGTCGGATTTTTGAAGAAACGAAATAGATTTTTTAGATATAGCTAAAACAAGTTTCCGGTAACTTTTGAAGCACATTTTTAGGAACTTTTTGGGTCGTTTCACTGAGGTTTTACATTATCCCCCTTAGGAACATTCGTCTTTTAATGACACCTTAAACACTTTACGGAATTAAAGACTCAATACACATTATAAACAATGCACAAAACTAGGAGGAAACATCAACTCTATCTCAAACATACTCCATGCAACACAAGAAAGTAGGAACTACATCTACAATCTCATTATGCATGAAAACTTCATCATTTCTCATTTCATTGAAGAAATTTCCTTCTCCAACTCAAAATAGGCTCATCACAACATCATGAAGCAAATTATGCAATTACTCTCAAAAGCACATTTAGGCATGTTCAATAATTCACCTCATGAAGCATAAATGCAACTCATACTATATGCACATCAACATGAGGAACATAAATCATAAAAACTCATTTTCTCATTCAAACATGACTTCACCAAGAACATGCATAACATAAGGAGACCGTGGAAACACATAATCACACATGACCCCAAAACATGAAATAACCCAAAAAGGAACTCTTTGTCTTAAGCTTGAATAGGAATAGAAAGGAAGTGAATGAGGATATTGGGACTTCTCATTGGCCCTTGGCCTCCCAAGTAGCACCCTCACTAAAACCCTTACTAAAAATACTACTCCTCAAAATTTTCATGGAAACAACTCCCTTACTCTCCTATTTTTTAACTTGCCGGTCTAAGATCCCAACCGGTACTTCTAAACTAGGGTGGTTCACCTTAAGCACTCTTGCTCAAAACAACCTCACCAACACCACTCAAGGTGATAATTCAAGTCAACCTAAATCATGAACATCAAGAACACTCCTCGACCTTGCCATCTAAGCACATTATCTCCCCCTTAGGAGCGAGCCTATTCAAACTCCTTTTAAGCATCACTTCTTTCAATTCTAAGGTCGGAGCAAGTCATCACTAAACTTTCACACTCATCACACAAGATGATCCTAAACCAAGGTGAATTACACGTCTACCCTTCTTAGAGGAGTCTATTCACGTCACACATCTAGGTATTTTCGAAACACCTTATTCACCCAAATCTTTCAACAAAACACATAACCATAAAGCAAACCATCTATACCAAAGGATATCATCTAATTTTGTCATACCAAGACTCATCTAGTCACATAGCCACAATTGTCATCACCACTAATCTTTTTATCCCTCGATCCTTGTAGCATGTGCCCTTCAAGTGGTCATATCCTAAAGACCATCGGATAAGGAATAAGAGAGAGACCTTATAAAGTTAAACTCTTTAACACAACTTGAAGAATGAAGAAGTGAGATTTTCCTAACAACCAATAGCCTCCTATTCATAAATATGACGCGCTTCACACTATGAACAAGACTCTACTAGATGTGGTTTGAAACATCCTAAAACCATCCCAAAATCTTGTGCTCTGATACCATGTTTGTCATGACCTGAGCCTACACCCCGAACGTAACACGGCGTACAAAACTCCGAAGAGCCTCATACAAGACTCATAGCATTTATAACAAAATAACATAGGAAAATTGTGGGGTATTTAAAACATTTCGTACAATCGAAGTCATTTTCATAAAAGCAAGCGAAAGTCTTTCTATACTTTGTTTCAACCATCTACAACACTTTGAATAAAACTTTGGGACATAAACCATACAAAAGCTCTAAACATATAATAAAAGACATAAAGGAAATAATGGGTTCGTCCTCGAAACTATGAGGACTCACCAAATCTTCAACTTCTTGCTCCTTAGAAACCTATCTTCCAAGAATAGAACATCAAGTCTGCAAACCCTACACTTTGTGAAAATGCAGAAATATGGGTTACACAAAAATGTACTAAGTATGATAGTCATGCAAAAACCATACTTAAAAAAGGACATTTGGTTGAAAACCATGCATTATGCCAATTTTGAGAAACAACATGAACTTTAGTATAAAAGGCATAAGATACAAGTATAGTCATCATATAAGACATTACATCACATTAGAAGTTTCACCTTAAGTAACCCTAAGCTATACTTGTGCAATATAAGAATAGCATCCCATACCACTATTCCTACAAAGTACCACTTTGAGGCCACCTTTTGAACTTACCATTCTTCATTACTCATATTTAGTCAATACTCATGCATAAGGAACACATACATTTCATAAGTCATGACAAGGAAAGTAACTCATAATACAATCCAAGTAAAGCATGCATCATTACATTAAGCATTTAAGGCAACATTCTCAATAGCATCATTCTAAGCACATTCATTTCATTAGACATTAAATCAACATTCTCATTAGTATCATCATAGGCTTATTCATTTTATTTAACATTATGACATTGAGAAATACACCATAGCCCTATTAAAGCCTACTCGTGCAATGCGTGAATGGCATCCATACTACCACCCACACTTCATAGAGCTTCTTGAGTAACTATAGTACCTAACTCATATCCTTGATCATAAAACATCATAACACAAAGGAGCACACCATGACTACTCTTAAATCCTACTTGTGCAATGCATGGATGGCTTCCCATACTACCACCCACACTAAGTAGTGCATTCTTGAGAAGCCATAGTTCATTATCATTCTTTGTGGGAGTAAGCCTTTACCGACATAGACCATGTGAGCAATTCATGGAATACTGATGTTACCCACACTGAATAAGGGATACCTACTTGCCTAAGGTAGGACCATTAACATTTAGCTTAGGTGGATCCACTAGCTAAAATCTATGTGGGCACATAGTTATGAGACAGGAGACCGCTACTAGATACCCCACCGAACTCACAGATGAGCATCCATTTCAAGAGATTGCTACTAGATACCCACCTCAACTCACGGATGAGCATCCAACTCAATCCATATCCTCTCGGTGGTTAGCATTATTCCCTACGAAGTACTTAACATTCATTACTTTAGTTCATTATTTTGGGATATAAGATTGTTACTAGATACCCCGCCTCAACTCACGGATGAGCATCCATATCAAACACAACATTCATTAAAAATGGAATATAGAGATTGTTACTAGATACCCCACCTCAATTCACGGGTGAGCATCCATATCAACCCAACATTAATTCATTAGATAGCTCATAGATGCAAAGATGAGAATAGCCTTTCAACTAAGAATCCCCATATTGTGAGAAAGACCTTTCACAACATATCATTATCATTCATTACTGTACAATTGAGAATAACTTTCAATCAACACATCATCATTAACATAATCATAGAAACTTCATTCATTCTTCATTCATGAGTATTTGTGTATGTGAGAATAACCTTTCAACAACACCACCATTGCATTAAAGTCATGATCATTACTTTCATTCAAAATCACAAAGCATATACATAGCATCCTAATTATACATCAATTCTTCATACTTTGCCCTTCAAGGCCATGAATCGCAATTCACCAAAACACCTAGAATACTACAATTTAGGCATGAATAATGACATAATTCAATAAACTATATCAATATTGACTTAATCTCTTCACATGCTTCTATAATCAATCAATCCCAAATCATAAATTTACAATTTAGTATTTAGGGGGAATCATGGGTTCATGGCGGGAATTTCATCATAAATCAACATTAATTCCTCAATTCAATCATAATTCATCTTAAAACAATCATTGAAAATGTTTTGAAGTTGAACCCATGACTTAGATTGATACCCTAACTTTTGGGGGATTTTGGAAACTTTGAAATCATCTTTTGAAGGGGCTCCTTGGATGGAAACTAACCAAGGATGAAGACTACCATACCTTGATTGAAGAAACTCCACAAAATTGAGCGATAAAGATGAACTCTTGTACTCCAAACCTTGACTTCTTCTTCTCCAATAGTGGTTTCTAGAGAGAATTATTTGGAGAGGAGGTCGTTTCTATTTTTGGGGTTTTGGGAATAATGTTTTGTAAAAGGGTGTTTAATAGTTTAAAAGCCTTAAATAACTCTAATTAATCAAAATAAACCGACCCCTAACTAATCTAACCACCCTAAGAATTTACCACATTTCCCCTTAGTTGGCAGAGATTGGACAACTTTTGCAATGGTGGCCCACGCCCATGACCCACGGACCATGAGTCCACTCACGACCAATCCTGCAGGTCCATGGATGGGGTTTGCAACTTGTCATCTTGGCCCTTGACTCACGAAGCCTCCCCACGAGGCGTGAAGGGTCCTACGCCCGTAGGTCCCATTTGTGGGTCATAAAATTGGGCGCTTTCTAGATTCTTGGGTGGATTTGGGGGTTAGACTTTAGGGTCCTCCTCAAGGACCCTTAGTTGGTCCTTGTGGGGAGGGGGGCAGTTTACCTTGACGTTTAACCCTTAAACCCCTCAACCTAAACTCAGGAACTCATTTTACAACATACAACCTCACATCAACTCAACAACTCACTCGTTAGGCTCTAGTTTTGCCTACTCATTTTCTGAGGTGTTACAAAATGAGAAAGGCAATGAGGATCAAGAGGTTCCTTCCTAAGCTCCTCCCTAAGCTCCAATTGACCCTTTGGAGGAGAATATAACAAATGTGGATATTAGGTCGTCTTTTCAACTTTTGGCTTAAGCTATGATGGCACAAGACAATAGAGGTGTATTATCCCCCGAGAACCCAATTGTCAAGATTTGACCACTTCAAGAGTGAGGGATTTTATTAAGATGAACCCTCTAGAGTTTTATGACTCCAAGGTAGAAGAGGATCCTAAAGGGTTTATATATGAGGTTTATAAGGTACTTGATATTATAGGGGTAACTTCAGTAGAAAAAGTGGAGCTAGCCACTTACCAATTCAAAGATGTTGCTCAAGTGTGGTATGAACAATGGAAAGATGGCAGTCCGGTTGGAGCGGGTTCTGTAGAGTGGGAAGAGTTTAAGTTGGCATTTCTTGATAGGTTTTTTCCCGAGAGTTCATAGAAGCTAAGGTAGGCGAGTTCATTAACCTTAGGCAAGGTAGCATGAGTGTTAAGGAGTATGCCTTGAAATTTACCCAACTATCCAAGTATGCTCCATCTATGGTGATGAATGCGATGGATATGATGAGTAGATTTTTGAATGGAGTGTACGACATGGTAGGAAAAGAATGTCGTACAGCAATGCTCCATCATGATATGGACATCTCACGTCTTATGGTGTACACCCAACATATTGAGGTATTAAAGCTTATGGAAAAGAATATGGAAGCAAAGAGGGCTAGAATTGGAGATGGGAATTCTCCAACATAAGGTCAAATGGACATGATCGCCCTAAGTATAGACAAAGGTTCCCTGCAAGGTCCCTCAAGTACTCCTAAGTTCAACCAAGAAAGGGTGTCTAATTGGACATTTTGTCAAACACCTTGAAGGCATGTAATGGGGTCAAAGAGCATGTAAAATAGGGTAGTAATTATGCAGCAAAATCAGTGAACAACCTGCAACAACGCCTTTTAACAGCCACAAGACCACATGAAAAAATCTCCACATCAATTCCAAGTTTAGATTCAAGTTCTAGAGTCACAACATACTCAAAACAATCACTTTTCATGCTAGAATTCTTTGTGCGGGAAATTTATACAAGAAACAAGACTAATTTATGAATCTCAACTTAAACCATGAATTAGTGAGTAGAATAGAGACTAGGCACTAGGCACTATGGGTGGAAGGACCCATGAGTTCAACACCACATACCTTGAGTCTTTATGAAGGTCTTGAGAGTGTCTTCAATGGAAGCTTGGAACTTGGAGCAAGAGTCTCTTCAATCTTGAGGAAGGTTTTGGATTAGGGTTCTTGAGAGAAAAAGTGTCTAAGTATAGGAGAGGTATTTTGGGAAATATTTTAGAGATGGGAATTGAATTAGTGCTATATAGGAAATAAAATATGCCCTTGGAAATATGGGTCCAACACTTAGAAAAAAAAAAAATGAGGCGGATGAACGGTAACTTTGCTCTCGGAAATTGCATTTCCTGCACGGACAAATTTTACGAAAATAGGCACAACTTCTTCGTCCGAACTCCGAATGAGGTGAAACGAAATGCGTTGGGTAGCTAACTCAAAGGGCTTTCCATGGATATGTTATGGACCACCCAATTATTTGTGTGCTAGGAGATATGACCCTCCAAAGTAGACCCTCGAAAAAGTCTTCATTTGGAAATTTCGGATTTTGATACGGTTGCTCTAAAATTTGGGTTAGACCCTTTTCCCACTCAATTTGACCCCCTAAACAAGAATATGAAGTCGGATTTTTGAAGAAACGAAATAGATTTTTTAGATATAGCTAAAACAAGTTTCCGGTAACTTTTGAAGCACATTTTTAGGAACTTTTTGGGTCGTTTCACCGAGGTTTTACATTATCCCCTTAGGAACATTCGTCTTTTAATGACACCTTAAACACTTTACGGAATTAAAGACTCAATACACATTATAAACAATGCACAAAACTAGGAGGAAACATCAACTCTATCTCAAACATACTCCATGCAACACAAGAAAGTAGGAACTACATCTACAATCTCATTATGCATGAAAACTTCATCATTTCTCATTTCATTGAAGAAATTTCCTTCTCCAACTCAAAATAGGCTCATCACAACATCATGAAGCAAATTATGCAATTACTCTCAAAAGCACATTTAGGCATGTTCAATAATTCACCTCATGAAGCATAAATGCAACTCATACTATATGCACATCAACATGAGGAACATAAATCATAAAAACTCATTTTCTCATTCAAACATGACTTCACCAAGAACATGCATAACATAAGGAGACCGTGGAAACACATAATCACACATGACCCCAAAACATGAAATAACCCAAAAGGAACTCTTTGTCTTAAGCTTGAATAGGAATAGAAAGGAAGTGAATGAGGATATTGGGACTTCTCATTGGCCCTTGGCCTCCCAAGTAGCACCCTCACTAAAACCCTTACTAAAAATACTACTCCTCAAAATTTTCATGGAAACAACTCCCTTACTCTCCTATTTTTTAACTTGCCGGTCTAAGATCCCAACCGGTACTTCTAAACTAGGGTGGTTCACCTTAAGCACTCTTGCTCAAAACAACCTCACCAACACCACTTAAGGTGATAATTCAAGTCAACCTAAATCCGAAACACCTTATTCACCCAAATCTTTCAACAAAACACATAACCATAAAGCAAACCATCTATACCAAAGGATATCATCTAATTTTGTCATACCAAGACTCATCTAGTCACATAGCCACAATTGTCATCACCACTAATCTTTTTATCCCTCGATCCTTGTAGCATGTGCCCTTCAAGTGGTCATATCCTAAAGACCATCGGATAAGGAATAAGAGAGAGACCTTATAAAGTTAAACTCTTTAACACAACTTGAAGAATGAAGAAGTGAGATTTTCCTAACAACCAATAGCCTCCTATTCATAAATATGACGCGCTTCACACTATGAACAAGACTCTACTAGATGTGGTTTTGAAACATCCTAAAACCATCCCAAAATCTTGTGCTCTGATACCATGTTTGTCATGACCTGAGCCTACACCCCGAACGTAACACGACGTACAAAACTCCGAAGAGCCTCATACAAGACTCATAGCATTTATAACAAAATAACATAGGAAAATTGTGGGGTATTTAAAACATTTCGTACAATCGAAGTCATTTTCATAAAAGCAAGCGAAAGTCTTTCTATACTTTGTTTCAACCATCTACAACACTTTGAATAAAACTTTGGGACATAAACCATACAAAAGCTCTAAACATATAATAAAAGACATAAAGGAAATAATGGGTTCGTCCTCGAAACTATGAGGACTCACCAAATCTTCAACTTCTTGCTCCTTAGAAACCTATCTTCCAAGAATAGAACATCAAGTCTGCAAACCCTACACTTTGTGAAAATGCAGAAATATGGGTTACACAAAAATGTACTAAGTATGATAGTCATGCAAAAACCATACTTAAAAAAGGACATTTGGTTGAAAACCATGCATTATGCCAATTTTGAGAAACAACATGAACTTTAGTATAAAAGGCATAAGATACAAGTATAGTCATCATATAAGACATTACATCACATTAGAAGTTTCACCTTAAGTAACCCTAAGCTATACTTGTGCAATATAAGAATAGCATCCCATACCACTATTCCTACAAAGTACCACTTTGAGGCCACCTTTTGAACTTACCATTCTTCATTACTCATATTTAGTCAATACTCATGCATAAGGAACACATACATTTCATAAGTCATGACAAGGAAAGTAACTCATAATACAATCCAAGTAAAGCATGCATCATTACATTAAGCATTTAAGGCAACATTCTCAATAGCATCATTCTAAGCACATTCATTTCATTAGACATTAAATCAACATTCTCATTAGTATCATCATAGGCTTATTCATTTTATTTAACATTATGACATTGAGAAATACACCATAACCCTATTAAAGCCTACTCGTGCAATGCGTGAATGGCATCCATACTACCACCCACACTTCATAGAGCTTCTTGAGTAACTATAGTACCTAACTCATATCCTTGATCATAAAACATCATAACACAAAGGAGCACACCATGACTACTCTTAAATCCTACTTGTGCAATGCATGGATGGCTTCCCATACTACCACCCACACTAAGTAGTGCATTCTTGAGAAGCCATAGTTCATTATCATTCTTTGTGGGAGTAAGCCTTTACCGACATAGACCATGTGAGCAATTCATGGAATACGATGTTACCCACACCGAATAAGGGATACCTACTTGCCTAAGGTAGGACCATTAACATTTAGCTTAGGTGGATCCACTAGCTAAAATCTATATGGGCACATAGTTATGAGACAGGGGAGGCGCTACTAGATACCCCACCCGAACTCACAGATGAGCATCCATCTCAAGAGATTATTACTAAATACCCTGCCTCAACTCACGGATGAGCATCCAACTCAATCCATATCCTCTCGGTGGTTAGCATTATTCCCTACGAAGTACTTAACATTCATTACTTTAGTTCATTATTTTGGGATATAAGATTGTTACTAGATACCCCGCCTCAACTCACGGATGAGCATCCATATCAAACACAACATTCATTAAAAATGGAATATAGAGATTGTTACTAGATACCCCACCTCAATTCACGGGTGAGCATCCATATCAACCCAACATTAATTCATTAGATAGCTCATAGATGCAAAGATGAGAATAGCCTTTCAACTAAGAATCCCCATATTGTGAGAAAGACCTTTCACAACATATCATTATCATTCATTACTGTACAATTGAGAATAACTTTCAATCAACACATCATCATTAACATAATCATAGAAACTTCATTCATTCTTCATTCATGAGTATTTGTGTATGTGAGAATAACCTTTCAACAACACCACCATTGCATTAAAGTCATGATCATTACTTTCATTCAAAATCACAAAGCATATACATAACATCCTGATTGTACATCAATTCTTCATACTTTGCCCTTCAAGGCCGTGAATCATAATTCACCAAAACACCTAGAATACTACAATTTAGGCATGAATAATGACATAATTCAATAAACTATATCAATATTGACTTAATCTCTTCACATGCTTCTATAATCAATCAATCCCAAATCATAAATTTACAATTTAGTATTTAGGGGGAATCATGGGTTCATGGCGGGAATTTCATCATAAATCAACATTAATTCCTCAATTCAATCATAATTCATCTTAAAACAATCATTGAAAATGTTTTGAAGTTGAACCCATGACTTAGATTGATACCCTAACTTTTGGGGGATTTTGGAAACTTTGAAATCATCTTTTGAAGGGGCTCCTTGGATGGAAACTAACCAAGGATGAAGACTACCATACCTTGATTGAAGAAACTCCACAAAATTGAGCGATAAAGATGAACTCTTGTACTCCAAACCTTGACTTCTTCTTCTCCAATAGTGGTTTCTAGAGAGAATTATTTGGAGAGGAGGTCGTTTCTATTTTTGGGGTTTTGGGAATAATGTTTTGTAAAAGGGTGTTTAATAGTTTAAAAAGCCTTAAATAACTCTAATTAATCAAAATAAACCGACCCCTAACTAATCTAACCACCCTAAGAATTTACCACATTTCCCCTTAGTTGGCAGAGATTGGACAACTTTTGCAATGGTGGCCCACGCCCATGACCCACGGACCATGAGTCCACTCACGACCAATCCTGCAGGTCCATGGATGGGGTTTGCAACTTGTCATCTTGGCCCTTGACTCACGAAGCCTCCCCCACGAGGCGTGAAGGGTCCTACGCCCCGTAGGTCCCATTTGTGGGTCATAAAATTGGGCAGTTTCTAGATTCTTGGGTGGATTTGGGGGTTAGACTTTAGGGTCCTCCTCAAGGACCCTTAGTTGGTCCTTGTGGGGAGGGGGGCAGTTTACCTTGACGTTTAACCCTTAAACCCCTCAACCTAAACTCAGGAACTCATTTTACAACATACAACCTCACATCAACTCAACAACTCACTCGTTAGGCTCTAGTTTTGCCTACTCATTTTCTGAGGTGTTACAAAATGAGAAAGGCAATGAGGATCAAGAGGTTCCTTCCTAAGCTCCTCCCTAAGCTCCAATTGACCCTTTGGAGGAGAATATAACAAATGTGGATATTAGGTCGTCTTTTCAACTTTTGGCTTAAGCTATGATGGCACAAGACAATAGAGGTGTATTATCCCCGAGAACCCAATTGTCGGTCACGACCACTTCAAGAGTGAGGGATTTTATTAAGATGAACCCTCTAGAGTTTTATGACTCCAAGGTAGAAGAGGATCCTAAAGGGTTTATATATGAGGTTTATAAGGTACTTGATATTATAGGGGTAACTTCGGTAGAGAAAAGTGGAGCTAGCCACTTACCAATTCAAAGATGTTGCTCAAGTGTGGTATGAACAATGGAAAGATGGCAGTCCGGTTGGAGCGGGTTCTGTAGAGTGGGAAGAGTTTAAGTTGGCATTTCTTGATAGGTTTTTTCCCTGAGAGTTCATAGAAGCTAAGGTAGGCGAGTTCATTAACCTTAGGCAAGGTAGCATGAGTGTTAAGGAGTATGCCTTGAAATTTACCCAACTATCCAAGTATGCTCCATCTATGGTGATGAATGCGATGGATATGATGAGTAGATTTTTGAATGGAGTGTACGACATGGTAGGAAAAGAATGTCGTACAGCAATGCTCCATCATGATATGGACATCTCACGTCTTATGGTGTACACCCAACATATTGAGGTATTAAAGCTTATGGAAAAGAATATGGAAGCAAAGAGGGCTAGAATTGGAGATGGGAATTCTCCAACATAAGGTCAAATGGACATGATCGCCCTAAGTATAGACAAAGGTTCCCCAGGCAAGGTCCCTCAAGTACTCCTAAGTTCAACCAAGAAAGGGTGTCTAATTGGACATTTTGTCAAACACCTTGAAGGCATGTAATGGGGTCAAAGAGCATGTAAAATAGGGTAGTAATTATGCAGCAAAATCAGTGAACAACCTGCAACAACGCCTTTTAACAGCCACAAGACCACATGAAAAATCTCCACATCAATTCCAAGTTTAGATTCAAGTTCTAGAGTCACAACATACTCAAAACAATCACTTTTCATGCTAGAATTCACTGTGCAGGAAATTTATACAAGAAACAAGACTAATTTATGAATCTCAACTTAAACCATGAATTAGTGAGTAGAATAGAGACTAGGCACTAGGCACTATGGGTGGAAGGACCCATGAGTTCAACACCACATACCTTGAGTCTTTATGAAGGTCTTGAGAGTGTCTTCAATGGAAGCTTGGAACTTGGAGCAAGAGTCTCTTCAATCTTGAGGAAGGTTTTGGATTAGGGTTCTTGAGAGAAAAAGTGTCTAAGTATAGGAGAGGTATTTTGGGAAATATTTTAGAGATGGGAATTGAATTAGTGCTATATAGGAAATAAAATATGCCCTTGGAAATATGGGTCCAACACTTAGAAAAAAATGAGGCGGATGAACGGTAACTTTGCTCTCTCGGAAATTGCATTTCCTGCACGGACAAATTTTACGAAAATAGGCACAACTTCTTCGTCCGAACTCCGAATGAGGTGAAACGAAATGCGTTGGGTAGCTAACTCAAAGGGCTTTCCATGGATATGTTATGGACCACCCAATTATTTGTGTGCTAGGAGATATGACCCTCCAAAGTAGACCCTCGAAAAAGTCTTCATTTGGAAATTTCGGATTTTGATACGGTTGCTCTAAAATTTGGGTTAGACCCTTTTCCCACTCAATTTGACCCCCTAAACAAGAATATGAAGTCGGATTTTTGAAGAAACGAAATAGATTTTTTAGATATAGCTAAAACAAGTTTCCGGTAACTTTTGAAGCACATTTTTAGGAACTTTTTGGGTCGTTTCACTGAGGTTTTACATTATCCCCCTTAGGAACATTCGTCTTTTAATGACACCTTAAACACTTTACGGAATTAAAGACTCAATACACATTATAAACAATGCACAAAACTAGGAGGAAACATCAACTCTATCTCAAACATACTCCATGCAACACAAGAAAGTAGGAACTACATCTACAATCTCATTATGCATGAAAACTTCATCATTTCTCATTTCATTGAAGAAATTTCCTTCTCCAACTCAAAATAGGCTCATCACAACATCATGAAGCAAATTATGCAATTACTCTCAAAAGCACATTTAGGCATGTTCAATAATTCACCTCATGAAGCATAAATGCAACTCATACTATATGCACATCAACATGAGGAACATAAATCATAAAAACTCATTTTCTCATTCAAACATGACTTCACCAAGAACATGCATAACATAAGGAGACCGTGGAAACACATAATCACACATGACCCCAAAACATGAAATAACCCAAAAAGGAACTCTTTGTCTTAAGCTTGAATAGGAATAGAAAGGAAGTGAATGAGGATATTGGGACTTCTCATTGGCCCTTGGCCTCCCAAGTAGCACCCTCACTAAAACCCTTACTAAAAATACTACTCCTCAAAATTTTCATGGAAACAACTCCCTTACTCTCCTATTTTTTAACTTGCCGGTCTAAGATCCCAACCGGTACTTCTAAACTAGGGTGGTTCACCTTAAGCACTCTTGCTCAAAACAACCTCACCAACACCACTCAAGGTGATAATTCAAGTCAACCTAAATCATGATCATCAAGAACACTCGACCTTGCCATCTAAGTACATTATCTCCCCCTTAGGAGCGAGCCTATTCAAACTCCTTTTAAGCATCACTTCTTTCAATTCTAAGGTCGGAGCAAGTCATCACTAAACTTTCACACTCATCACACAAGATGATCCTAAACCAAGGTGAATTACACGTCTACCCTTCTTAGAGGAGTCTATTCACGTCACACATCTAGGTATTTTCGAAACACCTTATTCACCCAAATCTTTCAACAAAACACATAACCATAAAGCAAACCATCTATACCAAAGGATATCATCTAATTTTGTCATACCAAGACTCATCTAGTCACATAGCCACAATTGTCATCACCACTAATCTTTTTTATCCCTCGATCCTTGTAGCATGTGCCCTTCAAGTGGTCATATCCTAAAGACCATCGGATAAGGAATAAGAGAGAGACCTTATAAAGTTAAACTCTTTAACACAACTTGAAGAATGAAGAAGTGAGATTTTCCTAACAACCAATAGCCTCCTATTCATAAATATGACGCGCTTCACACTATGAACAAGACTCTACTAGATGTGGTTTGAAACATCCTAAAACCATCCCAAAATCTTGTGCTCTGATACCATGTTTGTCATGACCTGAGCCTACACCCCGAACGTAACACGGCGTACAAAACTCCGAAGAGCCTCATACAAGACTCATAGCATTTATAACAAAATAACATAGGAAAATTGTGGGGAATTTAAAACATTTCTGTACAATCGAAGTCATTTTCATAAAAGCAAGCGAAAGTCTTTCTATACTTTGTTTCAACCATCTACAACACTTTGAATAAAACTTTGGGACATAAACCATACAAAAGCTCTAAACATATAATAAAAGACATAAAGGAAATAATGGGTTCGTCCTCGAAACTATGAGGACTCACCAAATCTTCAACTTCTTGCTCCTTAGAAACCTATCTTCCAAGAATAGAACATCAAGTCTGCAAACCCTACACTTTGTGAAAATGCGAAATATGGGTTACACAAAAATGTACTAAGTATGATAGTCATGCAAAAACCATACTTAAAAAAGGACATTTGGTTGAAAACCATGCATTATGCCAATTTTGAGAAACAACATGAACTTTAGTATAAAAGGCATAAGATACAAGTATAGTCATCATATAAGACATTACATCACATTAGAAGTTTCACCTTAAGTAACCCTAAGCTATACTTGTGCAATATAAGAATAGCATCCCATACCACTATTCCTACAAAGTACCACTTTGAGGCCACCTTTTTTGAACTTACCATTCTTCATTACTCATATTTAGTCAATACTCATGCATAAGGAACACATACATTTCATAAGTCATGACAAGGAAAGTAACTCATAATACAATCCAAGTAAAGCATGCATCATTACATTAAGCATTTAAGGCAACATTCTCAATAGCATCATTCTAAGCACATTCATTTCATTAGACATTAAATCAACATTCTCATTAGTATCATCATAGGCTCATTCATTTTATTTAACATTATGACATTGAGAAATACACAATAGCCCTATTAAAGCCTAATACTACCACCCACACTTCATAGAACTTCTTGAGTAACTATAGTACCTAACTCATATCCTTGATCATAAAACATCATAACACAAAGGAGCACACCATGACTACTCTTAAATCCTACTTGTGCAATGCATGGATGGCTTCCCATACTACCACCCACACTAAGTAGTGCATTCTTGAGAAGCCATAGTTCATTATCATTCTTTGTGGGAGTAAGCCTTTACCGACATAGACCATGTGAGCAATTCATGGAATACTGATGTTACCCACACTGAATAAGGGATACCTACTTGCCTAAGGTAGGACCATTAACATTTAGCTTAGGTGGATCCACTAGCTAAAATCTATATGGGCACATAGTTATGAGACAGGGAGACTGCTACTAGATACCCCACCTGAACTCACAGATGAGCATCCATCTCAAGAGATTATTACTAAATACCCTGCCTCAACTCACGGATGAGCATCCAACTCAATCCATATCCTCTCGGTGGTTAGCATTATTCCCTACGAAGTACTTAACATTCATTACTTTAGTTCATTATTTTGGGATATAAGATTGTTACTAGATACCCCGCCTCAACTCACGGATGAGCATCCATATCAAACACAACATTCATTAAAAATGGAATATAGAGATTGTTACTAGATACCCCACCTCAATTCACGGGTGAGCATCCATATCAACCCAACATTAATTCATTAGATAGCTCATAGATGCAAAGATGAGAATAGCCTTTCAACTAAGAATCCCCATATTGTGAGAAAGACCTTTCACAACATATCATTATCATTCATTCTTGTACAATTGAGAATAACTTTCAATCAACACATCATCATTAACATAATCATAGAAACTTCATTCATTCTTCATTCATGAGTATTTGTGTATGTGAGAATAACCTTTCAACAACACCACCATTGCATTAAAGTCATGATCATTACTTTCATTCAAAATCACAAAGCATATACATAACATCCTGATTGTACATCAATTCTTCATACTTTGCCCTTCAAGGCCGTGAATCATAATTCACCAAAACACCTAGAATACTACAATTTAGGCATGAATAATGACATAATTCAATAAACTATATCAATATTGACTTAATCTCTTCACATGCTTCTATAATCAATCAATCCCAAATCATAAATTTACAATTTAGTATTTAGGGGGAATCATGGGTTCATGGCGGGAATTTCATCATAAATCAACATTAATTCCTCAATTCAATCATAATTCATCTTAAAACAATCATTGAAAATGTTTTGAAGTTGAACCCATGACTTAGATTGATACCCTAACTTTTGGGGGATTTTGGAAACTTTGAAATCATCTTTTGAAGGGGCTCCTTGGATGGAAACTAACCAAGGATGAAGACTACCATACCTTGATTGAAGAAACTCCACAAAATTGAGCGATAAAGATGAACTCTTGTACTCCAAACCTTGACTTCTTCTTCTCCAATAGTGGTTTCTAGAGAGAATTATTTGGAGAGGAGGTGGTTTCTATTTTTGGGGTTTTGGGAATAATGTTTTGTAAAAGGGTGTTTAGTAGTTTAAAAAGCCTTAAATAACTCTAATTAATCAAAATAAACAGACCCCTAACTAATCTAACCACCCTAGGAATTTACCACATTTCCCCTTAGTTGGCAGAGATTGGACAACTTTTGCAGTGGTGGCCCACGCCCATGACCCACGAACCATGAGTCCACTCACGACCAATCCTGCAGGTCCATGGATGGGGTTTGCAACTTGTCATCTTGGCCCTTGACTCACGAAGCCTCCCCCCACGAGGCGTGAAGGGTCCTACACCCCGTAGGTCCCATTCGTGGGTCATAAAATTGGGCAGTTTCTAGATTCTTGGGTGGATTTGGGGGTTAGACTTTAGGGTCCTCCTCAAGGACCCTTAGTTGGTCCTTGTGGGGAGGGGGATAGTTTACCTTGACGTTTAACCCTTAAACCTCTCAACCTAAACTCAGGAACTCATTTTACAACATACAACCTCACATCAACTCAACAACTCACTCGTTAGGCTCTAGTTTTGCCTACTCATTTTCTGAGGTGTTACAAAATGAGAAAGGCAATGAGGATCAAGAGGTTCCTTCCTAAGCTCCTCCCTAAGCTCCAATTGACCCTTTGGAGGAGAATATAACAAATGTGGATATTAGGTCGTCTTTTCAACTTTTGGCTTAAGCTATGATGGCACAAGACAATAGAGGTGTATTATCCCCCGAGAACCCAATTGTCAGTACGACCACTTCAAGAGTGAGGGATTTTATTAAGATGAACCCTCTAGAGTTTTATGACTCCAAGGTAGAAGAGGATCCTAAAGGGTTTATATATGAGGTTTATAAGGTACTTGATATTATAGGGGTAACTTCAGTAGAAAAAGTGGAGCTAGCCACTTACCAATTCAAAGATGTTGCTCAAGTGTGGTATGAACAATGGAAAGATGGCAGTCCGGTTGGAGCGGGTTCTGTAGAGTGGGAAGAGTTTAAGTTGGCATTTCTTGATAGGTTTTTTCCCTGAGAGTTCATAGAAGCTAAGGTAGGCGAGTTCATTAACCTTAGGCAAGGTAGCATGAGTGTTAAGGAGTATGCCTTGAAATTTACCCAACTATCCAAGTATGCTCCATCTATGGTGATGAATGCGATGGATATGATGAGTAGATTTTTAAAAGGAGTGTACGACATGGTAGGAAAAGAATGTCGTACAACAATGCTCCATCATGATATTGACATCTCACGTCTTATGGTGTACACCCAACATATTGAGGAATTAAAGCTTATGGAGAAGAATATGGAAGCAAAGAGGGCTAGAATTGGAGATGGGAATTCTCCAACATAAGGTCAAATTGACATGATCGCCCTAAGTATAGACAAAGGTTCCCCAGGCAAGGTCCCTCAAGTACTCCTAAGTTCAACCAAGAAAGGGTGTCTAACCCTAAGTCTCAAGATGATAGTAGTGAGATTCTATTGTCGGGATGTAGCAAGTGTGATAGAAGGCATGAGGGTGAATGCTTAAAGGGTTCCAATGTTTTTTTGGTTGTGGTAAGTTAGGCCACAAGATAAGGCATTGCCCTACAGTTGCTTTTAATAAAGGAGATAGTCGTCGTAGGTCTCAAACCTACCCTTCATCCGGTCCAATTGGTTTTGGTGCTAGTGCTCAAAAGCAAAAATAGGTTTTATGCTCTCCAAGCTAGAGGTGAACAAGAGTGTCCTCTGGATGTTGATGCCGGTATGTGCTTTATGCTTTAGTAGATTCTGGTATTTTTTGTCATTTGGTGACTTGATAGACTTTATATGTTAGACTTTGATGTTGTCTTTAGTATGAATGGGCTTCATTTTTTGTTATGGTTGTATTGATGGTAGATCCCTACTTGTCCATTTTGAGCTTTGGATGTGTTGATGAAAACTTGAGGAATAGAGTGTTTAGAAGAGACCTTGAGATGTTCAATTAGTAGACTCCTATAAAGAGTAGTAGTGTATTCCACCATAGTTTAGAATCATCTTCTGTGATGGATGTAAAAATTTAGTGATAACTTGTTTCGACCTTAGAATTTCAAGTGATGGTGCTTAGAAAGTCCACCTAGGCCTACTCCCAAGGGGGAGATGGTATGCTTAGATAGCAAGGTCATTGAGTATTCTTAATGTTCATGTATGGGGTTGTTAGAAAATTCTCACCTAGAAAGGTGTAGTGAGTTTGGGAAGTTTAGTCCCCGTCTTGTAGACCCCTATAAGATCTTGAGATGATGAGTTCCTCTTAGTTGTATTATGTTTTAGAGTCATGTGTGTTTTAGACGTTTCCATGAATTCCTTATGTGATGCATGTTAGTGAAAACTTGTGTTTTGAAAGGACATGAACTTATGTGAATTGTTTTCATCATGTAGTAGTGCATTGAGTAGAGTTGCCTATAGAACTTCATGAGATGAATGGATGAGCATGCCTTAGTTCGGAGTTGAGAGATTCCTCCTTAAATGAATGCTTTTTGAGACTAAATTGCATATGAGCTCCATGAAATTGTGTTGAGCATGCTTTTAGTTGGAGAAGGTAGTTCCTCCTATGAATGTGAGAAATGTTTACTTTTCATGCATAATGGGTTGTTAGATGTAGTTCTTACTTCCTTATGTTGCATTGATTATGTTTGAGATGGAGTTGAAGTTTCCTCATTTGAATTGTGCACTATTTTAGATGTTGCATGCATGATGGGCTGCTAGTCTTGATTTTTATTTCTATAAGGTGTCTAGAACGTCATTCGAGGACGAATGTTCCCAAGGCGGAGATATTGTAACACCCCAAAAACTGGTAGGCTAAACTAAAGCTTGACGTGAGGGTTGGAGTCATAGATATAACTCTCCGTACTTAAAATGAAGGGTTCCGGGTTAGAACATCAAGGTACGACCCCCCAAAGACCAACCAAGGGTCCTTGAAGAGAACCCTAGAATCTTCCCCAAAACAGTAGAACCATGAAGGGACCCACGCCCCATAGGAGGGTCCACGCCCCGTGGGTGAGGGGTCGTGGGTCAGGGCCCCAAAATGAAGCCCCAGCCAGTCAACCTACGATTGACCAGCACGCCGCGCGGGTCCACCCATAGCCCATGGGTGTGGTCTCGTGGGTATGGTAGTGAACTTGTCTTAGGCGGTTAGGTTAGGGATTAAGGGAACTTTCTGGAATTAATTAAGTATTAAGTGACATCGTTTTATACTAATTTAGGACACCTATATAAAGACTTTAGACCCCTAAATTAAGTAATCCAAATAATTATTTCAACTCACCAAAAATAACCCAATTCCCTCAGTCTTCCAAGCTTTGTGAGGTCTTTCTATCCAAGTTATGATAGCTTATTCATCCATGGATTCTTCCATCCATGGATCCCCCTAGAATTCCCCCAATATGATGAAGAATTCCCCAATTCAAGTTAGGGTTTCTTTAATGTTGTAGGGTTATGTTGTATATTGATCCAATTGAGTTGATATTGATTGTTTATCATTAAATTAGTAGTAAATCATGTTATTAAGATGAAATTACATGTTTTTCATGGCTAACCCTAGTCTAATTGATGAAATTGAAGTACTGTGGATTTATGTCTTGTAAAGGGAAAATTGAGGATTCATAGATGATCTTCTAAAATTGATGACATGTACAGTATTTGTTCAAGAATAAAAGCATGTAAACATGAATTGAATTAGAATAATGTATATGTGATGGATCATGACTAGTAAGGCTTGAGATTGAACCTTTATGATGATATATGGTTAGAATCACTTTAGAATGAAGCATGTGATTAGAATGCCTTGTAATCTAGGTATGTATGACGATTGTAAGAAGTACATCTTAGAGAGTAGGGCTTGTAGTCATGAATGTTAACTTCTAGGGTTTTGAAGGTAAAGCTAATATGATGAATTATATATGTTAAGTCCCTAAGAGTGAAGTTGATATGATAATGGTAGACTACTAGCTAGAATTTTTGTGGAAGGACTTTACCCACCTAATCTACCTTAAGTATGATTGAATTTTATGAAGTTATAGAATCACTTGAGTTATGATAGTATCCATGTCTAATGTAGTAATTCTAGATGTGTTGATTTGATATGAGGCTTGACCCTTAAAAGGGCAAGATATGATATTATGCATGTTTTATGAAAGCTATGTACATGCCTAATGAACACTTTCAGAGTGAAGTGTCTATAATTATGGTATGTTGTTGAAAGGATATTTTCATATACACTTATGCATGAATATGATATGATATGAAAGTTTCTCTCACATAGAATGATTCTAGGTTGAAAGGTTTGATCACCTAAAATGAATCTAAGTCCAAGGACTATGAAATGTGATGAGGCTTGTGGTGATTCCCCCAAAGACCTTTATATGAGAGGAATATGATGTGAATTCCCTTATTTCTAATTAGATAAACATAAGGTGATTACCCATGTCATGATATGATAAGTGTGTGGTGACTACCCTTAATATATAACCTCTATAACAAGGCAAGAGGTGAATACCCATTAGCCTTTAAAGTGATATGGAGGCGAATACCTATATCATACTATGATAGGCATAGAGGCGATTACCTATGATCCTTATTAAGTGATGTTGGGGCGTATACCTACATTACACCCTAAGATGGATATGGAGGTGAATACCTATATCTTATTAAAATGATCACGGAGGCGAATACCTATGATTCCTTAAAATGAACATGGAGGAGAATACCTATGATTTCTTTAAAGTATTATGTTATGAACTATGAATTGTGTGGATTGTAGCTTGCAAGGTCTTCCATGATATGTATGACTTGAGGTGGTCCCCCTTGTTTATGAAAGATGAGCTAAATATGAGATCAAAGAGATGATCAATATGTATAATGACCTAAAATGGTACTTAGCATGGGTGAGATTATGGGGTCTTATCCATGCATTTCACAAGAATGACTTGAAGTTACTTATGAAGTGTTTCTCTTATATGTTGCATGTTTAGTTTGGGTTGTTGATATAGTTGCCTACCTTAATATGTTTGACTAAAAGTGAAGGTTCCCTTGTCTATGAGAATTAAGCTAAGGATGAGATCTAAAGATGGTAAGTATGTGTATAATCGCCTAAAAGTGGTACTTAGTGTGGATGAGATTATGGGGTCTTATTCATGCATTGCACAAGTATGCTTTGAGGTTACTTGAGATGTAGTTCTCTTATGTTATGAAGATTAAAGTATGGGTTAGTCTTATGAATCTGTTGTATCTCCTCTGTTTATGGATTATGCCTCATGTTGACTAATGCTTATATTATATCTATGTTGGAGCTTATTGATGAGACCGAGATTTGGGCTCATTTGGGGCTTTGTTTATATAGATTTACTGTCTTCAAATGCCTAATTTGTGCTATAAACTGATGTTTATGCCTTGATTTTAAGGTATATGAATTGAGGAGCAAGCTACGAAACTAACTAGAAAAAAGGAACAAAACAAACTGAAGAAGTGAAGAAATTACGCGAGCCTGAGGATCGCCAAGAGCACTTGGCGTGTCACCGAGTGGCTATTTAGACCGCCCAAAGTTCGGGTGTGCTAGCCTTGAGGGAAGGAACCAAGTCGGCGATAGGAAAGGAGCATTCAACGAATCACCGAGTAGTTCCACAATGGAAATAGAGATCGCCTAAAGTTACAGTACTTGAGGATGCTGAGAGCTAAGGCACAAAGGTGATAGAAGAGAGCAATGGGCGGTTCGCTGAGTGGTTCGGCAAACCCGACTTACTTAGCCTAATAACCCTTCGTGGCTTATTTTCGGAAACTATAAATTCGATTTTAAACATTTTAATTGAGGCGATTTTTTAGTCTAGAACAATTTTCTCTAGAGTTTTGATAGTTCTTAGTAGACTTGAAGACTTTTTGAGATTTGATTTGGAGATTGTGCAAGTGGATTTTGACTTTTTTGCAAATTGAAGCATTGTAAATCTTGAATTATACTTACCTAGTTGATGGCTAATCGATTTGGTAACCGTTTTCACTCTTTTATGATGTTTGGCTAAAACCCCAATTCTTGGGGTGTGATCATGTGATTATGGGTTGAATTAGTTTATGTGTATTGTTAATTACTAGTTTAAATGCTATATTGAAGTGGGTTTGATCATTAGCTGAGGTTTAATTTATGAATTGTAGTTGCAAATGCAGTTCTAATTTTGTGTTCTTAGCTTGCTCGAGAGAGAGAGGTTTTTGAACCAAAGCTTTGATTAATGGTTTGTAGGTATTGGGTTGATTTGGGTTCAGCTCGAGAGAGTGAATCCTAAACCCAATCCTACCCATCTTGCTCAAGAGAGATGTATTAATGTTTTGGGTTGTTCTTAATTGCTATGCTTGTTGATGTTCGAGAGAAATCACTTGAAGTGGAATAGTTGTTTGAGAGAAAGATATTTCAATTATAGCCTAGCCTACCCACTAATATTTAGTTATTTACTAGTAGTCTCATTTACCCATATATCGAAATTTTCCTATAATCGATCACATCCCGAGAATTCCTCTCCTTATTGTTATTTCATATTGTTTGTGATTGCGTTGTAGTTGATAATTGCAAACCTAAACCCCCCATTTTACATTCACATGAACCCTTTTGACTTGTTTATATGCCTTTTTTGATAATGTCGATTGCTATAGTTG
Organism: Solanum commersonii; assembly: GCA_029007595.1. Lineage (NCBI taxonomy): Eukaryota > Viridiplantae > Streptophyta > Magnoliopsida > Solanales > Solanaceae > Solanum > Solanum commersonii. The sequence continues at coordinate 564,750 of JAJTWQ010000077.1, forward strand.
ATTAGATAACGTTTGTACTGATTAATAATGTTTCAAAGACACTTCATCCAATTCTAAGCGTCAACGATCGTTAATCAGCATATAACCCAACTAAATGAGTAGGGGTCGAATCCCACAAGGAGCGGTACGTGTTTAAGATTGAATAGAAAAGCGTGAACATAGTCAAATCTATCATTGGAATAGAAATTATCGAATAAAAACATTATTCAAATCAAGGGGTGACACAAATGTCAAATAATGGGGTTTTGGTTTGAAATTATCAATTACAACAACAACAAACAATACGAAATAACAATAATGAGACGGGTTCTTATGAAGTGATTCGATTATTGGCTAATGTAGACAAATGGGTAATTGCAATTGTTAGAAAATAGCTGTAAATTAGTGAGTTAGCTAAGTTATAGAGGGGATAAATTTCTCTCGAACATTTTACCCCGAATCAAGTCGATTTCTCTCGAACATCAACAAGCAAGAAAAATAAGACCAGCCCACACCTTAGTCCATTCACTCTCTTGAGCTGAATGTGTGGAATTAGGTTTAGGATTCACTCTATCGAGCTGAACCCATGACAACCCAATACCCACTGACCATCACTCAATAATCTTAGTTTTAAAACCTCTCTCGAGCAAGCCAAAAACACAAGGGTAGAACTGCATTTGCAACTACAACTCTTAAATTAAATGATTGAACTCACTTCTAAGCAACATTTAAACTAACAATTAGCAATACCCATAAACTAAATCAGCCCATAATCACATAATCACACCCTAAGAATTAGGGTTTTAGCTAGACACTATAAAAAGATAAAAATCGTTACCAAATTGAGTTTCCATCAACTGGGTAAGATTGATTTCGTCTTTACAATGATATCCAAGTTGAAAAATCTCAAAGACCCACTTCCAGTTTCTCAAAAGTGAAAAACTTCAATTCTTCAAAGTTAAGGAAAACTAGAGAAAACTTGTCTCACAGTTCAAAACTTAATTCAAAATCTGTTCTCAAGAGTAATTCATACTAAACTAAATGTTCAAAAATGTATTTATAGTCGCCAAAAATGTGTTGTGAAGAGTCACTTGGCGAAGTAAGTCAGGCTCACTGATCCACCCTTTGGTCAATTCCATCGCCCTATGCTTTGGCCTTTAGCATCCTCAAGGTCTATTAGTTTGGGCGATCCCACACTGCATCGCGAAACCACTCAGCGATCTGCCGACTGCTCCTTTCTCTCGTCAACTTGGTTCATTCCTTCAGGGCTTGGTACACTGGAACTTTAGGCGGTCAAGTAGCCGTTCAGCGACTCACCAAGTGGACTTGGCGATCACCAAGCTTTCTTTTCTTCATTATTTCAGCTCGATTCGTTCCTTTTTGCAAATTAGTGTCCTTGCTTTGTTCCTCAATCCTTATACCTACAAATCAAGGGTTTTTCATCAGTTATTGGCACAAAATAAGCATTTTAGGACACTAAATATATAAAAATAAAGCCCTAAAGGAGTCAAAATCTCAGACTCATCAACAGTCCCAACTTAAACTTGTGTTTTTCCTCAAGTAAAACTCAAGTTCAGCAGTTAAAAAAGGATGTCTCAACAGTGCTACACAAGACGCAATCATGAATGCACACAAGAAGACTCAACTTACTCATGCAAGGTTCAATTGTGCACTCAAAGGTTCAAGTTGTGACTCACCATTACCAAAGATTCTCAAGTTCACAATACTTTCTTCAAATGCAAGTTCAAGCTCAACAAAGGTACTCAAATGCCCTCACACAAAGAATGATTCCATATTCACAAACTATTCTTTAATAATTTAAAGCTCCAAAATCACATACAACTCTCACACTCACAAGTATGAACACATGCATGACTTCACCCATAGGTTTGCCCTTATTTTCCAACCAACATTCGTTTCAGCTCACTCAAGATCAAAAAAGGTTTGATCAAGGCTTGTAACGAGGCTGAGTGTAAATGTATGGTCATTTAGGATCAGTGGCTGCTATACTCATGAAATGTGGTATGAACAATACTTTCTTTCCTTTTTTCTTCAGCATTTTCACGCATGCTCAAAATTCACCCCATTATTCACTTTTAATGGAATACCGGACACCCCATTTCTTTTGCAACTTTCACAACTTTTTTATTCTTTTTCTTTTTCATACTTCTTTTCTTTTTCTCTTTTTTTTTTTTTATAGATGGGTTCCATTTTTCTCAAAATCATGGATCAAGAGGTACTTATTTGCACTTCTTGATTTACCTTCTCTTTTCACTACAACCCCAACTTAGGCTTTTGGCCTAAGTTGGCTATTCAAACAAACCACACTTCATTGAGGATTAAAGGTGAATGGATAGAGAGGGGTTACAATTTTATCAAGTTTCTTCCAAGAAAAGGATAATTCTCAAAGGGTGTTCAAGCAAAGTTCACACACTCACAAGATATGCCACAAAAGAGGTATAATGTCAAATTGTTTCACTCTTCAAAAATTGTTGCCTAGGATCATTGCAAGAGCTTGCATCATTTAGTCAACCGAACCAACGGGGAAAATTCTAGGTGTCATCACACAAGGTTCACTGTAAGCTCATCACACAAGGCATTGGCACCAATATCAAACAAGACTCCACAATTTCACTAGTATGCAATATTCATCACAAGAGACTCATTCGATAATCGGCTAGTCACAACAAGATGAAAAAAAGTTCACATATTATCTATGCAACTTTATTTGGCCTCATCGTAACTGCACATTCATTTTTGTTTGATTAATAGCACTATTCAAGTCATCGGTATTGATCATAACTGATACTCAAATTTGGACAAGAACAACCACAATTAAACACAACAACAAGAGGTGGCAATTTTTTTTTCAAAAAGGTCCAAAAGCCATTTGCAATTAGAACTATTTGCAATTAAAACAAGGAGCCACAAGTTCAAACATCCACAAAATAGTGTCGAAACACAATTCAACCATAAAAAACCAATCTATACAAAAGTAATAATCACAACAGGTAGGTATGGAAATACCTCACCCCATCACAGAAAAAAAAAAAACAATTTGTCTTCAAATGCAACAAAATACAAAAAATCAATGAAAATGACATAGAGGGAGGTAAAGAAGGGTCCTGTCTACACAGTCGCTCCATCTGTCGGGGCATCAGTGCCTGGTGCAACACTCTGATCTTGGGCATCATGGCCTGAGGTATTAGTAACACTCGATTCAGTAAGGTCAGCCATAGGTGTGTCTACCAATGAGATTTGCACAGTTGAATCTACCATTGATTCATCAATATCTGTAAGGCTCTTATAAGAAGCCTCCTCATCAACACCAAACTGCTCCTCATCAGTCAGTCTTAGCCTCGGACTCAGCAGCAGCCGCCTCCCCAACTCGAACCTCATATCGATAGTAGCCAGAGGCATATCTGTATCAGCTGGCATGTCGAGGATGTCCACCGTCTCAAAGATCGTGGACATATCTGTAGTCTTTAATTGGTCTACGTCCTTTCTCAATTTAGTAATAGCGGACTTTAGGGTCGTCACCTCATCAGTGGCCCATTGTCCTTGCTCACACACTGCTATCCGCGTCTCAAGGGCATCAATGTTCACACTCAAGGTGTCACAGCATCATCAAGGACCCTCTTGATCATGCTAGGAAGCCTGGAGGCACACTTATTAGCAGAATGGGCTAATCGCCCCATTCGTAGTAATACAGCTTGGGTGAGTGAAGGTCGGGAAGTAGCAGTAGTAGAGGCACTAGACCTAGGAGGCAAGGGAGTTGTAGAGGAACTAGGCATCATGGAAGGGGTAGTGCTAGATATACCTGAAGGCCCAGTGGTTGGAGTAGGCAAAGGTGCCTTTGTAGGTAATGCATCAGTATCCACAACCAGTGATGTATCCATCGGGGCTGCCTTCTTCTTCTTGGCCTCATCCTTCAAGTACCCCGCCTCAATCCACTGAATGTCGGTAGAAGATGTGGGAATCACTTCCACATCTTTCTTCTCATAAAGAGGCATCCGAGCCCATCTGTATAACTCAGTGATAAACACCGAAAAAGGGAGGGAGGTTTGGCGCTGCTTGGCCCTCATGACCATCTCATGTGCAATGATCATACCCAAATTTAGCCTTGTCCCATCAATGATACAACCAAGGCAAGCTGCTTTCGCATGGCAAAAAATAGACTCAGTTTGGGATGGCATAATAGTACTGCTAATGAAGCCAAACTAGAATCTTGCTACTATATTGAGGTCCTTTTTTTCAATTAGTGCTCCAACCTCAATCCACTTTGGAGTACCATCAAATATCAGAGGAGCCAACCACTTTTTCATAATATCCAATGTTTTAGTCCTAATAATGTATTGACAGTCATCCTCAATTTCATTTGAACACTCCATGACTGCATTGATAGCATCACTATCACACTTCACCTTTCTGCCCCTGACAACCACATAGTATACCAGCTTGAATTTGGCGGCCTGCTTCTTCACCTGTGGTACTTGTAACGACCCAAGAGCACCCCCTAGCCATTACATACGTATTCGACCTCTCGAATGTCTTATACAAGCCTTAACATTCATTTATCGCATAGATCATAAAAATCACTAAGAATTTAAAACTTTTATTCAACAAAACCATAAGACTTCAAGGGTCATCAACATTTGAAAACATCAATACGCAAGCGGAACTACTAAGTCTCTTTAGCCAATCTTATACAAGCACTTAAAATGTACTAAGGGACATGGACCTTTACAAATGAAATGAAACTTAAGTTTCTATTATAATGACTAAGAAACTTCTAAACATAGTCCTCGAATCATGAGGACATACCAAAGACTTGGAAGAGTGAAGCAATCCAAGCAACTCCAAAGCACAATCTCCTCCTAGTTACCACAACCTACACTTGTAGTAAAATAGAAGAAAGGGGTTAGTACAACACACGTACTACGTATGAGGATATGCAAAACATGCTATAAAGGACATTTGTTTGGAAGTTATGCTTTCATACCATTTTGACAAAATCTCATAAACATCAACATAATAGGAACCTTACAACTCACAACCAACAATACAAAGTTATATGCTTTACAATACATCATACTCATACATAACCCATTTACCTTTACCTTTTTGCTTGGACCTCCACCTTAAGTAACCCTTAAGCAATACCCTTGTGCAATGTACGGGCAACGTCCCATACCATCACCCACACTAAGGCACCACCTTAAGGTCACACAAAGTGCACTTACCATGCATACCTCAACCTTCACCAATTAATCACATAAGACATATAAGCACATAAGCCAACAAGTCACTTCATAAAACTAGAACACTCATCAAATGTCATCCCAAGACTCACCTAAGTAAGACATGGTGAGGCAGCCCATACTATCTCTCCATACCACACCCAAGTAATCCTTAAGGCTACACAAGACAAGCTCCATTCACATCTCAACATAAATCGATTATTCAACTTAATGCATTTAGATAACTTCATTCATTAATGACATAAGATCGTCACCTACATTCAATTCAACATAAGCACTTACATTCAATTCATTATGACTCACTTTCACATTAGCATGCTCAAGGACCAATACTTTCATTAATTAGCCCAGTAAAACTCATTCATTCATTATCATTACTAAGACACACCAAGATCTCCCTTAAATGTCTACTTGTGCAATGGCTAGATGATGTCCCATTCCACCACCTATCCTAAGTAGTACACCCTTAAGAGACTCTAGTACATTCATTCATTAATGTGGGGGAGATCCTTAACCGACATAGACCATGGAGCTTGACATGGAATCCCGGTAATACCCTTACCAGATAAGGGATCCCTACTTGCCTAAGGTAGGTCCATTCTTTTAACCTTTACGTGGTAGAGCCACTAGCTAGTCCTATGTGGGCGTATAGTTAAGGGATAAAAGGATTGCTTTTAAGTACCCATATCTCAACTAACGACGCGGCACCCATCTTAAGGGTTTCTACTAAATACTCACATCTCAACTAACAAAGGAGTATCCACCCATCTTCATATCCTCTCGGTGCTAGACATCACTCCCCCACGGAGTTCGGACATTCATTTCATTCATTCATTTAAGGATAAGGATTGCTACTAAGTACTCTCATCTCAACTAACGAAGGAGTACCCATCCTAGCCCAACATTCATTCATTTAGGGTTAAGGATTGCTACTAAGTATTCTCATCTCAACTCACGAAGGAATACCCATCCTAACTCTCATTCATTCATTAAGGAAGCTCTTGGATTCAATGATGAGAAAACATTTCATCTAGGAACCCCATTCATTCAAGGGAGTACTTTATGAGACTATCCTTACAATAGACCCAATATTCATTCATTAGCATTAACTCCCATTATTTTCATTCATTCATATATTCTTTCATTCATTCTTCACTAGGTGTGAGAGTAGGTAAACATAATCTATCCTAACCTCACTTTCATTACAAGTCATTCAAAGAAGACAACAACCAAGCATAACACATAAAGTCTCTACACAAGGTCACCTTTCATGCTCTTAGACCATACACAAATTTACATCATATCACATTATAATCAACATTACTCAAAACAACAATCATCCAACTTTGCCTACAAGGCCATGATCACAACATGCTTATAAAGTAAACACCTCCCCACTTTCAAAGGGATCAAACCTCACAATTCTAACATCTACAACATATATAAAATACTAGAATCAATAATCTATTCACAACTTCATCATCATCATAAACCTCATGTCACAATTGCCCATTCAAGGACAACATCCAATATAATACAATGGACCATCAATTCTTCATAATTAAATAAAGAACAATACATAAATCAATAGCCCATAACAATCTACACATTAATAGCTCATAATCAATAGACCCACTTTAGACCCAAAAATTAGGATTTCAAGATATGCAAGGGTTCATGGAGTTTTTGATCTTAAAACCATCAATATTAACATAAATCATCATTTGAAATACTTTCATGCAAGAACCCAAGCTTAGAATTGAAATTGGGATTTTTAGTGTTTTTGAAAAATATTGAAATCACTTTGATTTGGCTCTTTGATTGAAAGGAGAATCAAAGATAAAATCCCCATACCTTTGTGATTAATTTCCATAGGAATTTAAAGAGAAATCAGTAGGAATCCTTCCCCTAGCTTGAAGCTTTATCAATGGCTTCCATAGAGTTCTAAAAGGAGAATTTATTTGAGAGGGAAGGTTCAATTGATAATGAGGTCTAATTCTAGGTCTTGGGGTTTTAACCACTTAAAAAACCCTAAAATAGGTAGAATAACTGTTTCTAATAATTCCCCAAAGTACCCAAACTACCCCTCACTTAGTTGGACCTTTTAAACAAGTCAAACTTGAGTTTTATTTTCGCAGATTTCATCGGGAAACAAGTTTGCGACGCAGAGGTGTTCCCACAAGTTTTTGGAAATTAAATTTTGAGACAGAAGAGTCTGTGACACGTCCGCAACATAGACCAACATTTTTCCCTTGGTGGAGCTAGTCCATGACGCGGATATGCTCCCTCCACGAGCATTTTCAAGCTGCCTTGGCAACTTGCTCAGCCAAGGGTTGGGGTCCTCATCGGGGCCTCTTTTGGGTTGCCCCGGGGTGTCGTATTCGAACGTTTTGACCCTAAAAACATTTATCAAGACACTAGGGTAGCCTCCACCTAATTTAGACTCCAAACAACACATAGAAACATGCAAGGCACACTAGAACACACTAGCACGCAAACAACTAATTTTCAAACGTCTTGAACGTCTCTTAGACGTTTGACTTCCAAACTCTTTAAAACTAACTATAAAGGATATTCTTCATTATTTTAACAAGTTATTAATGCATAAAACCCATGTGAGGCTCTACTTTATCCTATTTCATTTTGAGGGGCGTTACAGTACTAATGCTTCGTAAGTAGTGTAGAACATTCGGACCTGATTGGGAATGTAAGGGTCATGGCGTTTTGAGAAGATTTGAAACTTGTGAGACCTCAGGAAGCTCATAATCTCCGGGTATCTATCTATTACCCCATCAGTAGACAGCCTCTTCTCCTTAATAATGGTCCTCAATACCTCAGTCTCTAATTTGTTCATAGACCGGGGAGAAGGACCCTGTACAGGTGGTGTAGGAACCACAGCCTGGTCTGGAGCAGGAAGAGAAGTATAAGTCTCTGGCACCCTGATCCTAGAGGGATCATGCATCCTCTTGGATCGCAGTTCAGCACTTCGGGCCATCAATAACTCGTCATCTTCAGGCTCAGAAGTGGTAGCCCGAGGGTCTTGGTGCTCACCCTCACTCTCACAAGTGGTGCGGTGAGTGGCATAGATTATGTCACTGTTAGAGGCGACGCAGGAGCAGGTGCCTTGCCTTTCCCTTTGCCCTTCCCACCTGTGGTAGGAAGTTTGGCTGTCTTTGCCTGGGATGCAACCGCATCCTCATTGATAATAATCCTATTTACCCTCTTGTAGGCCAGCATGTCTCGACCTGCTACTTTCGGTCTAGCCATATCTACAACACAAATTGAAAACTATTAAAAGAAGTTCAAGAAAAATGGCAAAAATCATATTGCAGACAGACTCGCAGAAACGATCGGCGAGTCGCAGAATCACTTTGGTGAGCTAAATCAGACTCGCCGAAAAGATTGGCTTCAAAAATTCTAGAAAAATGGTCTGTCGGCGATGGGAAGGCCCACTCGGTGAATCGCCGACATAGTTCGGCGAGCACAGATTAGCCCACTAAAAATTACAGTGCATTTTAGGGGTTAGGGTGATCAAAGAAGACCTTCAGCGAGTAACTGAGTGCACTCGGCGAACTCAGGCTTCTCGACGAAAGATACAGAACCCAAACTTAACATTTGCATGAAATTAAAGATGATCAAGAGGGACTCGGTGAACCACCGAGTGCTTCGGCGAGCTCGACCCAGCTCACCAAACTGCCCAACATGCCTATTTTCTACCCCAACTTCTAAAATCAACCCTGCATCCCCTGAAAACAAAATCAAAGCATGCACTTATTTAATTAAACCTAGACCCATAAGACCCATGCCACTGAGGTACTTAGACTTTCCCTGGTTTGGCCAAAATTGGCCATTTGACGACTTAAGCCTTTAAGAATGACGTCAAACGTTCCATCATTGGGCAAAGCACGTTATTTAACACAAATATGGGTTACTCAAAATTCACCCGACTAGATCCAAAAACAAATAAGCACAACCGAAAAAGTTAGATCAATTTTAAAGTATGAATTTTGGGAAATCAACAACTTAGGCAATTTAGGCATGATATCGAATTAAAAACAAGCACACAAACATACAATTTCAGAAAGGCTCAGCACATATCATTAAGAATAATACAGTTGCAAACAAGTATAACCACTAAATACATGTTTGGGGTTCAGTAAACCAACCTTTAATGCCGAATACGAGATTTGAAATGCTAGGAGGCAAAGATGTCCAACTCTGAACACACAATCTATGACTAACGAGAGGTAAAATTATGAAAATATAGGAAATATAGTGCGAGTGTGCTTTTGTGAAGTTAAAAAAAGAGAGAATGTGAAAGAGTTTGAAATTTTAAACCTTTGGCTTTTAAAAACCGTCCATTTCTCACCTTTTCTACGACATTAATTCTCTTCACCGAACCACTTGGCGACATGCCGAGTGGGTACTTACCTCGTCGAGTTTTATAGGACCTCCAGTTAATGTGGGGGTCCAAACAACGGACTAAGTCGGGATCGCCGACCTACTTGGCGATTCACCGACCAGTCCAAGGGCATGCCGAGTTTTACAAACTCCAACTTCATAATTTCTTGAGTCCAAGGGCGGTCCAAGTCGAGCTCGCCGACCTATTTGGCAAGTCGTCAACTGGATATTTTGCTCGCCAACCTACAGTTTTCAGACACATTCTACACTTTAACCTATACAATCAACACACGATTATTCCAAAAACAAAAAGAAAATTATAAAAACTTGGGTTGCCTCCCAAGCAACGCCTTAGTTAACGTCGTGGCATGATGCAAGTCCTCACTCAAGCTTCATTCTTGGAGTTTGCCATAGTGTCACTAGGTAAACCCCCTTATTGTCTCGGATTTAAATAAGAAGAAATTTGACCCATATGGGTATCCAACTGTTTGATAGAGACAGAATGAGAGGTAACCATCAGGCTAAGGGTCGATACATCTTCTTTCATCTCCTTTAAGATTTTATTGGACCCCTCAACCTTGTTGAGAATATGAAAGAGTATATCCTCTGACCGGCCACCCTCAGAATCTTTTTGCTTTTGGTGCTCATGGGGAGGAACATACCTATCCTTCTCCCCATCTCTTTCCTTCCAAGTGGGGTTACAATCCCTCCACTATGTATCACGATATCTCCAGCCCTCATCCCTATTCCAACTTTGGTTACCACCCTGCCTTAGGTAGTTAGCACAATAACCTCCTCTTTGGTTGGCTAGGAAGTTCACTTCTTCGTTGTACAAAGCTTCGAAATTGGCATCATCAAGGCTTGCACACCTAACACTCACATCATTGACACTTGTAGCACCAGCTCCCATGACATGTTTGGTCAAAATGTCTAGTTAGGTCATCATCTTGGTCATGTTTTGGTCCGTCTCTTGGTCTTTCTCAAGCTGCCCCTTGGTCAATTTAAAAGTGAGAGGGGAGACCTGATCTCCGCGGGTGTACCAAGCCCGATTAATTTTGGTCATACCATCCAAAAGTTGGGCTGCTATAATGTAAGGTTGTTGCATCAAACCTCCCGGAGAAATTTGGTTAGCTACGCCCTTATTCACCGAATCAAGGCTTCAGTAAAAATATTGCATCAAAACGTTGTTGGGCAAACCATGAGTTGGGCATTGCAGCACCAACTTCTTAAATCTTAGCCAAGTCTTATAAATAGGTTCACCCTCCAAATGCTTGAAGCTTTGGATGCTATCCCGAAGTGTCATCATCTTCGAAGGAGGGAAAAATCGCACTGAATGCGGTGACAAGCTATTCCCACTAAGTGATGGAGTCTCTTGGCAGTTCATCCAACCACTTACATGCTTCTCCCATTAAAGAAAATGGGAACAACCTCAACCGGAATGACACTTGTTATATATCTTGAACGAGAACGACTCACAAATATCAACAAAGTTTCTTATATGCTCATGGGGATCCTCATGAGCCAACCCACCAAAAAACCCTTTCAATTGCAAGAGGTGTAACATGGTGCTTGTAATATGGAACACAACGTTCCCTTCAGGCATAGGCAAACGAATGGCACCAATTCCACCAATTAGTTAAGGGTCATTAACATTTGGCTCGTTGACATTGTTGAGGTTGCCAATGTTATCTTTGTGGCCCACTTGGGTACCATTGCTCCTATTGACACTCATTTCCTCTGTTTTAAAACAGCAACACACAAACCAAAACTAAAAGTAAGTAGATTCAACTATGACTAAAAAGAATAATATTTAACTTTACCAAAAGAATCTTAACCAACATCACTCCCCGGCAGCATCACCATTTTGATTAATAACGTTTCAAAGACACGTCATCCAATTCTAAGCATCAATGATCATTAATCAGTATATAACCCAACTAAATGAGTTGGGGTCAAATCCCACAGGGAGCGGTACGGGTTTAAGATTCAATAGAAAAGTGTGAACATGGTCAAATTAGTCATAGGAATAGAAATTATCAAATAAAAACATCATTCAAATTAAGAGGTGACACAAATGTCAAATAAGGGAGTTTTGGTTTGAAATTATCAACTACAACAGCAGCAAACAATACGAAATAACAATAATGAGATGGGTTCTTGGGATGTGATTTGATTATAGGCTAATGTAGACAAATGGGTAATTACAACTGTTAGGAAATAGTTGTAAATTAGTTAGTAAGCTAAGCCATAGTGAGGATAAATTTTTTCTCGAACAATTTACCTTGAATCAAGTTGATTTCTCTCAAATATCAACAAGCAAGCAAAATAAGACCAACCTACACCTTAGTCCATTCACTCTCTCGAGCTGAATGTGTGGAGTGTGGAATTAGGTTTAGCATTCACTCTCTCAAGCTAAACCCATGACAACCCAATACCCACTGACCATCAATCAATAATCTTAGTTTTAAAGCCTCTCTCTCGAACAAGCCAAAAACACAAGGGTAGAACTGCATTTGAAGGTACAATTCTTAAATTAAACCACAACTAATGATTAAACTCACTTATAAACAACATTTAAACTAACAATTAGCAATACCCATAAACTAAATCAATCCATAATCACACCCCAAGAATTGGGGTTTTAGCTAGACATTATAAAAAGACAAACCTCGTTACCAAATTGAGTTTCCATCAACTAGGTAAGATTGATTTCATCTTTACAATGATCCAAGTTGAAGAATCTCAAAGACCCACTTCCAATTTCTCAAAAGTGAAAAACTTCAATTCTTCAAAGCTAAGAAAAACTAGAGAAAACTTGTCTCACAGTTCAAAACTTAATTCAAAATTTGTTCTCAAGAGTAATTCATACTAAAGTAAATATTCAAAAATGTATTTATAGTCACCAAAAATGTGCTGCGAAGAGTCACTCGGTGAAGTAAGTCGGGCTCACCGATCCACTTGGCGATCTGCCCTTTGGTCAATTCCATCGCCCTTCTGCCTTGGCCTTCAGCATCCTCAAGGTTTGTAACTTTGGACAATCCAACACTGTATCGCGAAACCACTCGGTGATCCACCGACTGTTCCATTCTCTCGCCAACTTGATTTTTTCCTTCAGGTCTTGGCACACTGGAACTTTAGATAGTCAAGCAGCCATTCGATGGCTTGCCAAGTGGACTTGGTGATCACCAGGCTTTTTTTTCTTCATTCTTTGAACTCGTTTCATTTTTTTTTACAAATAAGCGTCCTTGCTTTTTCCTCAATCCATATACTTGGAAATCAAGGGTTTTACATCAATTATTGGCACAAAATATGCATTTGAGGACAGTAGATCTATATAAATAAAGTCCTAAATGAGTCCAAATCTCAGACTTATCATGTATTTCTTGATTAAATTTGAACACGTACCGCTTCCTATGGGATTCAACCCCAACTCTTCGTTGGGTTTTATACTGCTTAACGATCATTTGCACCTAGAATTGGATGAGGTGTACTTGAAACGTTAATCAAAATGGCACCGTTATCGGGGAGTGATGTTGTTTAAAATCATTTTATCGAAGTTGAATTGTGATTTTCGTAGTTATAGTTGAATCTACTTATTTTAGTTTTTGGTTTTGTGTTGCTTGTGTTATATAGAGGAGGAGATGAGCGTTAATAGAAGCAATAGTAGCCAAATGGGCCACTAAGACGACTTTGGGAACCTCAATGATGTCAATGACCCAAACCAAGTGGGTGGTGTTGGTGCCATTCGTTTGCCTCCAGCTGAAGGAAACACGATTTTTCACATCACAAGCATAATGCTTCAGCTCCTACAATTGAAAGGATTGTTTTGGGGGTGGCTCATGAGGATCCCCATGAGCATATTAGAAATTTTGTTGATGTCTACGGACCAGTCTCATTTAAGAACATATCGTAAGAATCGATCCTTCTGACGTTGTTCCCATTTTCTCTAATGGGCGAGGCAATCAAGTAGGACGAGCCTACTACGACATTCCAAGTGCACTTCTTTCCCCCATCGAAGATGATGACTCTTAGGGACAAAAATTAAGGTTTCAAGTGCTTGGAAGGTGAAATCCATAAGATATGGTTGAGATTTAAAAAGCTAGTGCTTCAGTGCCTAATTCATGGACTTCCAGATAATGTGCTGCTACAATATTTCTATAGAAGTCTCAATTCAAAAAACAAGGGAGTGGCTAATTAGCTTTCTTAAGGTGGTTAATGCAATAGCGTCCCAACTCCTTGATTGCATGACCAAGATCAACAGGGTATGGTACACTTGAGAAGACCAAGTCTCTCATTTTACTTATAAAATGACAAAAGAGCAGACGAAACGGATCAAGAGAGAGACCAGAACATGGCCAAAATGATGACCCAGTTGGATATCTTAGCCAAAAATGTCATGGGTGCTGGTGCAAGGAGTGTTAATATTGTAGGTGTTGGTGGAGTGAACCTCGATGAAGCATGGTTTAAAGCATTAAACAATGAGGAAATGAACTTCCTAGCCAATCAAGTAGGAGGTTATCGTGCTAACTACCCAAGGTTGGGTAGCAGTCAAGGATGGAATAGAGATGTGGGCTAGAGAGACCGTGATAGAGAATGGTGTGATCGTAACTCCACTTGGAAGGAAAGAGAGGGGAAGACGGATAGGTATGTTCCTCTCCATAAGCGTCAAAAGCCCAAGGACTCTGATGGTGGCCGGATAGAAGATATGCTTTCACGCATTGTCAACAAAGTTGAGGGATCGGACAAAGTGCTAAAAGAGATGAAGGAGGATATCTCTACCCTTAATCAGACTATCACCTATCATTCCATCTCAATTAAGCAGCTGGAGACCCAAATGGGTCAAATTTCATCACATTGGAATCCAAGACAACAAGGGGGGATTGCCTATTGATACAATGCAAAAGCCCAAAAATGAAGCTTGAATAGGTACTTACGTCGTGTCATGACGTTAACTAAGATGCTTCTTGGGAGGCAACCCAAGTTTTTAATGCTTTAAGTTTGATTTTGAATAACGGGTGTTGATTGTGCAGGTTGAAAAGCTAAGTGTGTTGGAAAAGAAGTAGTTTGGCAAGGCAAAAGTCCAGTCGGCGACTCACCAAAGAGGTCGGCGAGCCCGATTTGGATCGCTGTTGGATCCACAAAACATGAAGTGAAAGTCTGTAAAACTTGATGGGCCAATTGCTCAATCGACGACTCTCCAAACAGGTCAGCGAGCCCGATTTTGTCCACCGTTTTGGAAAATCAAATTGAATGGAGGTCCTATAAAACTCAGCGAGGTGAATTACAACTCGACGCATCACCGAATGGTTCGGCATGGTCGACTAATACTGCCGAAAGGGTCATAAACTGAAAGGTTCTAAAAGGGCAAACGATTTAAAATTTTAAAATCTTTCATATTCTATCATTTCTAACCCCGTACAATCTCACCCGCACTTGAAATTTTCCATACTTTTCTATTTTTGTTCACTTTTTATTTGTATTCTCATACTCGGAGTTGGATTACTTTGCCACCTAACTTTTCAAATTATCAATTCATCATTCAGGCTGGTTTTCCAAACCTCGTAACTTAGTTAAGAGGTTAAACTCAAATTCTTTCGGTAAATTTGTGTTATTTTGTGATGGGTAATTGTTGAAATCGTGTTTTATGTGTTGAATTGCCCGTTGTGTGTTTGAACCTGTGTCTAAATACTTAAAATGTTGATTTCCCGCGTTTTATGCGTAAAAATTAAATCTAAATTGTTGGGTTGCGGTTAATTTATATTGGGTATAGTCGGGCGAAGTTAGAGTAGCCTCAGATTGAGCCAAATGACGTAATTAGCCCAATGATGGAGCATTTGATCTCATTCTTAAGGGTAAAAGTCGCCAAATAGCCAGTTTTGGCAAAATTGGGGCAAGTCTGAGTACCCCAAAGACATGGGTCATATGGGTCTGGTACTAATTGCATAGTGAAGATGTTTGATTTTGGTTTCGGGGGGCTATGGCTTGATTTTGGGAAACGGGGTTGAAATTTGGCACATTAGGCCGTTTGGAGAGCTGTGTCGAGCTCGCCGAGTGGTTTGGTGGTTCGCTAACGTCCCTCATTGATCACCTTTCATTTCTTGATTTGGATATATTGAGTCTGTAACTTTTGTCGGGAAGCCTGAGCTCCCTGAGTTCACTCGGCGACTCATCGAAAGGTTTCTTTGATCGCCCTTTCTGTGCCCCTAACCCCTAAACCACATTCGATGGGCTATTCGAAGCTTACTGATTGGTGTCGGTGATTCGCTAAAGGTCCCTGAGCATCGCCGACATGCCTTATTTCTAGATATTTTTCAAACTGGTCCTTTCGACGAGCCCGATCTGGTTCGCCTAAGTGACTCGGTGACTGATTCGGTGAGTCTTTATGCACCTTGAATTCTGCACTTTTCTTGAACAATTTCTAGCATTTTTCGATTTGTTTTGCAGATATGGTTAGGACCAATTTGGACGATAGTTTCATGCTTTCCTGCAAAAGGGCACAGGGCATTATTATTAATGAGGGAGCAGCTATTTCAACCACAACATGCAAGAAAGCACCTCCGAAGGGAGGTAAAGGCAAGGGCAAGCCGCCCATAGGTGAGAGACCGAAGCACAACTCTGGCAATGACGAGGAATCCTTCAATTCTCAAGCTTCATTCTCTGAGCTTGAGGATGATCAATTGCTACAGATCCACTGAGCAAAAATTTGTGCAAAACCTTATTCAAATCCGTCTAGGATTTTGATGTCAACCCCTTCTGCTACAAATTCAGTGCCAGCTCCGGCACAGATGATGGTTCCAGCACCACCAGTTTAGGGTCCTCCTCCCCGATTACACAACCGATTAAAAGTTGAGGGATTAAGGGTCATTCTAATAGAGAAGAGGTTGTCTATGGATGGTGTAGTGGACAGATACCCTCATGTGTGGGACACTCTCCGATTCCACAAGTTTGAGATCTTCAGTAGGCCCTATGGCCCATACATTCCTACATGGGTCTGACAATTTTATATGACTTATAGTGATCAGGTGCCAAAGGTAAAGAAGAAGGTCAGTGCATTCAGACCAGTATAATTTATGGTAGTCTGAAGAGGACAGTGCAGTGCGACAATAATGAGAAAAACACCATATTTGATAAGGCCAAAGACATCGAGCACGCATACCAGAGTATGATCACTTTACAGACTCTAGATGACCTGAAGGGTTGGCTAGCTTCCCTCATTTCTGACACCACCCCGAGGTGGATTGAGGTAGGAGCACCTATTGAGAAGAAGGATTTGAACATAGTAGCTCGGTACTGGTTTGGGTTCATTAACAGTTCAGTCATGTCATCACAGAATGAGTCCATTCTCCGCCACCCAACGGTGGCTTGTCTTAGATCTATCATTGCCAAGAAGCGGCTAAATTTGGGGTTGATTATAAAACATAAGATGGCCATGAGGGCCAAACAACATCAGACGTCCTTTCCATTCCCATTACTTATTACGGAGTTATGTCGGTGGACTGGAGTTTCTCTTGACAAGAAGAGGGATGTTGAGGTTACACCCACATCCTCTACCGACATACGGCGCATAGAGGTCGAGTACTCACGGGAGGAGGCGAATAGGAAGAGAGAAGCATTCATGGATACATCTCTAGTGGTTGATGTTAATTCTATACCTGCAAAGGGAACTTTGCCTACTCCGACCTCCGAGCCTTCAGGTACATCTACTTCCACTCCTTCCCAGGTCCCAGGTTCTTCTACTGCCTTCCAGCCTCCTAGAGCTACTTCAGGTACCACTTTCTCGAGGCCTCTGATCACTCAGGCCATGCTTCTCAAGATGGGGCACCTAGCCCAATCTACCGATGTGTGGGCTTTCCTGCTAGAGGCAGAGGTGCCCTGGATGATTAAGAGAGACCTTAAATATACTTTGACACCTCTCCGAACTTTCATTGATGCTCTCTCGACAAGAGTAGATATTTGTGAGAGAGAATAGAGGGTTACTACTGAGGTTACGACTTTGAAAGCTAAGGTTTTTAAGCTTAGGAAGGATGTGGACCATCAAAAGTCCATAGACTTCACTTTGTTATTTGGGACAGTAGAGATCCTTGATGATTCAAGTGCTGAGATTCCAGCATGTGCTGAGGTACCTCCGGCTACCACCGGAGATGATGTTGTGGAGGATGTTGTTATTGCTAAGTCTGAGGCCGAGATCGATGAAGAGAAGCTTGAAGAGCGAGATGCGGTTGTGTATGATGATCTGGATAACTTAGAGGGTGCCATGTTTGAGATTGCTCGACAGGCCTCCTTGAGAGACACTCCTATGATAGGCCCCAGTGAAGCTCCAACTGATGTGATCCCAGGAATTGATGCCTCGATAGATGGAGTGATTGCGATGCAGACTTCACCCTAGGATTAGCCTGACAGGATGACATCTTTACCTCCCTCTTTGTTGTTTTTATTATTTATCTCTGTTTTAGTTGCATTTGAAGACAACTGCTTTTCTTTTGTGGGTGGTGAGGTATTTCCATACCTACCTCTTGTGATTCTATTTTGTTTGTGAATATTAGGTTTTGTGATCTATTAATATCTTGTAGATGTTTAAGCTTGTTGCTCCTTGTTTTGAATGGAAATGGTTTTGACCTATTTTTAAAATTTAGCACCTCTTTTGCATGTAGTTGTGTTTGTTCTTGTGCAAATTTAAGTGTCGGCTATGATCAATACTGATGACTTGAATAATGCTCTTAATTGAATGAAATGAATGTGCTGCTACGATGAGGGTAATGAATTTGCATAGACAATGTGTGAACTTTTAGCATCTTGTTGTGACTAGCCGATTATCGAATAAGTCTCTTGTGATGAACATTGCACACTAGCTAGAAAATGTGGAGTCTTGTTTGATATTGGCACCAATTCCATGTGTGATGAGTTTACTTTGAGCATTGTGTGTGATGACACCTAGAATTTGCCCCATTGGTCCGGTTGACTAAGTGATGCAAACACTTGAAATGATCTTAGGTAACAATTTCGAAGAGTGAAACATTTTGACAATATACCTCTTTTGTGGCCAACCTTGTGAGATGTGTGAACCTTGCTTGAACCCTTTTTGAGCCTTATCATTTTATTGGAAGAAACTTGAACAATTGTAACCTCTCTTTATCCATTTACCCATAACTTTCATGAAGTGTGGTTTGTGTGAATAGCCAACTTAGGCCAAAAGCCTAAGTTGGGGTGTGGTGAAAAGAGAAGGGACATCAAGAAGTGTGAGAAATCCCCCTTTGAGTAATAGTTTTGAAAAAGATGAACCCCTCCATAAAAAAAGTGAAAAGAAAAGAGAAAAGAAGCAAAGAAAAATAATGAAAAATTTGTGAAAATAAAGTGATGAAAATTGCAAAAGAAATGGGGTATTCGGTAATTCATATGAAGTTGAATAATGGGGTGGATTATGAGCATGTTTGAAATGTTAAAGAAAAGGAAGAAAATGATGTTCAGGCCACACTTCATGAAGGTAGCAACCACTAAGCCTAAATTACCATACCTTTACACTCGACCCCGTTAGAAGCCTTAAAAAGACCTTTGTGATCTTGAGTGAGCTGAAACGATTGTTGATTAGAAAATAAGGGTAAACCTATGGGTGAAATCATGCTTGTGTTCATCTTTGTGAGTATGGAAGTTGTATGTGATTTCGAAACTTTAAAATGTTGAGAAATTGTGTTTGAATTTGGAATCATCTTTGTTGTGAGGACATTAGAACACTTTTGTTGAGCTTGAACTTGCATTTGAAGCAAGTATTGCGAACTTGAGTAACTTTGATAATGGTGAGTCACAAGTTTAATCTTTGAGTGCACGATTTATCATTGCATGAGTAAGTTGAACCTTGTTGTGTGCATTCACGTTGAGTCTTATGTAGCACTATTTGAGACATCCTTTTTGAACTGATGATCTTGAGTTTTACTTGAGGACAAGCAAAAGTTTAAGTTGGGCGTGTTGATGAGTCTAAGATTTGGACTCATTTGGGGCTTTGTTTATAGATTTAACGTCATTAAATGCCTAATTTGTGCTATAAATTGATATTAATGCCTTGATTTCAGGTATATGAATTTAGGAGCAAGCAAGGACACTAATAGGGAAAAAGGAACAAAACAAACTAAAGAAGTGAAGAAAGGTGAGCCTGAGGATCGCCAACAGCACTTGACGTGTCGCCGAGTGGCTATTTTGACTGCCCAAAGTTCTAATGTGCCAGCCCCGAGGGAAGAAACCAAGTCGACGACAGGAAAGGGCAAATTGGCGAATCGCCAAGTAGTTCCGCGATGCAAAAAGTGATCGCCCAAAGTTATAAGACTTGTGGATGCTGAGAGCCAAGGAAGAAAGGCGATAGAAGAGAGCAATAGGTGGTTCACCGAGTGGTTCGACGAACCCGACTTACTTCGCTTAATAACCCTTTGTGACTTATTTTTGGCAACTATAAATTAGATTTTAAACATTTTAACTAAGGCGATTTTTTAGTCTAGAACAGTTTTCTCTTGAGTTTTGATAGTTCTTAGTAGACTTGAAGACTTTTGGAGATTCAATTTGGAGATTTTGCAAGTGGGTTTCAATTTTTTTGCAAATTGAAGCATTGTAAAGCTTGAATTACTCTTACCAATTGATGGCTAATCGATGTGGTAACCGTTTTCACTCTTTTATGATGTTTGGCTAAAACTCCAATTCTTGAGGTGTAATCACGTGATTATGGATTGAATTAGTTTATGGGCATTGTTAATTACTTGTTTAAATGCTATATTGAAGTAGGTTTGATCATTAGTTGAGGTTTAATTTATGAATTGTAGCTGCAAATGCAGTTCTAATTTTGTGTTCTTAGCTTGCTCGCAGAGAGGTTTTTGAACCAAAACTTTTGATTAATGGTTTGTAGGTATTGGGTTGATTTGGGTTCAGCTCGAGAGAGTGAATCCTAAACCCAAGCCTACCCATCTTGCACGAGTGAGAAGATGTATTAAGGTTTTGGGTTGTTCTTAATTGCTATGCTTGTTGATGTTCGAGAGAAATCACTTGAAGCAAAATAGTTGTTCGAGAGAAAGCTACTTCAATTATAGCCTAGCCTGCCTACTGATATTTAGCTATTTACTAATAGTCTCAATTACCCATATATCGAAATTTACCAATAATCGATCACATCCCGAGAATTCCTCTCCTTATTGTTATTTCATATTATTTGTGACTACGTTGTAGTTGATAATTGCAAACCTAAACCCCCCATTTGACATTCATGTCAATCCTTTTGACTTCTTTATATTCCTTTTTCGATAATGTCTATTCCTATAGCTGATTAGATCACGTTTGTACTTCCTGATTGAATTTGAACATGTTCCGCTCCTTGTGGGATTCGACCTCAACTCTTTGTTGGGTTTTATACTGCTTAACGATTATTTGCACCTAGAATTGGATAAGGTGTATTTGAAACGTTAATCACTTATGCTTATGACTATGTTGTTATGCTCTTATGATGTTATGGTAGCTATCATATTCAGTACACTATTATACTAACGCATACTCTTGCCTACATTCTTATCAAATGTAGGGTCCGGCGATATTGAGTTCCATTCTCGTGGCTAGGTTTCTAGTAGAGAAAAGAGTTGAAGACTTGGTGAGTCCTTATAGCATCAAGGATTTGATCACCTTTTCTTTATGTCTTTCATTTGTATGTTTTAGACTTTTGTATGGGTTGCATCCCAAAGACTTTTATGTATTAGATGATTTGAGACAAAGTGTTATAGACTTCCGCTTGCTTTTATAAAAAACTTCGATTATATGGAAAAAGTTTTAAAATTTCTGCACTTTTCTATTATCTTATGTTATGATATGCTAAGGGGCTTGTATGAAACCCCTTCGGGGTTGAGTATGCCTTGTTACATATAGGGGTGACAATTATATTATTGGGAGTAGTATTGAGCACCGCTATGAGGGCGAGTTCAGACAATTAGCAGCCTTTATAAACCATGTAACCAACGTGGGTAGAAAGGGTCATACTTTTTAGATGATTCCTTATTTCTTTTTAAGCATAGCTTAGTGGATCCATTTAGTTAAGGAGTTCTATACCCTTGTAAGGTATAGGACAGTTTTGGCAGCATGGCCGAGATAGTGTATCATCACATAGCTCATAGTGATGGTTGTCGGTTACAGAATCTCCCAATAGAGTTATTTTGTATCTTTATATACAAATAAGAGTTAGTATTGTATTTTTACATACAATTGAGTTATTATTGTATTTTTACATACAATTGAGTTATTATCTACTGTTTTAAAGCTTTCCATATATTGCATCTTTTATTGTTGCTTTATCCTTGAGTATCTTGAGTTGTGTACCTTTGAGTTGAGCATCTTATCCTTGAGCTGAGCATCCTATCCTTGGGTAGAGTTTGAGTTAATTGAGTTGACAAGAGGTAAGTATGTTTCTTTTCTATCCATTCAAGCTTATGCTTATGCTTTGGAATTCCCCTTACATTCTCGTACATTCCATGTATTGACGCCATTTGGCTTGCATCTTTTTATGATGTAGATACAGATATTTAGGGTCATCAACAAAAGCTTTGTTGATACCACTTGTAGTTCCAGTTAGCTATGGTGAGCCTCCTTACTTCCATTGGGTTCCACTTTTATTTTGAGTTTGTTAGGATGTCGAGGGTCTTGTCCCGATAATCTTTTTGTAATAGTAGGTGCTTCATAGATAGTTTGAAGGTCGAGGAGTCTATCATTATTTCCTTTGTCGTTGTAATGTTTTTGAGTTCATGAGGTATTTAACTAATGCTTGTTAACTTACTTTTCAAAAGATTATTGGAGTTGAGTTTAAGTTAAGTTTTAAAGTTATTTTTTGCATCATGAGTTTTCATTTTGCTTGAGTAAGCCTTCCGTTGAGTAATGAGCCAGGCCAAGGGTTCACTTGGGAACCAACAATGGTTTTTGAGTGCCAGTTACGTCCACAGTGTAGGCTCGGTGCGTGACATATGTATTAGTAGTCCCTTGTTTGGTGCATTTTTTCATGCTAAGTATAACTACTTCTTGCATTAGTTATACACTCTATTGTGTATTGAGGAGGTTATTACTAATACAATGGATTTCTATGTATTAGCAATGCAAAGAGATTTAATGCATGCATTAGCATGATTAGACACTCAATTAACCCTCAAAATCACTTTGACATCTTTTCCACCATAATTGTGGAAGATATCTTTGTAAATAAATATATATATCTATATATAATAGGAGAAGTGAAAAGTGATACATGTCAGCACCACAAAAATTCAACAATTTTAAAAATAAAAAATAATCTAAAATTCTTTCAAATTAACCAAAAATAAATAAAAAAAGAGTAACCAACTAAATAATTTCATGTTTCTTTTGAATAAAATAATCTATCTATATGTAATCTATTTATATATAATGGAAAAGTAAAAAGCGACACATGTTAGCATAAAAAAAATTCAACAATTTTTAAAATAAAAAATAATTTAAAATTCTTTTAAATTAACCAAAAAAAAAAAGCATAACCAACTAAATAATTTCATGTTTCTTTTGAATATAATATTATAGTAATAATAATAATTTAACTAACAGTGAATTTGAATTGAATTCATTGTTAGTTTCCACGAAAATTGTTTTAAATTTGAATTGTTTTAATTTTTTAATTTTTTTAATTATTAATTGTCTGTAATCATATTAAATAATAATAAATAACAATTTGAAAAAAGAGGTGATAGCGCCTACCTTTCACGCCACAATTAATCTCTATTTTTTAACTTTTAAAATATCAATTAATTAATTATTAATTATTAATTATTATTTATATGTATCATCTATCAATATAGAATGTGAGAAGTAAAAGTGACACATGTCAGCACCACTAAAATTCAGCAATTTTAAAAATAAAAAATAATTTAAAATTCTTTTAAATTAACCAAAAATAAATAAACAAGAGTAACCAATTGTTGACACCCAATTTGATCCTCCTTTCTTCTAATTCATTGTTTTTGAGCTTCTAATTTAATAACACATCAAAAACTTGGTCAAATGCACTAAAGTCTGACTGTGGGAGCTACTATTAACAGACATAAAACAACATGAGCTAAGCGTGGTGTCCGATGTATACGCCTAATCGAAAGGACCCAATATACCTTGTCAGGGATATAACGGCATGACTGGCATGATCACTAAATTTGATGCCCAACAAAGGAGACTTATACTCTTACGAGGGCAAGTAGTTCTAGGACTATTTGGGTACGCTGAAACCTAGTCCAACTCGATGTTAAGCCTACTCACAACTGGAAATATGTACAATACAACATAACTGAAATATACTAGATAGCTCAACATTCTAACATGCTAATTCAGAATGCAATATTTAAGTACTAATAATGAAACATTCGAAATATGAGGCATGTATATCTGTTTACTTGACCTAGCTATTATAATTCATGAACTAAACAAATCTACACAACTAGGGTTTTGAGTTTCATGTAAGGAACTAAGCAACAATGTTACGAAAACATGATAATCTAATTAAGAACACTATAACAGCTAAATCACAACACTTATCTAAAGTTCTAGAAATCCTAAGTCTAAACAATATATAGGGAATCAAGAATCTGACTAAATTGTAGGGACTTAGTGGATGAAAGGAACCCACTAGTGAAATTCCACATACCTGGTGACGAAATTCACAGAGAAATCTTTCAATTTTGGGGCTAGAACTGAAGAAACTTGTTGCATTCTTAGAAGGGCTGCTTGACTTTTTTCTCCTGGTTTGCTTTAAGTTTGATGAATTTTTGGTGAAAAAATAGACTCGGGTAGGCTCTAATTAAGTTACCAGGCTTAAACTAACCAAAACTACATAGTTTAGGGGTTAAACGATGTAGTTTAGGTGTCCAATACATAGGGGAAAAGACCAAACGACCCTTGACTTAAAATCTGACGAGGCTGACCAGACGCCAATGATGGACCATCACAAAGCCCACAACCCGTCGACTGGGTCATGGTCTGCTGGCTAGTGGCTACTGGTTTTGGGGGTCCTGTCAACGAGCACTACCACAGATCGTGTGGAGGACCACCGACCATGGAGGACACCGTGGTCCTTCACTTGAGCTGATTGTCTGCTTGCTCAGGTTCACGGACCCTCCCACGGCCCTTCATCAAGACCACAGCTCATGGAGGGTTCCATGGTCTGATGTCAGGGCCTGGGAGGTTCTGTGTCACTCCCACGAGCACCAGTACGACTCGTATGGTGGTCCACGGTCGGTGAAGGGTCCCGTGGTCCACCATTCTTGGACTGGGTGTGACCCACGTTGAGGGTGACAGACCGTGGTCTAGATCATAGCCTATGATCCCTCTATGGTTCACTTTTTTCTATTATTTTCTGCTGAAAGTCTTTAGTATTATTTCTGAGGTGTTACAATATCTCCCCCTTGGGAACATTAGTCCTCGAATGAAACCTAAAATAGCTGAGTATAGAGGATAAGTGTTGCAATCCCTACCACTAAGTTCTAAAAACTGATATATAACTAAACTGAGTTCCAAGAACATGCAAATATGCTAAAATGCAAAAATAATTGAAGGAACATGATACTAAGACTGGATTTACGCAAGAGTAAACTGAGAGACTGGAGAGAAACTACTACCTAAAGCTGAAACGGAATCAGAAGGAAAAATATGAGGATACTTGGCCTTCATGCCTGTTTTTGCTTCCCAAGTAGCTCCCTCTATGGACTGACTCCTCCATAAAACCTTCACTGAAGCGACTTCTTTCTTTCTCAACCTACGTACTTGACGATCAAGAATCTCAAATGGCTTCTCTACATAACTGAGACTATCCTTCACAGCCACACTCCCTAATGGTACAATAGATGTCGGATCACCCACACACTTCTTCAACACACTACAAGAAAAACTCTTGTTTAAGACCGACATTTAGGGACCAACTACTAATCCCATCTCTAAAGATATATGTATTGGGACGAGATTATATTCCAGTCCTTATTTGTATACTCTATTGCGAAGATACTTAATCCGCTCCCTAAATAATGTATTAACTGGTCCCAAAGTCTAATTCTAAGACTTTTAGTGCGCCTTATCGTTGACCAAAATTTAATAAAGTATTAAAAGAAAATCACCAAAATTTAGGCGGCAATTTTTTTTACATTATATTATTGAAACTAGCCAAAAAGGAAAAACCCTATTTTCTAAAAGTTAAAAACGTACAAAGGAAAAATAACTCTTCAACTGGTCGCAACTCACAAGCTTTTCTATATCGATCGATCTCTTCAACATTCTTATATCGTTGTTCTTCTTCGCAACTCTTTCTTCTTCATCAAAGTATTTCCATCGCAGCTGCTCAACTCTGTCTTCTTCATCAAAGGATTTCCATCGCAGCTGCTCATCAAAGAGGTAAAACATATAGTTGCTTCTTATAGTTGCTCGATCGGTGAAACAGATCTTACAAGTTTGCTTCCTCTTCTAATCAAGCTTCTATTGTTTTGAATTTCATAAACTATATTGATAGATTTTTTATTGTTTTATTTAAGTTACTCTTCTTCTTATTCTTCTGTTTTATAACATTAGATAGGTTAGAAGTTTCATAATCGATATGTTTTCTTATGTACAATCGGTAAAAGATTATTGGGTTGAGTTTCTAATAGTGACTCGTTTTTGTTAACTGTTGTATGTGTCTGAGGATTCAAATTTTGTATAGAGTGCATATTGTATTTGAAAAGTCTAATTATTTCGCCAACAACATATACTACTTTTCTGTCTTTGATGTTGATATTTTATGAGCGAAATAGGAACTAGACCCGTTACATGTAGCTTTAACAGTAAGATATACTTACATAATTTTAATGTTTCTGTTATAAGTAGGGGAGGCGAGACTCGCAAATAGAATGTTTTGCTGATGAATTTATCTGTTCCAGAAAGTGCAAAATTTTTATCACTATATTGTTACATATTTTTCAGGTCCAAACTTTAAGTTTTGACTATTTTTGCAGGTTCAAGATGAAACCATTGGCGAAAATGAGGCCGGTTCTAATATGAAGAGTACTATCAAATATACATTTGTCGCGCCTGGTGCTATAGGAAAGGGACGGGGACAAGGGCTTAAATCTTTGGGTGAGAAAGGGAATACACCATCTAAGAGTTTATTGCCTCAATCAAGTGATCTAGTTAAGAAGTACATCAAAGAAATTGAAACAAGTAAGATATTTTGTATTCTATTACTTCAGACCATAAGCAAAAACTTTAATTGTGTTGAAGAGAAAATTCTTTTCCTGCATTCTATATTTTATCTTGGAGGAGGAGGTGTGAAATTTCAACCATTTCCGATGAAAATGACAGAACTTATTGATTTGTAATCTAAAATGTGATTGATTTTTAGCTAGTTATTTCTCCCTTGTCACCCATGTTTCACCTAATAACTGCTGATAATACATCACAAATATATCATCCACTTTGTCAGGTCGATGCAGTACTCTTAAATTCTCATCTGTCAATTGTGTCACAACTTGTATCAATCTTCTTTATGTGATCACTGAGTAAAAGTACTTGGTGTTGTCATCCTCAATCCTAATCCATGTTGTCGTTCTTCTTTAAAGTAAGAAAGATTCTGCCATAATTTATTGACTCTGTCAAATACTTTCCTGTTTGCTACCTTGACTTGGATATCTAAAGGATTCTAATGTAATTTACCTTTCATCTCTAGCAGCCTCAGTCTCAGAAATAATCCCCCCTGCTACATCTATTTGATAGATCTCATCCTCCCCACCCGGATATGTACTAAGGACAACATTGTTGGAATATGATCACTCACCCCCTCGTCCAAGAAAGGAGGCCCACCATCTCCATTTACAAATACCCAATTTGTCTTCGAATAAACTCTATTTCCTTCTTGCTTATCACTCCATGTATATTGGTTTCCCCCACCCTTAAAAATATTTTAATCTCAAATAAATGACTATTTTTTTTCTAGGTTCTACAGAGAAGGACAAAGGACAAGGACTTAAAAAGTCTACGGTCTTCACTAGTCAAGGAATGCAAACGATTAATAAGAACTCCATGGTTCCTGAGAAAGAGAACAAGCAAATTAATCTTTCATTTCCTACATCTTCTATTAAAGTTGAGAAATGCACCGAAGAAGTTGAAACAAGTAAGATATTTCAAACATGTGTTTTTTGCAAATTTGTTGTGGTCTATTTTTTTTTTTTATAAACTCTTATATTATGTTTAGTGGGTCCAGCTGCTATATGAAAGAGACTAGAGCAAACATCTGGATCTTTGAGCTCATCTTTTGAAATTTTGAATATGAGGCTGATTTTCTTGTAGTGAATGTCAATCATTTTCGATGAAAAATGACTGAACCTATTGATTTTATTGTGTTGAAGAGAAATTTTTTTCCTACTTTACGTAGTTTTCGAGAACTCTGCGAGGCAAGGAACTGTCAAAAATACTAAATAAAACATATTCATTATGGCTCACAAAAACTAATGGCTTAATTGGCCATGGAGAGGTTTCAAGGTTTTCCTTATTTTACTCTCGACTATCTAGCTTACAAGTCTAAATTTCTTGTAGAAAATAATCTTCTCGGTTTCGATTTATCTTGCGCGCAATCATGCCTTCATCCGTTTTGGATTTCTCCACTATTGATCCATACAACGCATCTTTGTCAAACATTCTAAACCTACCGGCCCATAGATTGCAGAATATACTTCACTGCATGAGGACATGGATAATTGCCACTTCCACTTCTGACAAAAGTTAAGAATAGTAATAGGTATATACAATCCTACTAGGTGTCTAAACCTATCAGCCTCATATATACATGAATAATTGTCACTATCAGCCCCTAATAGGTATATATTGTAGTGCCCTCTAAGATCAACATAGCTCCTTGTGATTGAGTATTCACCTCCCTTAGATGATAGACGCAGTCCTAAGTATCTGATAAGGAATTCTCCGAGTGTAAATCCAGTCCTTAACAGTAGCTCATATTTCACGATCTTTCACTTCAGCTACAAACTTTTTAATCTCAAACAAATTGAGGTGGGATCTTTTAACAAGAGTGTTGTTTGTGCTAATCAACATATGCAAACTCCTTCTAAAAGCACAAAACCGAGTTATACCTCCTCCTCTAGTCAAGAAATAAGAAAAATGAAAAATATTGTTCTTGAGAAAGAGGATATGCAAACCAATGTTTCGTTGTCTCCAACTATTAATCAAGTTATGAAGCACTCTCAAACAACAAAAAAAGATATGATATCTTAAATTCATATATTATTAAGTTTTTGAATTGAGTTTGATTTCTATAGTTATTATCAAATGATGCAACTATAGGTTCATCTAATCCTACAAAGGTAAAAAAAGTTCGAGGAAGCAACATGTGCAAAGAAGTTGCTTCACTTGAAATTGGACAAAAGCTAAAAGTAACCTTTTACAATAATCGAACGGTTGGAGCAAATAGCAATCTGTTTTCGAGGCATTTGGGTAAAATTGTTCGTGATCGTAATATTTGTCCCTTGGGAGTATCATCGTGGCATGATATTAAGGAAGAAAAGTTAAATCATATGTGGGCAGCCATTGAGGTAATAAATATACACATGATTCGTATTATTTACTACTACGATATGTCGTGTGTTCTTGTCCATATAGCTAATGTTTCTTATTTTAGAAGTCTATCTACGGTAGCTAGTATCGATAATCAATTGTAATAGATAAAGAATCTATAATCAAGTACCTTAGAGTGTTTTTGTAATTTGGGAGCAAATTGTTCGAAACACGAGATAAAGCTTGTAGATGATAACTCAACTCATGTTTCGATTGTTGTAGCATAAATTTGAGAGTGTTGATATGAATGATCATCTTGGGATGGATGAATGAGTTATGGAATAAATGGAGAGGAAACTTGCATGCAAAATATGTGAAGGACAAGTCAATCTAACAATCTCTTAAGAATGTCCCAAGGGGAGTAGACAAAAAAGAATGGGAATGGTTAGTAAAGGAGCATTTTTCTTGTGAAAGTTTTCAGGTATGCCTCTTTGAATTAATAGTCTACTTTGCTAGCTTCTCTTTTCTGCAGTTTGCTTTCCCTCTTGGTACATACCGTTTTGTCAAGAGCGGAGTCCTATTTGGAGAGTATATCCGATCCGCAACTATATTAGCTTTTCTATGGTCTATTATTTTCATTTATCCTCCTAGAATGCAACTCGTTGTTAAATAAATAAAGGCAAGAAGTAGAGGGAATGCAACAAACCGAGCTAAATTGAAGATGCTTCATCATATTGGTAGCAAGCCTATTAGAGAGATTATCTATCAAAAGGTAATATCATAAAATTACTTTTTTTGAAATAGACTTTTTACAAGGTGTGTGTTATTTGACATGTTTGACTTTGATGTAAAGGGAGGGAAAGATGGCAATCCACCAGATTTGGCAACTATTTTCTTTGAGACGCGTAAGAAAGATAACAAGCTTGTTGAACCTGGAGGAATTGAAAAACATGTGCGTTTGGTAAATTTAATATATTAGTTACTTGAAATTGATGTGTTATGATAGAAAATATTCTTTGATATATTTTATAGGCTCAACTCGAAGAAATGGTTCAAGCAGATCCATCTCTACCTATTATAGAGATTGTTGAAAAATGTTGTGGACCTCAAACTCGAACCCATGTATTTGGATTAGGGGGTGGAGTAAAGGCAAAAGACTTGAAAGGTGGAACTTCTTCAAAGGCTAAATTATTGTCCGCGCTACGTTCAACTCGAGAGGATATCAAATCCTTGAATGAAGAAAACAAATCCTTAAATGAGGAAAACAAATCTTTGAATGATCACTTGTCTACCATAGAAGATAAGATGAGAGAGATAATGAATATGAAAGAATTCTTCCTTGCTCAGCAACCACATGTCCCACATACAACATCATCCGTTTCAATTGAATGACCACTGCCTTTTCAGCTGACCAAGTTAGTAACAATATACTTGACTTTTTAATTATTTTTCTTTAGAATTAGTGGTTGTAGAGATGGGATCTGTTTTTGAATATACGCACAACTTTCTTTAATTGTGATGGGCTCAGTTTTTCATTTTCTGCATAACGACACAAACTTTGGTTTTAAATTTTCTACACTGCTGCAACACTGCTGCCAGCTTCTCTGTTTTTAAGTGTCGGGTGTATATCTTTACTTAACGTAAAATTTCTTGCACAGTAAGCAACATAACCTTGCTACCAGCTTCTCTATTTTAGATTGGTGATAAAACTCCTTCTTTGTTGCTTCCTTGTATCAACCCGTAAGTGTCCGTCAAAATTCTTGTACTTATATATCTTAGACATCCCCTCAATCTTCATGGCAGTCGCAAGGGCCGCAGAAATGTTGAAAGAAAAACCTTTCTTGTATACTTAGAACAGAAACCACTATTAGAGGTATCGAGAGGAAAGCCAACTCAGAAAAGTACACTAATCTTTGGCCCAACACAGTTTTGGAGGCTCTCCATGATGCTATTAGCTAGGGATAATCGCTGCGACTCTACTCTTAAGGTTCCATTCCTTCATCCATCTCGCTTTTAACAATATGAAGAAGCTTGAAAAAACATTTCACTCCAATTGAATAAACTGTTTCAAATTCTTTTTTCATTCCTCCGATGAATTCTAGGACAACTGCACAATTATAGAGCTTAAAGACTCATTCATTTTTGTTGTTAAGGTTCCTTGTGTCTCCAGTATATAAGCTTCTGATTCATGTTATAAAATTTCAAGTAGTGGTCTTACCCTATTGCTCTTTTAGCAACAAGAATGCTCCACGTGATTGGGCAATTGGTGATGAAGTATTCTCTTTGTTTCAACAACATGAACATACGAAATTACTAATAGAAAATATTACAAGGTTCAAATACAAATGAAATGCAATTTATTTATTCTCAATTCATAGTAATACATGACTAATCTTGCATGTGTATCTGTTATTTTCATTCAGCTCTGATGATTTAGATTGGCCATAAAATTCCTTCGGTCTTTGTTTCCTTGTATCAACTCGCAAGTGTCCGTCAAAATTCTTGTTCTTATATCTTGGACATCGCCTCAATCTTCATGGCTGTCCCAATGCATTTGTATCCTTGTTGTTAATTTATCTACACCTGTGCAGCAAAGGCTATAGCCTAAAATATTATTGTCACATACAGTTTTCTTTAATTTGTTACAAAATCAGCTAATTAAGTTTCACTTCCAAATAGTTCATCCAAATTGTCTCTTAAGCTATCTTTTCTATCCATTTATTTCTAATTTTTACTAAACGTTAGTTAGGTGTGGTTCTCCAAAATAGATGTTGGTTTCTTGATTGATGTATCTTAAAGTTTTTCTAATAGATTTTTTTCTTATTTCTTGCAGGTTTTGTAGATGTTTTTGGATATCACATGACAAAGACTAAACTTTATGTTTTTTGCCCAACTTTTGTTCATTCATCACTGAATTCTAGCTTGGAAGATGCACCAACTCATTCTTACTTTGCTATGAATGTTATGCAAAACCTTGGATGTTATCTTAGTTTTTTGGTTTATTAATTAAGAAAATATTGAAACTTACATCTTGTGATGCTCACAAATTTATTATATATAATCAATTGCACTCTTTATTTCTATTGCCCTGCAAACCTTTCTATATCTTCTTTTGTATCCAGATTTTCAGTTGTGTAATTAATTTGATATTTTGTTAGATTCTTGTGATATCAATGGTTGTAGGATCAATGGTGCTTCGTTTTAAAGCTATTTTAGGACCATGTTGTTGTTCATCCCTAAAACTACTTTAGGACCAATTTGTTATTGCCGCAACAACTATTCTAGGAGCAGGTGTTAATGGTCTCTAACGTTATTTTAGGACCAGATCACACTCGTCTCTAAAGAGTTATTGGGACTAGGTTGTGGAAGGTCGCAAAAGAGGATTAATGACCTGAAAACCAAAATATCAATGGTCCATTTGAGACTAGATATGCAGTCTCAAAAAGTGTTTAACGACCAGCGTTTTTTCTCGTCTCAAAGACATTCAGGGACCAGTTTTTTGAACTCGTCCTTAGTGACCAGTAGCGACGGCACTTTCTAGGACGAGTGGCGACCAGGTTTTTCTGGTCTCGATTGCTCTTTTGGGACCAGATTTCAACTTTCAGGGACTAGATTTCCCTTCCTTAGAGGCTAATTTTCTTGTAGTGACAGGGAAATATGAAAGGCTGGATGAACCGCTACTAGTTCTGGTGGCAACTCTAACTCATAAGCCACATTTCCAACCCTCTTCAGGATTCTGTAAGGACCTACATATCTTGGACTGAGCTTCCCTTTCTTACCAAATCTCATCACCCCCTTCATAGGTGACACTTTCAGGAAAACCCAATCATCAATCTCAAACTCTAAGTCATCCTCCTCACATCTGCATAAGGCTTCTGATGACTCTGAGTTGTCTTAAGTCTATCTGTAATGAGCTGAACTTTTTCCATAGCTTCATGAGCTGAATCTGGCCCAATCAATGCTACTTCACCTACTTCAAACCAACCAATCGGAAACTTGTACCTATGCCCATATAATACATCATAAGGGGCCATTTAAATGCTGGAATGGTAACTATTGTTGTAGGTGAACTCTATAAGAGGAAGGTAATCATCCCAATTGCCCTTGAAGTCGATCACGAAAGATCTCAATGTGTCCTCTCAGGTCTAAATGGTACGCTCTACCTGACCATTCGTCTGTGGATGAAATGTTGTGCTGAGATTTACCTGGTACCAAGACCTTTCTAAAACGACTTCCAGAAATGAGAGGTGAACTGAGGACCTCTATCTGAGATGATAGACAAAGAAACCCATTGCAACCTAATTATCTCATGGATGTAGAGTTTAGCGTAGTCCTCTACT
Source organism: Solanum commersonii (assembly GCA_029007595.1). Taxonomy (NCBI): domain Eukaryota; kingdom Viridiplantae; phylum Streptophyta; class Magnoliopsida; order Solanales; family Solanaceae; genus Solanum; species Solanum commersonii. The sequence continues at coordinate 598,282 of JAJTWQ010000077.1, forward strand.
GAATCTGTAGTCTTGACAGCCAATAAGTGAGCGGACTTAGTAACTTTATTTACTATTACCCAAATGGAGTCATGTTGTCTGCGAGTACGAGGTAAACCTCTAATGAAGTCCATATTTATCACTTCTCACTTGCATGTAGGAATGTTAATCTCTTGAGTCATACCTCCTGGTTTATGATGTTCTACCTTAACCTGCTGAAAATTAGGACACTTAGCCACAAAATCTGCTATGTCCCTCTTCATTCCGTTCCACCAAAAGACTTCCCGTAGATCATGGTACATCTTAGTGGTACCTGGATAAATGGAATACTAGGAGTTATGAGCTTCAGTAAGAATCTGCTGCCTCAACTCACCCACATTAGGAACCTCAACTCACCCACATTAGGAACACACAAACAACCCTAGTAACGAAGTACACCATCTCTCCTTTGGGAGAAAATCTTAACTTTCTATTGATGAGCAACACCCTTCAAGTGAAGTAATATAGGGTCACTATCATGCTTTTCCTTAACCTCTACTACCAGTGAAGATTCTGAACTATTTTGAACTATCACACCACCATCTGACATGTTTGTAAGACCAACTCCTAAGCGAGTAAGGTTGTGAACATCTTTTGCTAGTTCTTTCCTTTATTCCTCAATATGTGCTACACTACCCATAGATAGTCTGCTAAGAGCATCAGTGAATACATTGGCCATACCAGAATGGTAAAGAACATTCATGTCATAGTCCTTGAGAAATTCAAGCCAACTCCTCTGATGAAGAGTCAATTCTTTCTGGGTGAACACATACTAGAGGATCTAATGATCTGTGAACACATCTACATGAACAACATACAAGTAATGTCTCTAAATCTTTAGCCAAATACAACGATTGAAATTTGTAGGTCATGAGTCGGGTAGTTTTTCTCATGTACCTTAAGTTCTCTAGAAACATAAGCTATGACCTTACCTCGATGCATCAACGCACAACCTAGGCCGACACTAGATGCATCACAATAAATCACATAACCATCTGAATTATCTGATAAGGTCAAGACAGGAGTTGTAGTCAACCTGGTCTTTAATTCTGCAAAGCTTTTCTCACACTCATCTGACTATTGAAACTTAACCTTTTTTCTGAGTTAACTTGGTCAATGGGGAAGCTGGGGATGAAAATCTTTAACAAATCTCCAATAATAAGATGTCAAACACAAGAAACTTCTTAATTCTGTTGGAGAGGTGGATCTGGGCCATTGTTTCATTGCCTCTATTTTCTGAGAATCCACTCAAATTCCTTTGCTAGATACCACATGACCAAGGAAAGCGATGGACTGTAACCAGAATTCACACTTGCTGAACTTAGCAAATAACTGGCGATCTTTGAAAATTTTCAGAACAACTCTCAGATGAATCGCATGCTCCTCCTCACTCCGAGAATAAATGAGGATATCATCAATAAAGATAATGACGAACAAGTCCAAATACTATTTGAACACCCTATTCATTAAGTCCATAAAACCTGCAGGAGCATTTGTTAGTCCAAATGACATAACTACAAATTCATAATGACCCTACTGAGTTCTGAAGGTTGTCTTTGGAATGTCACTATCGCTGACTCTGAGATGATGATAGCTAGATCTCAGATCTATCTTAAAAAAGCAGCTAACACCCTGAAGTTGGTCGAAAAAGTCATTAATTCTGGGGATGGATACTTATTCTTAATTGTGACTTTGTTCAAC